>OU015497.1:144581817-144979317 GCA_907164885.2 Dolomedes plantarius
TATTTGTCCTGGGATAGATGTAAAGAATGAAAAATTTTTAATGTGAAAATTAGGAATAGCAAAAAAGTTTAAGTGTTCGTTTTTACTTTTTGTGTTCTATTTTTTGAGTAACTTATGTGAGTTTAATATGATTTTAGCGAAAATTTAGCCTCATTCATGGTAAAATATCTATTATATAAATTTCGATATCTATTCTCGTAATTTTGTTTCTTCTCTTTCATCATTAAAGCATGGGATGAACTCAAAACCACAGACATCCTTCAGCTATGAAAGAGTAATGCATCAGAAAATTGAGGTTTCCTCTATTGATTTAGTAAATAGGATTTTGTCTCAGATTACATAAAAGATTAAATGCAATAAAAAAATCGATGAAATGTTTTCCCTCCTGCATATCGCATCCGAATGCAGACAAATATGTTTTTATTTCCATTAAAATAATTAGTTTTATTAAAGCTAAAATGAGGATATTTGGCAAATTGTATCTTTACATATATGGTATATTTGATATGACATAAGCAATTGTAAGAAATCCTTAAAACACGCTCAAGCATAAGTCAGACAAATGAAGAAAATCAGTATTAGGTTCTGAGTTTTCAGGAGGATCCTTGACCTGGATTCATTACTTCTCTTTTTTTTTAATTTTAATCTTTACACAAGATTTGAGAAATAGTTTGAAAAATCTAAGTGAAACAGCTATCAAATCACTTTTAAATTAAAAAATTATGCTAAAAGTTGTTAGATCCTCATCTAAGTTTTAACTTATAATTCCAAATTGTAAATGGGATAACATTTTTAGTATGTCTTCAAGGTTCAGTGCTATATAAGTAATCATTTTCTCACATAAAATACAAGCTTTTGAATCCTTAAATATTAACTTATGGTTAGTTTTTTTTATACGTACCAGTCTATAGAGAATGAAGATGAAAAAAAAATCCTTTTTTTTCTTTTAAATTATAAATTTAGGTCGCAACTTCGCCCAAGCTATACTGGCACCAATTCCATTCTTTATTTTTCATTTTAAGCAACTAAACTCGGGAATTAAACTCTCCATCCCGGTTGCTGGAGAAGTGTGCTAGCCAATACATTAGAGATCGATGATCTATATATATAAAACAGTTCTGTAACTGAATGACAGATAACGCACAGATCAAACTGCTGAACATAAAGGGCTGAAATTTTGCATTACGATTCTTCTTATAGTGTAGGGGTGCACTAAGAAAGATTTTTGAATAATCCTTGTTAGATGTTTTTAAATTAAATTTTTAAGCTGTTTTTGTAACATTCTTTAAAGTTTGCATTTAAAAGAATAATCTGAGGGTTATAAAATTTATATCACGAGAATGATCATAAAGATTCCTTTAAAAAGAAATCTTTTTTTGAATCTTTAACTCCATTTTCTGATTTTTGTGAATTTTTAAAGATTCATTTTTAGAATTTAACTTATTAAATGCCGATCACGTGGTTTCTTTTCTTTTCGTGATAATTTAAATTAATTTTGAGTCACGTGCATAACAACAAAATTGACAAAAAATATTAAAATACGGTAAAAGATCAAATTTAACCAATATACTATTTAAAGATGGAAGTCTTTTAAGAATTTAATTCAAATTAGTATGTTTTATGGATATTAAACATACAAATTAATTGTATACATTAACCGTTGTATTTAATTTTAATATTTTCTTCTACATTATTCTGTCTATAAAAATATCCGTTACGATAAATAAACCAACAGAGATAGATAAAAATAATACTAAAATAGACAAAAAACAAACAGAAATCAAGCACTCTGGGCATCCACGCACCAACGGCAAGATTCTTATATATATATATATATATATATATATATATATATATATATATACCGGGTGGGCAAAAAGTCCGTATAAACTTTAAAAACTCATAAAAACAGGAAAAATAACCATAATAAAAAAAAGGTTTGCAGGGTTAGCATCGCTAGGTCACAGGATTTTTTTTAAGACAGGAAAAAAAATAACTCAAAAAACAGCCGACAGGTGGAGCTGACGTAGTTGAGTCAAAGGGGTGTATCATCCCGTGTGTATCTGTCTGGTTCATCCAATCTGTTTTAACTGAAAGATGCGATCCGCAAAGAGGTGTCTTGTATATATTCGGACCTGCTGCTCTCTGCCGTTGCTGGATTTGTGACTCGCCTGCAATATATTATCCCCTGTGGTGGGGGTCACGTGGAACACCTACCGCTGTAATAAACGATTTAGAAGCATTCTTTTCATTAATTGCATATCTTTTCTTTCACTTGTGTACGTCAGCGCCACCTGTCGGCTGTTTTTTGAGTTATTTTTTTTCTGTCTTAAAAAAAATTCCGTGACCTAGCGATGCTAACCCTGCAAACCTTTTTTTATTTTGGTTATTTTTCTGATTTTTGTGAATTTTTAAAGTTTCTACGGACTTTTTGCTCACCCGGTATATATATATATATATATATATATATATATATATATATATATATATATATATATATATATATATATATATATATATATATATATATATATATATATATATATATAGGCATTAATTGCATACATTGACGTCTGTATTTAATTTGAATGTACTCCGTAGCGAAGCACAGGTATTCAGCTAGTTTCTATATAAATGAACATCTCATGGGCATTCGCATACCTGTGTTTGAATATTCCAGCCCCTAAGGGATTAACCATGATCTTTCATAAATACTAAAATATTCGTAATACCCAATGTTTAAACGTAACAGAATAAGCAGAAATCAAGAGACATGTTAACTTGAAAAACATGTCTGCTTCATTGAAATCAAAATTCTTATGCGGTCCCCGGCTTTACATCTCCATCTAAATGAGCTACTTTCTTTCCTCTCTTGATCTTCCCGGAGGTAGACACGCACAAAAACCAAAGCAAAGCAGCACTCGGTCATTACATAAAGAACAAAAGCAGACAGCAAATATTCAGGTTTTATCTATTGATTTTGTGGACTAGATTTTTCCCTTTGAAAGCTGCGCAACAATTTATGTTATAAAAGATACAGCAGCAAAAAAAAATACCCCTCCATTTGGGTGAACATCAACATGAAAAAGAATCTTCACGTTTTGAATAGTGCATGCCTCCAGGGAAAACTACTGTTTGTTACTGAAGTTTTACTAAGTTTTCTTTGAATGAAAGTATTGATCTGGATTCTCAACAACTTTCATCTTCGCTTTTAAAAGCAAAACGAGGTTTTCATTGAAAATGCACAAACGGAAAGTATTTCTGTTAAGGGGTTTTCGGATACTAATTCACTGTTGCCGTTTTTATTTTAGTTTTTATGCATTTTGTAAAAAATCTCAATATTTGTATTTCATTAAATTTATGAAAATAATTTCAAACCATTAAGCATACTCTAAAAAAATGCTACCTTTCATAAAGCCAAACAAAATTGTTGGGATATACTCTTAAAGCTGAATCTATCGTATTATATAATCGTACTAACAGAATACAGATACTAAATATTTCATCACTGAAAACTTTATCGGTTTAATTTTTTGAAACATTTAAGTGTGCTAGCTTTCGTTTTAGTTCCTATCGTCTCGTAGTTCACAGTTTCGGATTGCATATGTTGGGGCAAGCAAAGAAACACAGAGAATTGGCTTTTATCATACATTTAATTCACAATGCTAAAAATTCTTTTAAAGTGTAATTAATAACATAATAAGTTTCCCCTTCATATTATCATTTAACACCTGAGGAATCAGAAGCAGAGGCAAACTATTTGGTCAAAGCAAGTATATTTAGGATCTATGGGGAGGCACTTACTACTGTTGGAAAATACAGCGATGAAGTGACTACGTTGACAGGTGCCCATATAAAGTCATATTCAGGATCATCATGTCGGGTTCCCGGCATTACTGTTAGACTCCGAGGCAGTTCAATCGGAACTCTGTATCGTCCGAGCTCTAGGAACAAAGCCAGTGCAAAATCTGGACCTTCTCTCGTTTTTTTATTTCTTGGAGGGGCTGTTGTCCGTTTACCGGGGCCATTTTGTCCCGCCCCTTTTTCTCTCATTGTGCAGTGGGCTGTTTTTCTCTCAGTAGTTCCTGCCCCAGTTAGTCTCTTATTATACTGCTGCTGTTCATAGTCTACAAAGTACCTCCCCACCATAATTTTCGTTTGAAATACAACTTTCAAACGAAAGTTGATTTTGTAAGTTTTATTAAAAAGTAAGTTTTATAAAACTAAAGTATTAAAAAGTAAGAAAGTTGATTTTGTAAGTTTTATTTGAAAGTTTTATTGTGGGCCATAAAATAACATCCGTTTATCTTACAATATTTATAGCCTTTTGATCGCTGTCAATGGCCACACAGACAGCTTTTCTTTTACGTCCATTTAGTGTTCAAGCTTTTATTTTTGGCCTCTGAATTTTTTATCAGAGTTTTGTTCTTGACCGTCTTTCGACCACACACCACGGTGAATTATAACATTCAGAGGTTCCACAATATGTATATTTATATGAAGGTAATTAATGCAGTTTACATGAAACTTTCATTCCTCCATCTGATTATCTACCGTTCTTTCACGGATTACTTATGGATAACATCTCTGCCATGTCTCATGTGCTCCGGTTGTAAATCCAAGAAGTTTCAACACAGACTGCCGTTATTTTTGTAGTATTGCACTAACCATGTTGTATTATAGAAAGCAAGAAATCTCTTCAAACTTGCTGTTGGATTGTTTACTTTGAAATTAATGTAATGTCATGTCAACACGCCAAGGACTAATACTAGATTAATCAAACTAATTCCAGCAAGAAAAGGAACTTTAACTTAACCGGATTACATTCTATGATTTCATTATTTTAAAATTGTTGAACTCTGACAGTTCTAGTAGCTTCTTACTAAGGTCCGTATGTTATGCCAATATATCCAAGAATCCTATCCACCAAGACTTTAAGCTACACTTACATTATTACAATATGTACTAAAATTTTATATATATATATATATATATATATATATATATATATATATATATATATATATATATATATATATATATATATATATATATATATATATGTATATATAATGCCGACTTATAGTGAAACTTCGATATGTCGGCTAGTACTGGTTCCAAAATAGTGGCCGTTTTGAGGGGTGACCGTCATTGAGAGGTTTTTCCGTAACACTGGCTCTTTAATCATTAAAATATGCGCTTCGTCAAGTCCTTATACGATATTAAAAAAGGTCATCCATACGGCTAATTTAAAGTTTTTTTAATAAGAGACAGAGTAGTATTTCGCTTGGGTTATGATTCAAAACTTGCCATAGAATATTTTCAGGGTTTTAAATCGACGTAGTTAAAAGGAAAGAATCTATGGCACTTACATTTTACTCTTTGAAGTACTATATTTTACGATAAGATTAAAAGACGGAGTAGAACTCATCAGACGTCAAAACTTGCCATATAATATTTTCAGGGTTTTAAATCGACGTAGTTAAAAGGAAAGAATCTATGGCACTTATATTTTACTCTTTGAAGTACTATATTTTACGATAAGATTAAAAGACGGAGTAGAACTGATCAGACGTTCCTTTTCTATTCAGAGGGGAAAAACTGTAGGAAAACGAATGAAAAAGAACTGGTACAATACAAATACATTTAATATTTTGAACAAACAACACATCTTTATATAAATATATATTTGTGAATTCGACTAAAATAATATACCGCTAAACCTCAAGAAATAAAATCAATTATTGAGTGATCTTTTGAAGAACCTTTAAAATCTTCACTAGACCGTAGAAATCTGTTGTTCTGCCACTGCCATTTAATCTCAGTAAGAACGTATTTGCTACACCATTTTAAAACACTTAACTCTATACCTTTCCTGTCTACTCCTATTACAAAAGATATTTTTTTGTTTTGCTGCAGCAAACCACAGAGGAATCGAATAAAAAAACTGTTCTGTTGAGTAACGAACTGGATGAGAAAATGTTGATATTCGTTGTTTTCTTTTCGTCTCCCCCTCTCTGCTTCTTTTAGACGTGTAGACCCCGTGGCTATTAAGGTTCCTGTGCTCTACCAATTACTCCAAGAACTATGATTGCATCCTTCCGTTTTCTTCCCTTGGGAAGGGAATTCTTTCGTTCTTCCGGAAGAACTATTTTCTTACGCCGTGCGTGAATGTTCGCTACCTAGCAGCGTTGCCGTGTGTGTTCCGAGGCAGTTGCGTGTCGCGCAACGATAAACGAGTGAGAAATTTTCCGAGATAGATTTCTGAAGCAAAAATTCGTTTTAAATTATAGTCTCGGCGCTCAGTGAAATTCAAGACATATTGTTAGGAAAGCGTGGGAAAAAGATTACCGGGGAAAAGAATTGGAATGGGGAAAGCCTCAGTTCGGGAAATGTCTGACATTTAATTTCAAAATCGAATTGAATTCTAGAAATGTTTGGTATGCTCTGGGCCTTTGAAAACTGGCATTCTTGCTTGGTTTCGCTCCAGTTCACTAAACAGAATCGATGGTATTAATGCAGTAGCTGTGTGATAAAAGAACGATATAACTCCTTCTGGCAGGGAACTCAATAAAATAGAAAAAATGTATCTTCGTATTTTATTTTCCACGATATAACTTGAAATGATTGTTTAAAATTAAAAGTTTTGTTCAAAAGTAACGTTACCAAGTTCTTAAGTCATTCATAAATTCGAAACTCAAAAGAAATGTTATTTAAAAAAGAGGGAATTTCTCGTATTTTTAAGCGTTGCAAATTTGAAACAAAACCACTTGAAAATTTAAATTGATGTTTTAAAAAGCAAAATAAATGACTATTTCTATACGTACATAATTACTGATCACAAATTTTTTAAATGATTATTTAAAATTAAATATTTTGCTTCACAGTAATTTTTCCAAGTTCTTATGTCATTCATAAATTCAAAAGTCAAAACAAATGTCATTTAAAAAAAATATTTTTTTGTCATTTTAAGCATTCGAAATTCAAGCAAAACAAAATAAAACCGCTTATAAATTGCAAATTGATGTTTTTCAAAACACAAAATAAACGGCCATTTCTTTCTATACGTACATAATTTTACTTTCTGTCCGCACAAAATCTCACAGGCACATGACATCACTAATTAATGATGGAATATGTTTTTCCAATTTAAATTATTGAGTTGAATTTTCAAACATACAACTTCAAACTATTTTATATGAGAAAATACATTTTAAAATGCTACTTTTTAATTCAATAACGATAACTTACAATTTATTAAAAATAAGCACGTTTCTTCCTAATATTGCATTGAAGATTTCATTGCTGAAACCTTCTATACCATTCCTGGACATCATTATAGATTTTCCTGTTAACGGATACTTTCTACGGAACGGATAATTAGTAATATTTGCAATCTTCTATAATTATTGCAATTTTGTAAGTATAGACGTGTGTAGTAATTTTGGTGTGTGCGAGGTTGGGGTGGAAATATTTCGCTACATTCATTTTCTCGCCAAAAGACAAATCTTCTGTAAAGCTGAACTGTGTTTAGCAATCCCATCTCTAGCAATAACTAAAACCAATGTGATGATTATTGTGAAGTAATTTTCTATTTAAGGGCATGGTGGACTTTCAAATTACCAAAAAGAGAACAAAAATTGGAATTTTTTTGGGGTGCATTAATATTTTAAAAATCTGTAAATACTGGAATAAAATGCATTTAAAATCTGTAATGAAAATTAAAATGAAAACTTGGTGGTTTTAGAAAAGTAAGTATTAAAGGAAGGTGAAAAAAATATATTTTAAATGTTTTTTCTCGAAATCCGTAATTTCTAGATTTGCAAGTCTTTTAAATGCTCCTTGCGTCATAATTTTTGACGAAATTTTAAAAAAATTTATAACAAAGACTCCACTAATACATACAAATAAATTTATGAATCGATTTCAGGTTTCAACATTAGGGTGGTTCGAAAAAAACTTTTTTTTAAATTTCAGATCGCTAGAGTGCAGAAAAGTTGCCATTGTTATTGACGTTAAAAAAGCACTAATTATTATTTTTTTATTAATTTGTCTTCCGGTCGCGCAATGCCATCGAAGTTAGCAAAAAATTGTGAAAAACCTTAATTTTTCATAATTTTTTTTAGCACGCCAGATGGTTTTAATTGCGTTCCTATACCATGAATTAACTACTAAAAGTATGTAAAATCAATATATTTGCACTTATTATACATTTGTTTCATATCTTCCGGTCGCGCAACATAGTACAAAATGAGTAAAATTAGTAGTTTTTGCAAAATTTCAAAGTTTGACTGTTTACTACATTTTAATCATGCGACTTTTAGAGATGCAATAGTTTAATTATATTAGAATATTATATTAAAATCCAAACATATAAGATAAACTTTGATATTCAAGTGGAATTCGGTCGCGCAGCTTCGTCAAAAACAGCAGAGTAGCCTACCTGGACAGAGAGGCGAGGCGTACCTGACGAATGCCAGCGATGCGCTCGCAGCCGGTAGCAGCCATTATCGGTGTCTGACAATTTTGTTGTTTCACAGTGTTTCCTTTCAGATAATTTAGAAATTTTCTAATAGTAAATATTTGGTAATTTTTTTGTTTCAATATTCAATTGTTGGTGCAGCTCTTCGCTCATTTTGTTTACAAAACGACCCAGAACTCACCACGGGGAGGTGGCTGCACTTCCGAGTTCCACCCACATCCTACCCAACCAACCATCCAATGTAGGGTGTGTTATTTACAATATGTACAAATTTATTTCTCTTTCTCTCTCTTTATGTTTCCTTTCTAGTCTTTATCTATCGATAAACATCGAAATTCAGATTTGTGTGAAAAAGTTGTCATCGCTGAGAGTGACAGTAATGTGGTTCTAATATAGCCGTCTCTGGAACTGTGTCCACACACTTTACTTGAAGATTCGGTCACTAGCTTAACGCATCTTTCAACTGCCTGTGTATGGCATGGGAAAGCATCTAGAATTATAAAAGGCTTGAAGTCATTGCTCACATACTGTTTTATCTCTTCATTAGTCAATGTTCTTAACAAACCTGAAACCTGAACATGGAGTCAGTGTACTGGTGTTTCATTTGATAGTTTCGGTATAGTCTTTAGCTTCAAAGTTTAGGTTTGGTGGTTTAAAGATTCTGATAAAGTCACTTTCAGATATTGCTTGCTTTGCCTTCATGATACGCCTAAAGCCCAGCTCTCGGATATGGTTTCTTTCATCAGTTACCATAGCCAAAAGTAAATTATCGGGATGATCAAAGTAAGCATTCCGTTGTAAAACGGGATCAACAACTTGAAGCAGTTCTTCTGGTATACCTTGTAGATTCAATAGTTTTGTAAACATGTCTAGGCCCATCTGTGAATTTGCGGTTTATTTTTATGGCAAACCACAAAGGCATATAACATTAGAGAACGAATGTGACAATTTCTCTCAGATTTTCAGAAGGGCTTGACACACTGATGTAGAGGCGCAAAACTCGGTTTGCAGTTGTACGCCATCTTGAATGTGACATTGGGCCAGGATCACGTACTACAAAGTCTTCTGAACAATGTCCTGACTTGATGACTTCTGATATCTCAAGCAAGTACAATTGGTCCTTGCTAAGAATACGCTTGTCAACTTTGGAATCTCACAATCAATAGGATTAAAATCAAAAACTGGTAGTCTTTCACAATCAGGTAGGGCCTTTCCAATCGGTCCGGAATATCCTATTGGGCTTGTTGTATTTCCATCTAAGTGTTGGAAAAGGTGGCGGAATGGAAGTTCGTTGTAATGGAGAAGACAAATACTCCATTGTAGAGGTCTTCCCACATATATCTCTATTTATCGAATTACACCATTTCTTACGCCCGTATTAATAACAGTACCGTCACATCCAACAACTTCCAATTTGTCAAGTAAAAAGCCATTTTCTGATAAATAAGACGTGATGCTTTTGGCTATGTCGGTTGCTGAGCTTGAAGAAAGACAAGTGTGTCCTATGTAAGTGGAGCCTGGATCCTGAATTAAAGAGTAATGCTCCTCTTTATAGGTTCTGCGAAAGTGTTTTCTGCCAGTTTTTTCAATTGACAATATATTGTCTTTTCGTCCATCAAAGTAAAGACCATAAATTTCTAAACTTATATCACTTTGCAAACTAGCTCTCACACAAGTTTTTTCGCTTCGGACTTTACTCTTGTCTACAACATAAGAAGTATCTGATTCATTAATCAACCCAACATCTTGCAGTACACTTGAAGCAATAGGAACCGTAGCGCGATCCGATACGCCATATCGGTCACTCGTCACGGCGCGGCATTCGCCACGTACGCCTCGCCTCTCGGTTGTAGGCTACTCTGCTGTTTTTGACGAAGCTGCGCGACCGAATTCCACTAGAATATCAAAGTTTATCTGATATGCTTGAATTTTAAATATATTATTGTAATAGAATTACACTATAGCATCTCTAAAAGTCGTATGATTAAAATGTACTACACAGTCAAATTTTGAAATTTTGCAAAAGCTACTAATTTTACTCATTTTGTACTATGTTGCGCGACCGGAAGATATGAAACAAATGTATAATAAGTGCATATATATTGATTTTAGATACTTTTAATAGTTAATTCATGGTATAGGAACGCAATTAAAACCATCTGGCGTGTTTAAAAAAATTATGAAAAATTAAGGTTTTTTCACAATTTTTTGCTAACTTCGATGGCATTGCGCGACCGGAAGACAAATTAATAAAAAAATAATAATTACTGATTTTTTCACGTCTATACCAATGGAAACTTTTGTGCACTCTAGCGATCTGAAATTTAAAAAAAAGTTTTTTTCGAACCACCCTATTCAACATCATTCAGATTGTCAAAGTTTAACTTAAGTGTACAAAAGTACAAACATTTCCCGAAAATTCAGAGTACAAGAATAATAATTGCTAAAAATTAACTATTCAACGAAAGCACAAAGGAACACATAACTCTGTTCAAAGTGTTTTTATAATCCATAAAAATGCAAAATTAATGGGAAGTTAAAAATTGAATCTCAAGGAGCATTTTAAAAAACGCAATAAAAATTTCAATTTTTAATAT
The DNA here is from genome assembly GCA_907164885.2 of Dolomedes plantarius. Lineage (NCBI taxonomy): Eukaryota > Metazoa > Arthropoda > Arachnida > Araneae > Dolomedidae > Dolomedes > Dolomedes plantarius. The sequence continues at coordinate 144,592,897 of OU015497.1, forward strand.
ATAAAAAATATTTTAATTATTTATACAGTTTTATAAGGTGTTTGATTTAGTTATACTTTAATGAATATATATGCAAAATTTCATACCTCTGACGTATACATTAAAAAAATCGCTTTATAATGTCTACCTTCCCCGTAAGATAAATATTGATGTAAGACGTATAATATTACGATAGGAAAATGAAAGTACACTAATCCCTAGGTTTAGGCGATACTCTATTTACGAGGTTTCAGTTTAACGAGGTTAAGAAAAAATTCCCAAATGAAAAAGAAACGGTTGATAATTATTGAAAGCAGTGATCAATAATTGTTGTTACGTTAATAAATTTTGTGATACAATAATTTTTTTACATACATATTCTTTTTATTTCAGTACAATAATTCTATGTTTTTGTTACTGCAAAATAAAGTAGATGTACATAAAATTTAACCTTTTCTAAAGCCTTAGTCTTAAATTACACATTTTTTCTGGCGCATATGTTGCCATTTTTCACATATCCTATGCACTTTTGTACGCGCATTTTAGGGGTTCGTTACCTATCTCCCACTTTATATGATTTCCTTAGATTCAATTTACGCGGTTTCGCTTTAACGGGGATCGTATCTGTCGCATAAATCGAGAGGAACCTTTGATCGAAGTAATATAAATTTATAAGTGCTCTCCTTATAATTCAAAATTACTCCTTAAAAAATAGTTTTCATTAAACGAATCTAATTCTATTAGCGTTTGAAAATTCATTTGTATTCAAAATCCTTTAAATTGTCATAAGTTAATTATTTCAGTTCATTTCTTTATTTTATGTAGAAAAGTTTTAAGAAGAGATATTTGTAATAGAAATTATCATATAACTTTAAACTGGAAACATTGATGTTCAGTCATATTTAATATTTAAAAGGAGTTTATGTCCGATACATAAAACGGAAAGTTAAGTAAAGATCAGTTACAAATTAAAGAATGTTTGAAAATGTTATTCCCATCTCTCTCGAGTTATGTTTAAGAATTATACCTTTAGTAACACCTAAAAACCTCGTGGTAATTATTGTGAAATAATTTTCTTTTTTAGGAGGAATATTGATCTAAGACGCATAATTTTAAAAGAAGCAATGTAAAGTATATTTGATTGCAAAGTATATTTGATTGTAAAGTATATTTGATTATCCAATATATAAAAATGAATGTTTGTCTCTCTGTAATTGTATAGAAATCCACAGTTTAGGAGCAACGATCGTGAAATTTTACATACAGGCGTCTTTAAAAACAGCCGAGGGTCTGAAGAACTTCAAAAATCGAAATTAATTACCGTTGATTTTTAATTAATAAAAAACCAACAATTTTGAAACTAAATGTAAGCTGTTACACTTTGTGGAATCACCCCTCTGAATATGGCGTCCACGTTAGGGTTAGCTGGCAAACAGCGAGCGAAAAGATAAAAATAAATAAAATCAAAAAGTTTCAAGTTATATATTAAACCAGAATAATAAATGAAAATAATAATCTTTCAAGTCAGATTTTATACTCTAAAATAAATCGGATCCAACGGCATATTGACACTCTCACACGCGATGGAAAATTCGAATCAACCACGCTAAGTGTCACGATCTTTTTTAATCGCTACTGCAATCCCCCTAGCTTATGTCTTCGTGTCTATTGAAGAGTTAAAGAATAAGCTTCTATACTGCTAACTTATTTCTCACTAAAAACTCCTCTTACTCCATAAATGTATGTATATTCACCAACCCATAGCAACTTTCCAAAAAACTCATTGCGTATATTTTTTACTTTACTCAACAGTGTTGTGTGTCATCGTGGCGCATTCGTTAAAACGGTTCATTTCGTACCCCGTAAGACTCGGGTTCGAGTATGGGATCGTGCAAATTTTGCTAAACCTGTATTTTCAGCTTTTTTATGAAGGCTTTTTTATTTCAGCTTTTATTTTATTATTTTTTTAATTATTATCTTTATTTTATTTTATTATTTTTTAAATTATTATTTTTATTTTATTTTATTATTTTTTTAAATAATTTTTATTTTATTTTTTTTCAGCTTTTTCATGATGAAAGACCGAATATAGCTGAAATCTGAGGAGTTTATTATACATTTATATATTTTTAATTGGTTTTCATATTATTAATGTGTATAACATTTCGTATGGTTTTTTTCTATGTTATTTATACTGTGTTTAGTTTTTTAATGGATTTTGGTAGGTTTATTATAAATTTATATATTTTATGTTTTACTTTTCAGGATTTTTTCCTCCAATGATAAAGGCTAAATCTTTTCTATGTTATTTATACTGTGTTTAGTTTTAAAATTGATTTTGGTTAACAAACATTCATCCATAATTTATTTCTGGGCATTGTATTGCTAACAATTAGGATTACCAACAATTTTTGAAGGATGCGATTCTCGATTCACAGATGTGCAATAGATGGCGCCACTATTTTAAACTTTTAGTATTCCATAAAAGAACACCTCCTAAACGTTCGTTTAGGAGGTGTTGCATAAACCCGCACTTCGCTACGGAGTACATTCAAATTAAATACAATGTCAGTGTATGCAATTAATGCCAATATATATATATATATATATATATATATATATATATATATATATATATATATATATATATATATATAATAAATACGACGATCAATGTATACTATTGATGTAAAAAAACAAAAATATATTAATAAAAAAATCGTAAGGGATATTTTTATAGACAAAATAATGTAGAAGAAAATATTCAAATTAAATCTCATAGGACATACTAAAGAATATAGTACAGTTAATGCAGTACAGTTTGAGGAACATATCTTTTACATTATTTTAATATTTTTTTTTAATAATGTCCAATCGTCTGCCGCATTAGCAAGGAAAAAGTATTTTTTGCCTATTTCGTTGTTATGTGAAGATAAATTTATTTAAAGTAACAGAAAAAGAAATCACGTGATCAGAGATTAATAAATTAACCTTTTACATGCCAATGTTCCTTTTTTGGAATACCATGTTTCATATTTTTTTAAAAATAAACTGTGAAATCTGTCAGTTTGAAAAAATTACCGTATATTATAGAAGGCGTGATTGATTTTTTGACTTTTTTTTTTCAAATATGAATATTTTAGCGTAGAAAAATTTCTAAAAATCAGCTTTTTTCACAATTTTTACAGTACGTAAGAAAAAAAATTCTATAAAATTCCTAAAAATTCAAATCCACCCAAAAATTTCCTCATCGTACTTGCAAAGGACAAGTTTAACGAGTTAATAAAATAAATTAAAATAATAACAAGAAATATTTACTCAAGACTGCGTAAAAATGCAATGTTCTAAAAAAGGAACATTGGCATGTAACGATATACAAAACCAGTGAAATCACACGTGATCAGTGATTCTGCCGTCAATCAGTGATTCTGCCGTCTGATTACTTAGAAAATTCAGCCGAACTTACAAAGCTGTATGCCCTACAAAAAGGAGACTCTTTAGACGTCGACGCAAATGACATTCGGCAGTTTCTTGGATTACTGTTGTTTAGTAGCTACCACTCAGTACCTGATGAAAATACATATTGGAGCTCACAGGAAGATTTGCATATCGTAATTGTTAACATACAATGCCCAGAAATAAATTTCGGATGTTAAAAAATTATTTCCACATTGTTGATAATAGTAAATTGGAACCAGGCGATAAATTAGGAAAAATTTCTCCCTTTTATAAAGAGGTTGGAAAAAATTTTCGTCAATTTGGATTTTTTTATGAAAATATGAGTATCGATGAATCCATGGTTCCGTGTTATGGACATCGTTCGGCTAAGGTGTTCATACGTGGAAAGCCAATTCGCTTTGGTTTCAAAGTTTGGATGATCTGCTCAGCAAATGGTTATCCTTATGCTATGTCTATCTACGGTGGAAAAAGTTCGAAAAATGAAAATTTGCCACTTGGATCAAAAGTTGTCTCCGAACTATTATCTTTTATTGACAATCCAGAGAAACGCAAAATATTTTTCGATAACTTTTTTTACATCGTACAGTCTGCTGACAGATTTATCTAACAAAGGCTTTAAGGGAATCGGCACAGTGCGAGATTCCAGAACGGGACAATGTTCTCTTAAAACAGCAAAAGAAATATCGAAATTTCAACGTGGAGAGTTTGATTACCGATGCGATGGAGAAGTTTATATGTGCCATTGGAACGATAGTTTTGTTGTAACTATTACATCAAATTTTATCACTCACGAACCATTAGGAAGAGCAAAAAGATATGTCCAAGCTGAAATAAAAGTTGATTTTCCTTAACCTTACATTATAAAATTATATAATAAAGGAATGAGTGGAGTACACCTGTTGGACCGACTTCCTGGAAGTTATCGACCAAAGTTACGCAGCAAAATATGGTACTTTATTCCTTGATCATGAAAAGGTTAAATTCTAAAAATTAATCTTTAAAAATTCACCAAAAATCATAAAATGGAGGTAAAGATTCGAAAAAGATTTCATATTAAAGGAATTTTTATGATCTTTTTCGTGATATAAATTTTATAACCCTCAAATTATTATTATTTTAAATGCAAACTTAAAAAAAGTTACTAAAACAACTCAAAAATTTAATTTTTAAAAAATCTAAGAAGAATTTTTCAAAAATCTTTCTTAGTGCACTCCTACACTATAAGAAGAATCGCCATGCAAAATTTCAGCCCTTTTATTTCCCGCGGTTTGGTCTGTACGTTGTATGTCAGTCAGTCAGTTAGTTGCGGAACTGTTTTATATATATATATATATTATTATTACTATCTTTATATCGTAACGTTAACTTCATGCGTACGCATTATTTTCCTATGCTTTGTTTTATCTTTATAATAGCGTAATTTTCATATGATTTTAAACAACAATAATTTTTGGCATTCAATTCGCTGTTAAACTGGCATTCAATTCGCTGTTAAACTGGCATTCAATTCGCTGTTAAAACTGTATATTTACACACTATTTAAAAGAAGTAGGGTGTAAATATTTCAAAGAGGATGTTTCAACACCCAACTTCAAAGAAGTTGGGTGTAAATTGTAGGGTAGAAAGTTGGTAAAATCAAAATTTTGTGCAATGTATTTAATTTCTCGATTAAAAGTAGTTTTTTTCTAAAAATTAATTTATTTCGCTTGAAAAGCTAAATATTTTATGCACGCGGTTTATATTATTATTACTATCTTTATATCATAAAGTTAACTTCATACGCGAGCATTATTTTCATAAGCTTTTTTTATTATTATCTTTATAATAGCTTTATTTTCATATGCTTTTAAACAACTATCGTTTTTATTCATATTATGTTGGTTTTTTATTAATTAAAAATTAAGGGTAATTAATTTCGATTCTGGAAGTTCTTATTATCTTTATTTTCATATGCTTTTTCATTTACGAATTATTCAAATGTTGGTTAAAACTTATGTAATTCATACATTTGCGTGAGTTTAATTATTGTAATTAATAAATTTATATTTCTGGAGAGGATGTTTCAGGTTTTAGTGGTACTATGATGAAAGGCTGAATCTACCAAAATTCTGAGGAGTTTATTATGGAGAGAAAAGGAATTTAATATGTAGAAGATGTTTATAGGAGTTTAATGTGGAGAGGAGTTGAATGGTTTGCAGCCCTCAATCAAACACTTCATTTTTTAAGACGCAACGCTAGAGTCATATCATGGTTCTATTGGAAATTTCTGCTAAACCTGTAATTTCAGCTTCTTTTTTTGTCCAAATGATAAAAGGCTAAATCTAGCTGAATTCTGAGGAGTTTTTTATAATTTTATATATTTGTTTATTGGGTTTTCATTTTATTCATGTGTATAAGATTTCACATGTGTTTTTCTATGTTATTTATAACATGTTTAGTTTTAAATTAATTTTGGTTAGCAAACATTAGACAATTTTACATTTTTACTTTTCAGATTTTAGTGCTACAATGATGAAAGGCTGAAATTCCTGAATTCTGAGATGTGTATAACATTACACATATACTTTTTCTATGTTATTTATACTGTGTTGATTTTGGTTAACAATTATTGTTAAAATCCCGGGCAATGCCGGGTACTTCAGCTAGTCTAAAATATAAGTGATCTGCTTATTATTTAAAATTACTCCTTTAAATGCTATTTTCATTGAGAAAAAATATTCTGGCATGGTTTCAAAACTCTTTTGATTCCAGAACCCTTACAAATGTCAAAAGTTAGTGATTGAAATTCAGTACTTTATTTTACATAGAAAAGCTTTGTAAAGAGCTGTTTGTAATAGAAATTCTCATATAACTTAAAATCTAAACCCTACTGGGAACATTGATCTTGAGTTATATTTAATATTTAAAGGGAATTTCTGTACCATATATAAAACGAAAACGTAAGTAACGATCGGTTACAAGTTCGACGTCAAAGAATGTTTGAAAATGTTATTCCCATCTCTCCCGAGTTGTGTTTAAGAATCATACCTCTATTAACACCTAAAAACATCATGGTGATTATGGTGAAATAATTTTAATTTTAGGAGAAATATTGATCTAAGACGCATAATATTAAATAAAGCAGTGTAAAGTATCTTTTATTGCAGTTTCCTAAAATACTCTGCTCAAAACAATTAGGGGAGCACATGGCTTTAAAGAAATTACGCAAATACTTACACAGATAAGTAACATAAAATAAATCATCCATAATTTAAAGTCTAGCAGGAAACAGAAGAAGAAAACTTCATATGCAAATCAAAGTTCATGACGTCTAAAACCAGAAAAAGAACATAAGGGCGGAAATTGGAATGTTGCAGAAACGTCTGTTTCACTGCCTTAACTGTGAAATTCGATTGCTCAGTTATTTTTTTTTTTTGAGAAAAGGTGACTTGAAAATGTCTCAACAACGTGATTTACCGGAATCCATGGCATTGCGTATTATAGGCAGACTTGAATCCGGGCAAACACATCGTAGTGTCGCGGATGCTGTTGGAGTCACCAAAAGTGTCGTTACAAGGCTGTGGAATCGATTCCAAGAAACAGGGAATATTAGACGTCGACCAGGGCAAGGTCGGCCACGTGCCACTACAGCAACTGATGACCGGTATTAACTGTTAATAGCTCGTCGAAACAGAACAGACAATGCTACTCAGCTGCAAAGACAGTTGCTCTTGGGACGAAGGGTGTCCAACCAAACAGTACGTAATAGGCTTCATCAGGGAGGTCTCTATACACGTAGGCCAATGGTCTGCATTCCGTTGACTTCACGCCACCGTACGGCCCGAATAAGATGGGCTGCTGAACATCGAGATTGGGAGCAACGTGATTGGAGCCAAGTGCTGTTTACAGACGAGTCCCGATTCAGTCTGGAGTGTGACACCCGACGAGTTTTGGTATGGAGGGAAAGGGGCACTCGAAATAACCCCACATTCGTTCGTGAAAGGTCACAATACAGACGAGCTGGTTTTATGGTTTGGGGTGGAATCAGCATAGGTGGACGTACGGACCTGCATATCATTCGGAATGGTAGTTTGACGGCCCGAAGGTATGCAGACGAGATACTGAGACCTCATGTCATACCTTACGTGACAGCTATTGGAGATTCCTTTGTTTTCCAGCATGATAATTCCAGACCGCATACAGCTCGTCTTGTGGAGAACATGCTTGAAGCTGAAACAATACAGCGTATGGAATGGCCAGCGTACTCTCCTGACCTGAATCCAATCGAGCATGTTTGGGACATGCTCGGACGACGCATTGCTGAGAGACCAAGGCCTCCTTTTACTCTCCGAGACTTGGAGATTGCACTTCTTGAGGAGTGGAACAGTATTCCCCAAAGTCTTATCGATAACATCATCGCATCCATGGAAAACAGGTGTGCAGCAGTCTTAGCTGTTCGAGGAGACCACACGCCATATTAAAAATCTTGCATCATTTCTAAACAATACTTGTTTATAGTTTACATGTAACCAAATTGTTGCCCTAAATCATCTTTTCATGTTTTTTCCATATTTTCAAAGAATTAAAGCTTAATTACAAATTTTTTAGTCTTTTTCTTGTATTGCGCATTGATACGCTTGTACTGTCCATTTTATGCCAATACGTGGCTGTCTCGCACGGTTTTCTTAACTTCTTTGCTTGCTCCCCTAATTTTTTTTTGAGCAGTGTATAAATGATCTTCTTTTTATTTACTAATTACTCCTTTAAATGTAGAGTTCATTGAAAAAAATTATTCTGGTATGGTTTCGAAACTCTTTTGAATCCTAAACCCTTTGAAATGTCAAAAGTTAATGATTGAAATTCAGTACTTTTGTTTACATAGAAAAGCTTTGTAAAGAACTATTTGTGATAGAAATTCACATCTAACTTGAAACCTAAATCCAACTGGAAACGTTGTTGTTCAGTTATATCAAACACTTAAAGGGAGTAAAGTCTGTCCTATATATATTACGAAAAGGTACATAACGATGAGTTACAAATTAGACGTCAACGAATGATAGAAAATGATATTCCTATTCCTCTGATTAACTAAGAAGTGTATGTTCTAATGTATGGAAGTGTATTGTTCGGATGTATGTTCTAATTCGAAAATCCCAAGTTTCATAATGCACTCGAATCTTGCTGTAGAACTTCAAATATGCGAATACTGCATCTTCATTATATTTAAGCCTACAAACAGGCTGCTCTCAATATGCAATAAAAGATAGATATAATGCTTGGTCTCGTCCTGTAAAGAGTACTTCGATTAAAATCCATGCTAATAAACGTGGATTATACTGAGGGGAATTAATATTGCTGAAAGTCCTCATGAAATATACATGTCAAACACTGATTCTACTGCATATAAGTTCATTAGAAAGAGGTTTTTGCCGCATTTACGTACCTTATCAATGAATTCATATATATACAATATTATCAAAAATAATCGCAAACCCGTTCTCCTATTTTCCTTTTTGTTTAGTTATATGTTGGATTACTTTAGCTTTATTTGCTTGGGCCATTCATGTTGTTTAATTTTTTTACCAAATTCTGCCAGATACCAACAAAAATTATCTTTTCTTATTTCTACACAGCATTGCATAGAGATGCCTCTGAAGTTCGTTGATATCCATATGTAACCAATTGCTTTAATGAAACTGTCAGCTTCATATTAAACTTCTTGTAAACCAGATTGGCAAAGCCTTCAAGTCTAATGAGTGCTGAGAAATGATTGCTGAAGTCTGATTTATAATGCCCTCTGTTGGCAGCAGAAATAAGCTGAAAATGTACCAGTTTTAAAATAAGATAGAAATGACTTGTATGAACTTGAAAGTGAGGCTATCTCCATGTTTTTAAAAAGTGGAGTTGGCGCACTGTTCAAATAACGCCGTCCTGTTATCATCATTTTCAACTAACCATTTGCTCACACTCGTTGTAAGCCAAATAGTTTCTCGATGTTGAAAGAAATTAAATTCCCTTCTAAACTGAGTTTACAATAGGAAAGATGCGATTTCCCGGAATATGAAGGCACTGATCCAGTAATTGTTCCAAATAACCCATGTAACAGACAGTCCGGATATCGATTATGTACAATAGTTAGTGGTACGTAAATTTCGCATAAAAATTATAAAATTTCGGAAAAAAAATTACGGTATATAAAATTTCGCCTTTATTCGCATATATATGTATATATATATATATATATATATATATATATATATATATATATATATATATATATAATTAAAAAAATCTGCATTTATTATAAAAATCACAATAATTTTATTTGTTTAGGTAAGTATCAAATTTCTTAGTTAAAAGCTAACATGGTAGTAGTCTCCCCATTCTTTTCAAGAAAATTTCGAGAGTGGGATCTCAGTTAAAAACCGTGGATGGTCTTAGATAAGCAATTATGTTAATAAATTGTTACTATTATTACCTAATTTCGCTTAAAAAGCCGTTTATTGCCGAGTTTTTGCCGAAAAGAAGTAAAAAAAATAATTTTCGTATTCGCTGATATCGGCAAATTTCGCATTTATTCACATCTATTTCGTAAATACGAAAATTACTTATCCATAACAATAGTATGTAAGCGCCTGAGCATTACCTCTTCCAAGCTTGGCAGTTAGAACAACTGCTACTTTATGATTCCTTCTTTCCTCTGTAGTTGTCATACAGAAAAACTCGATCTTTGTAGCAGAACGGAGAATCGATTGTCTCGATAAAAGTCACTATGTAAGGTATACACAAGATTCGATTCACAAGAATCGAACTTTTGAGTGAATTAAAGAAGCTGCTTTAGATATGCTAATTTCGGCATACGCGCTTAGTATAAATACCACGCAGCGTCATTAATGAAAAAAGGGGGAGATTGTTAAGGTTAAAAAGGTGTTATCCTGCGCTAGTGCTTCGCGGGCCAGAAGTTTACGTGGCAGTACTGCTGGTTTGACTTACTGTTCGTGAGTATAAAAATATATTGTTCTTGAAAGCTGTGTTTATACATTCCGTACAAGTAGTACGCATGCTTATTGCTGTAAAAGCCAATTATATGTGCAACGAATTCAATAAACATTGTTTCATGTATAAACTGTGTTTGTATATAATTCAAATAGAGTGCCACTTCAAATTATATACACCCAAGTCTCGGTAGAAGTGAGTAGAAATTCTATAACTAATTTATATGAAACCAAATAAGTGATTCTGAAATTGTGGTCAAGAAATTCCTGAAGCTGAGTCAAACAATATTCACGTGGTCCACAGATAATGAAGTTTCCCTCCAAAAGCAGTATTTTTTAAAAGCTTGAATTGCAAACCTTTATAGTACAAATACATTCATTAAACGAAGTACGTAGGAAATTGTTAACAGAGTAATTTACATGATTGTAAAATACTAGGATTTATATTATCCAAATGATACCTTCTTCTTTGCATCACTGAAAGATGCTGCAGCAATATTATAAGCAATAGTCTTGCGGTATTTATATTCCTTTATATACGACTTATCTTTGTAATGAGATTTTACCTTTTAGCTGTATGTTGAAAGAAATCAACCACTGACATATGCTACCCAAAATATTCCTTCTTCCTACAGCGTCAATGGTCACCTCATAAGGTGGCAAAGTATGACTTTATTACCGATACAATAATATTTTAGTCTTTTTAATTCAAATTAGTTCAAATTTTCAGGGATTGCAAAAGATGAACCCATTTGTAATGTATAAATACTATTTTAGAATAACAGCTTCGTGGCATCGATTTCGTATGATATTTAAAGAGGTTGAGGCATTGTGATTAACCATATTTTCTCCCACAGATAATAATATGTATATCTTTTCTAGACAATAATGACCCACATACACTTGAAACAATTGCTGTATATATCGTATGTGTATAAAATAGTTGAGTATAAAGTGTAGTAATACATTAAATATTTATTATACAATAAATTTCCTTATTTCTCTAATCTTCTTTTCACATTTTAGACATAAACTCGATTATACTTTAAAACTTCATATTGTATATCTGAATGAATTATTATATATGTAACAAATTTCGTAGAACTTTTGATATCATAAACATGTTTAGAGCTCATAAACTGCATTCGTGTCTTTCAAAATGAAACGAAAATGCAGTTTATGCATCATTCGAAAAATGCATTGAGTACGTTAATATGCCTATAAAACGTTTTATATCTCAAAAGTGAAAAGAAAGGAATGAAAATCGTATTATAAATAAAATTTATATGAATCGCTTTCTTTAACAATGGAAATCACTTTCGAAATGCATGCAGTTAAAAATTATCACAAAAAGCAGTGTCGTATGATCATAGAAAGATTCTCATCCGTGAACTGGCAACAAAAAAAGGCATTAAGCGATAAAAGATATTCGAAGATGGTCTGCGTCGTCACAATCGATTTGATGACAGCGTTTACGATACAAGGAAAGAATAGGGCTGTAGCACTTTGAATACTTTAGGCGATCAATAGAAAAATCATTTTTTTATGCAGTCCTTCCTTTATCTCGCGATTAAACAAGATTGATCGGGCATCGGGGTTTCTTCTATTCATTGCTGGAAAGGGGGCAGTTTTTGTCATTTAAGTTATAACCAGGGGAATCTATTTTTTTTCCAAGATGCTACTTGATTGAGCACGCAATAAATACATATTAGAAAATAAGGCAGCGTTGGACAGTCCAAACAATTTTTAAAATTTAAAATGAGGGTTTGATAAGGTAATTTAATTACAAAGTGACGCTAAATTACCTTAATTACATATTTTTATGAGTCAAAGCTAATTTTTTGCATATTTCAACATAAACTACCTAGCAGGTAACCACTGAAAATTCACAAGCCTCTTTAATGTTTGTATTTATATTGTATTGGAAATTTTACAATTCACTGATAAAAGTATGGTATTAGTTTGGCGGAGAATCATCTTCAATTAAGCTTCAAAAATAACGAGGTCTAATACTGCATTAACAAACCACAACAGCTAAGCAAACATCCGAAATTATTTTAAGGACCAAATATAAATTGAGCTCATACTCTTCTGCTAATCCTCAGATTACCCCTCTTACCCCTTCAATCTATATAGATAAAACAGTTCCGTAACTGACTGACTACTGATATACAACACACAGACCAAACTGCTGGACCTAAAGGGCCGAAATTTTGCATGGCGAACCTTCTTATAGTGTAGGGGTGCACTAAGAAAGATTTTTGAATAATTATTCATAGAATTTTTTAAATTAAATTTTTAAGCTGTTTTTGTAGCTTTTTTTAAAGTTTGCATTTAAAATAATAACTTGTGGGTTATGAAAATTATATCACAAGGAAGATCATAAAAATTCCTTTAAAATGAAATCTTTTTCGAATCTTTACCTCCATTTTCTGATTTCTGGTGAATTTTTAAAGATTAAATTTTAGAATTTAATTTATTAAATGCTGATCACGTGATTTTTTTCTGGTACTTTAAATAAATTTATCGTCACGTCCACAACAATGAAATAGACAAAAACATATTTTTTCCCTTGCTAATGCGGCAGACGATTGGACATCCAAAAAAATATTAAAATACAGTAAAATACATGTTCCTTAAACTGTACTATATTCTTTAGTATGTCCTATTAGATTTAATTTGAATATTTTCTTCTACATTATTTTGTCTATAAAAATATCTCTTACGATTTTTTTATAAATATATTTTTTGTTTTTTTTTACATCAATTGTATTCATTGATCGTCGTATTTATTATACACACACACACATATATATATATATATATATATATATATATATATATATATATATATATATATATATATATATATATATATATATATATATATATGCCTTAATTTTCATACATTGACCATTGTATTTAATTTGAATGTACTCCGTTGCGGAGTGCGGGTATTCAGCTAGTGTAGATATAATCAGAGACAAGAATGAATCGTATGTATAACATACATAGAACTGTGGAGATGATGGGCTTATAATAATGAATTTTTAACTCTGTTTTAATTCAGTCATATTTTTAGTAAAAGAAGTTTTTCTTCACTATATGCACATATTTTTTTAATTTTTATGCCATTGAGTGGCATTAATATAACTTCATATTCCTGAATCAGATTTAACACTTATAGTTCCAAAATCAGGCATTTCTCACATTTATAACTACTTTAAAAATAGAAAAGACGTATTTCAAAATATGTTTTAACTATTTCTAGCTTCTTATTAAGGCAACACTATTGCTATCAATATTTTTTTCTAATCGCTGTAATTTTGGCATGTTTCGAGAGCAATGACAATGGTTGTTTTTGAGATAAATAGATTGTTTTTTAGATATCTTAAATATAAGTAAAGGGGAATTTTATTTTGCTAAAATACAGATTAATATTTTATTTAACCTTCAGTTTTAAAATGTATAATACCCTGTAAATAAAATTCCTCAATGTAATCTACTGCAAATTATATGCACAAAATCGCTGTGTTGGATATATTAGAGCAAAATATATGCCCACCAAACTTACTCTCGAAATTCTGCAATTATCGAAAATTTTGGTTTGGTGCTTGTAACTTAAAATGCATTGTCAAAAGATTAACGACTCTAGAATACGTCTTATTGAATCGAATATCTTGCCATAATAGTGTTATGATTATGGCATAAATTTGTTATAAGTGTTAGGTATAAAAGTTCCCCTTTGCTAAATCAGAGACATTTCTATTGCACCTAGCAACAATGGACTTAACCATCACCTACGATGTGGGTTATTCAATATGACTTTGCCAACAGGTTCATTAGAAAAGTTAGAATTTTCCCTAAACATTTTTTTCTGAAGGTCAAAATTTTAAAATAAATCCTATCCACACCTGAAAATTAAAATAAATAAAACAAAAGGGACTTTAGCTATTAGTTTTCATAAGTTAACTCTCCAAGAAATCGGAGTTTTAGTCGCAAGTCTTAGTTGGGGAGAATTTTTGTGGGTGACTATACCAAGCGGTGATGGTTCAGTATGCCAGGAGCTTTCAATCAGGGTTTGAAAGGATTTAATAGTAAATCAAAAGGGAAAAGAACGTTTAACAGATTTAACTAATTATACGGAATTACAAACATTAACTCGAAGTTATGTTTCAAAAGTTGCAGAAAGTAGAAAATCTAAAATGAGTTTTTATTGCAAGGTCTAGTGACATCTATTGCTTGGAAACTAGTTCTATTATTATCCTGCTAATTATGACTGAGATCATTTGTTAGTTTATTGAATAAATCTTAAGACATTTAGTTCGGTTAGCAAGGATTACATTTAGTATGTATCACCTGTCAAAAGTGAAGCTTTAGTGGATGATTAAGTGGGATACAGATGATTTAATTTAATCCCTAATTTAAGTAGACAAAATTTTAAAAACATAAATATAGGTCCTTTTTTGAATGATGTAAGCATCAAAAACTGGTTAAGATTGCAACACCGCACATATATGCTATACAAAGTCATATGTCATAAAAGTAAATAATGAGAAACAAACAGAAAAAAATTACTTATTAGCCTTTGTAAACAATAAAACGTATAAAACGGCAGCCAAGATGGACAATTATAACATGTATATACAGAGATTTAGACCGTCAGCAAATTGCATAAGCTTTCTTTCTCAGGTTTCAGTATAATACATCCCCCGGACTCTGAGGTTTCTGCAGATGTTTGCTGGGGAAGAGGAAACCGTGAGATCATTTGGGCATTTTTGTAGGAATATTTTGAAATTTCAGAATTTGATGGGAAAAGGGGAGCTCAAAGTTTAGAATTTTCGAGAGAAATTATAAACATAAATGACGGCTCAGTATACGAAGAGTTGCCGATCAACATTTGAAAGAAGTTGATAGAAAGTAAAGGGAAAGGGCTTTTGACAGATTAGCAAATTAATTACAAAAAAATTGCTCATGAGAGCAGCGTCATATCTGACGCTGCACTATTTTCTAATATGTATTTATTGCGTGCTCAATCAAGTAGCATCTTGGAAAAAAATTCCCTTGGTTATAACTTAAATGACAAAAACTGCCCCCTCTCATATTCCAAAAGTTATTTGTGACATGCAAATAATCTCGGCTGATTTGAAGTATCACACTTTTACTATACACACACGCTATTGTATTATGTATATCTTCATGGTTGTATTATGTGTATCTTAATGAGTTTCTTAATGATTAAATTAGGAGATCTGTTTATGAAAGCTTAATTAAAACAAGGTAAATCGATAACTACACGAAATTTTACAATTTAAAAATCTACTTTTATATAATTAAATAGATAAACTAACAAACAAACACACACACACACACACACACACACATATATATATATATATATATATATATATATATATATATATATATATATATATATATATATATATATATATATATATATATACTTGACACGCGTAGGGCTACGCCCGTCATCTTACAAATTATGGCAGTCATGGTATATCCGGTGGTGTAGCAAAAGTAATCCAATCAATGATTGAGCAGGCATCAGTTCAATTTAATCCAGTTTTATTCTTTTTCATAATACCACCTCTCCAGATCTACGCATTTAGTCGTTCGCCATTTATTTTTTTAGAGCCGCGGCGAAAACATCTGATAGTATCGACTTCCATCCCACGCTCTAACCAAATTCGCGGGAATCTCCGCGCGCCAACTCTCCTTGGACATGCGCAGAGCCCGAAACAGACATCTTTCAAGGCTAAAATGTAAACGTTCGTCCTCAACCGCAGAACTCAGAGGCGCGCGAAGATTATATAATGAAAAGGGAATTTCCCTTTCCCAATTTGCGTCTTTGAATAAGAACAATTAGACGCGAATTACGCCACGAATATAATTTAATTCCCAAGCCCCCTTTGAATTTAGAATAATCATTCTTTTCCCACTAAATCCTTTACATACATACATACGATACATATAATCTTGAAATTCCTTCTAGTTAAAGAAAAAGGAACAAATTCAATACTTTTCGATGTGTATACCTTTAGTATTTAAGCCCTGCTGCCCGTTACCTAAAGCACACTCTTTAAGTCAAGCAATCTGAAACACATTTCTTTGACCATTTCTTCTTCACTAGAAAACTATCGGAAGCTACAGTATCACATTATTTCTTTGGACTCTTTGTGTTTCAGTGTCTAGGATAAAAAAAAAACACATTAAGCGATAACAAAGATTAGGAGACCGTCTGAGACATCACAATCGATACGATGACATCACTAATGATGTACGCATAGATAAGAAAAAAAAGCGGCAGTTCTTTGAATATGGTATACGGATCAATATGGGAATCATTTTTCACGGAATATTTCATTTATTTTCTACCTATTAAACAAGATAAATCGATCACCGGGAATTTTAACGTCCATTGAAGAAGAGAGTGCCAGATTTTATCTCAGGTGAAAAGATTGGCGTATAATATTTGTGAGCAAAGAATAAACATTTGCTATCGAGAATTATATTTCAAACTCTTAATTGTGGTATAATAATAAAATGCTTACGATTCGTTGTAGTTATGTCTTCATCCATTGCAGAACTGAAGAAACTGACAATTTCCCTCTGTGCCAATATAATTTATATGTCATGCGTTTAAAGAATTTTAAAGTACACATATAAACTAAAAATTTGGAAATATTATTTTAAACTAAAAATATAAAATTTTATTATTCATGTAATATAAAAATTATTTTGGGATTCTAAAAATAATTAAAAAAGGTTCATTTTATAAATGGTAATTAAATGTATTTTATCATATCTATAATTTGAAGTTCTTATAACACCGAAAATATATTAATTATTTGAGTGGCAACAGTTTAATAATGAGCTAAAAGTTTTGGATATGTTTTCTGTTGAACACTATACGAGTCTATACGAGTTTCCATTTCCATACCAAGTAAAAAAGAACTTCTTTCTTCAAACCAAGACAAACATCGTAGATAAATACGATGCACTGGTGTCATCCAAAAACTAAAAAAGTACCGGTCCTAAAAAAAAAAAATCCATGCTCCAGACAATCTCTCAAACAGGTAGACGAAGAATTGAAGGAACCTGACTTACTGAAAACTCGTGAAAAATGCAAACAAACATACATAACATCTTATATTCCATAGTATTATTAAAGGGGTGGCCACAGGTTTCGAATTAATTAATATTTCATCATCATTGTAGATTATAACAAGTCATGTTTTCTTGTTTGAAGAAAGTTTGTTAGAAAATGTACGAAAGCAGTGCCATATCTTTCACATCAAAACACTCAATTTGAAAATGTTTGGTGATTATCTGACATCTATAATCTCCTACACTGACAACAAGCAACCATCCGATTTTATGAGAGAACAACGGCTGTTACATCAGGCATATCTCTAGCTTACAAACCACGGTGCTTACAATGGTATTTCTTTACCATATTTTTTTGGTTTAAAGTACTTAAAAAAAAGAATCAGTAACAAATGATTCTTGATGTGGCTTAATACAACTAGAGGTGCGCGTACTACGGTTGTGAATGCGAGGAATATATTTTATACCAGGTGGCGAAGACCTAATATGTTTTGTGGAGAAGATAATTTTATGGGTAACATTCATTATCGGGAACTAGTGTCTTAGTTTGCTTTACCTTGAGCCTGACACAGCATCATACCTGGTTTAAGTTTATATATATATATATGTATGTTTATATGTATGTGTGTGTGTGTGTACAGGTGTTTATCAAAATAATTGAAACACTAAGAAACATCATGAAAACCTTTATTAATACAGCGCAGGATCACCTTTATTAAGTAATACCACCTGATTCACCATGGAATTGGATTATACAAGTCATGAATAGTGCTTAAGAATATATTATACCATTTTTCAGGGAAAAATAATGAAAGTTCCTGTAAAGATGCTGTGGTGGATATCGATACCTGGCTCTATCCGCTTATGCAGATCACAGTGGTTGGATGATATATAGTCGGGGGGATTGTACAGGGCAAGATAAAATATTTTACTTCTTTTTCATGCTCTTCAAACCAATACTTGATAGATTTAGCTGTATGTATAGGGGGATTATCATCCTAGAGAACGCCATCTCTTGCAAGAAACAGTTTGCACCATAGGATGGACTAGTGAGCTAAAATTTGGACATAGTTCTTCCCATTCAATCTCCCTTTTAGGGTTACAATAGGGCCTGGAGAAAACCATGAGATGCCATCCCAAACCCTGATAGATCTACCTCCATGATTGACAGTTGAGATGAGACAGCCAGAATCATACGCTTGTGTAAGTGTTCTCCAGACATACGCACGTTCTGTGGCAAGGATCAATGTGAACAATGATTCTTCGGACCAAATGCCGTTTTTTGACATATTACTCGACCAGGATTTGCGCTCGTGGCAACATTGTGGACGATATTTTGTATTGGCATCTATTACAAGTGGCTTGGGAATAGCTACTCTTCCGTAAATTCTTTGTTTGTGAAGTTCCCTTCTACCTCTAATGGTTGATACCGGAACATGCACATGCAGATTGATCTTTTCGATCATTTTGGTTGCAGTTGTTTTCTTTCTTCATGTCATTCTGTTTGGCAAAAGATGTTTTTCTGTGCACTCTGTATGTTATCATGACTTGCGATACCATAGCTCGAAAAACACCCATTAGCCTGGGGGTTTCAGTAACAGATACTTCAATTTAAACGCGCTCAAACAGTTTGCCCTTTTCGCAAGGTCTGCAAGGTTTGATATTTTACGCTGTTCCCCTCAAAAGCACGATCCTTTTAGCATCATTACTGTTACCTGACAGTAGAATAATACATACACTATATTATATGAAAACATACCGGTGGCCAGACTTGTTTTTTAAGGAATACAAAGCACATTCATAAACTCCACTAATATTGATAGGTGTTTCCATTATTTTGATAACCACCTGTATATATATATATATATATATATATATATATATATATATATATATATATATATATATATATATATATATATATATACAGTGAAGTGCCACTGAATTAGGGATACCTACCTAGTAACGAGTTGGGCCTCCTCTGGCCTTGATAACGGCTGCCACACGACGAGGCATAGATTCAACAAGTTTCTGGAAACGTTCCACGGGAATGGCTTGCCAAATATTGGCTAAAGCTGTCCATAATTCAATAAGGTTCTTTGGTGCTTTGTGATGGCCTTTCACGCCTTGTTCCAAAATATCCCAAAGATGCTCAATAGGATTTAAGTCTGGGCTTCTAGGTGGCCAATTCATGACAGAGAAGTCAGAGGAATGCTCATACAACCAGCCAGTAGCCAACCGGGACTTGTGAGAGGTACAGTTGTCTTGCTGGAAAACTCCATTACCGTGCGGATAACAGAACAGCATAAACAGATGGAGGTGATCACCCAGCAACTCTACGTACCGAATTGCATTGAGGGAGGTTGGTACACGCACCAAAGATCACAAACTGTGCCACGAAAAAACACCCCAGAACATGATTGAGCCACCATGCCCTAGTACAGTTCCAGCCAGGAATGCCGGATCCATGGCTTCATGAGCCTGACGCTATATTCGCAGCCTCCCGTCGGCGTTAAGTAGTCGGAATCGAGACTCATCACTCCATGCTACTCGTTTCCAGTCCTCTACACACCAGTCTCTGTGGTCTCTTGCCCAGGCAAGACGTGCAGCCCGATGGCGAGTATAGAGCAATGGTACCCTCGTAGGTCGACGGCTCCCGAAACCCATACGGTGAAGCGGGCGTTGCACAGTCTGTTTACTGACTGTACGACTGGCACCGTCATTAAACTGGGTGGTAATTTGAGCTAATGTTTGGCTTCGCTGGCTACGTACAATATGCCTGAGCCGTCTCTCACCACGCACTGTCAAGGCTAATTGTCCATTGCAGTTTGCCCGATCGCTAGTTTTTTTCCCACCATCCATGTATTCTTGGTATACTCTTGACGCTGTCGACCTTGAAAATCCGAGCTGTCTGACGATTTCGGAAATTGAATGGCCCATGCGTCGCGCACCTACGATTTGTCCGCGATCGAAGGCGTCTAAATCAGGCAGTTTACCCATACTGGCAATTCCAACAACTAATTCAGAACAACCACAGTACGCGCTATATATGCCGTTAGCACAGCGCCCTCACTTGCGCATACATGATGCGCAGCGCTACACATTTTGCATAGGCTTTGCTATCCCTAATTGAGTGGCACTTCAGTGTATATATACATATACAGTGGAAACTCGATCGATCGTTCTTTGAATCATCGTTTACCCGTATGTGTCGTTTATTTCACCCAGTCCCAACGAGCATGTTTCTTTGTTACGTTCCCGCATCTATCGTTTTCCCACATTTATCGTTCAGTTCAGTTGGTCCCTTGGAAAACGATAGATCGAGATTCCACTGTATATATATATATATATATATATATATATATATATATATATATATATATATATATATATATATATATATATATATATATATGATTTTGTAGTCTCTTGATTGTGCAGCGATTTGGTTTTGAGCCCCATCTGCCTACCTCATCTGAAATACACTTTAGTGCTTTATAGGTTACATGTATCGATTTTAGGAAAAGTTGCAAAAATGAAGTAGCCAGCTGACTGAGATATCTAAGCAAATTTTTCTGCATTTTTCTAAAAGAATGACAAGTTTTCGATTTTGTGCAGTTTGAGCATTTAAACAAGTTAATAAATAAGTTTGAAATAAATTATACTTTGATGACGTTATTTAGATATTTAGGAACTTGGGTAAAATCTTAGTGTGTATTTATCATTATGAATGATTTCTAGGACTTGATTGATTTTAGTTTCGCTTCTTTCAAGTGATTTTGATTTTGAATTTCCTTACAAGGGGAAAAACAGTTAATTCTCAGTAAAAGCTTGTTGAAACAGTCAATACATCTCTAAAACCAACATGAACATGTACATAGAGTTCATTATCCATAGGTAATGACATTTATCAGCCAGTCCTTTAAGATCTCTCTTTTCTTAAGAGTTAACTAATCCAGTTTCCATGTTATGGTTCAATATGGTTAATATCCATACCCGCATGAATGAATGAGCTGAAACCGTTCATTATTAGGACAACAGAAAGTACGTCTAGAAATATTCTGAGACTTATGAATGTGAACGATATTATTATAATAAATAATTTCATTGAGACTAAAATGTTAGCAAACAGAAAATAAAAGAATCGACGGTAGTGAATAGTTTATAGGCCAATTTGAACGCCCTAGCATGAACAATTAGTAATTTCTCACGAGGCTGCTAAAAAGGCTGGATTTGCTTTCAAGACTCAAACTGGATATAAAATGTACTTTATAGTCAAATTTTGTTCAAAATTTCTTCCAAAGATTTTTCATGCAATATCCAAACAAAATGAGAGTATTTCAAAGATTTATCATGCACTCTAATAAAATAACAATTCCTAATTCAAAAGGACAGTTTTATTTGGTCTTAAATATAACAATTAGTAGAATAAAATATTAAGTACTTATATCTTGGTAAATTTTAATGAAGTATGACTAACAGCTAAGTAATTTAAGAAAAAAAAATTAAACATTAAATTTCTTATGTTCATACGCCCAATTACAGAAATTTCAATCGGAAGTTAAATCAGTCAAAAACGAAATAATTAGAAGCTATAATTTATATATCAGAAGGATTATTTTCATATCATGAACTGAAATTTTGTCTTATATAAACGTATTTTTACAACAGTTCCTCTTATTTCTTGAAATTAAAATATAATGTATATCACTAACCTTTACTTCCTTACTAATACCCAAAATAAAATAACTCTGTGTCCATTTTCTGAAACTAAAGGAACAAAAACATAAATATATATATATATATAAAAAAGACTGGAAGTCACAAAGATTCTTTCTTTTTATATACAAACAGCTTTTTTATAAAAGCCAAAAATCGATAACCTCATACAGAATAAAATAATGGTTCAGATTCACATTTCTTTCAACAATATTGCAACGAAATGTATTTTGGAATGATGTATATTGTTTCTTGCACGAAATACAGTCATTTGTGATAAATATCTATCAACCATTACGACAACGAAAAGTTAATAACAGGCAGGTAATCAGAGGTTACGTGACGAAAGGGAACAGAGGCATAGGTCGCTACCCAATCAGCTCGGATCGCAGTGCCAGGAGAGATTGAGCTCATAGAAAGAAAAGGGGTCTTCATCCCTTTAACGGAATGTAAGGTTTTTATCTAGTAAAAGAATTATAGCAAAAAGAAGAACATTAAATTTAATAAACAAACTACTTTTCTTTTACTTTGTTTGACACACATCAGACTCATAGAAAGAAAAGAGCTCATAGAAAGAAAAGGGGTCTCCATCCCTTTCACGGAATGTAAGGTTTTTAATCTAGTAAAATAATTATAGCAAAAAAGAGAACATTAAATTTAATAAACTATCTATTTTTGTTTTACTTTCTTTGACACACATCAGACTCATAAAAAGAAAAGAGCTCATAGAAAGAAAAGGGATCTTCATCCCTTTCACGGAATGTAAGGTTTTTAATCTAGTAAAAGAATTATAGCAAAAAGGAGAACATTAAATTTAATAAACTATGTATTTTTTTTTACTTTGTTTGACACACATCAGACGTGGAAAATCTTTGTATGTTTTTTACTATACGTAGAAAAAATAATGCACAGTTTAAATTTCACTTTAAATGCTTTTTTACAAGTTTTTCTCCAACAATCGAATAAGACTTTTTTGATACTAAACGGAAAGTGTTCAAGTTAACAAAATACACTACTCTGCACTTTTATCTATATAACTGCCATTTATAAGTTTTTTTTTATAATTTTACTATCAAATTCTGTTCATATATTGTTGTGGGTACTGTACTATTTTAACCATCTTTTTATTAACTTTGCTTTCTTGTTTGTGTGTTTGTTTGCTTGTGTGTTTGTCCAGTACAAATCTTGCAATCGATTTTTAACTAACTTCCCGACTAGCGAGATATTTTAAACTTTTAGAATAGCTCATAACACGATGACAATGCATTTTTTTATACTTTTAGCCATCTTTAAGCAGAATTAAATTAATGTTCAGTTATTTTCAGTTAATTTTGTTTTGTAAACTGGTGCAGCCATCTATTGGCCGGAACGGAAACGAAAAGTTAAATGCAAGTTAACTTCCAATTAACTTGATTATCTTTCAAGTTGATGGGATAATTCATAAATTTTTTTTAAAGTATTTAATAATACATAGAATTGTCAATTTTACATGATTCAACAGAGAATTTAAAAATATGGTATATAAAAAGTTCTTTTTATCTTGTAATTATTCTTACTATCGCTGGGCATGCATAAGTGTGTGTAGTAGTCTACATCTACATACTGGGGTTTTATGTAATCAATATATATAAAACAGGTCCGTGACTGACTGACAGATAACGCACAAACCAAACCGCTGGACCTAAAGGGTTAAAATTTTGCATGGCGATTCTTCAATGATGTAGGGGTGCACTAAAAAAGATTTTCAAAAAATTCTTAAATGTTTTTAAATTAAATTTTTTAGCTGTTTTTGTAATATATTTTAAGTTTTCATTTAAAATAATAATCTGAGGGTTATAAAATCTATATCACGCGAAAGATCATAAAAGTTCCTTTAAAATGAAATCATTTTCGAATCTTTATCTCCATTTTCTGATTTTTGGTGAATTTTTAAAGATTCAGAATTAAACAATTTTTTTAAAGGCTTGTAGAATTTAATTTTTTGAATGGTGATCAAATGGTTTCTTTTCTTTTTGTGATACTTTAAATTAATTTTGCGTAACGTGCATAACAACAAAATAAATTGACAAAAAATATTAAAATACAGTAAAAGATAAAATTTAGCCGCTAGACTAATAGAGATGGAAATTTTTTTTTAAACAATTTAATACAAATTAGTATGTTTTCTGAATATTAAACATAGAAATTAATTGCATACATTGACCGTTGTATTTAATTTGAATATTTTCTTCTGCATTAATTTGTCTATAAAAATATCCGTTACGATTTTTTTTATAAATATTTTTTTTTTGTTTTTTTCTGGCATTTTAATTGCATACATTGACCGCTATATTTAATCTGAATGTATTCCGTAGCGAAGCACGGGTATTCAGCTAGTAAAACATACTTTTTCAGACTATTATGTTACTCGCTCGTGTATTAAATGTGACAAACAGTCTTGTAAATTAACTGTGTTGGATCTATAGATTATTTTTACTCTCTGAGAACTACTGTGCTCCTAACTACCAAGAACTGAGTACGCCTGTGTTAACAGCATGAGGAAAAATAATTATAAATTTACCAATAAAATGATTCAAGAATCACTGTTTTATAATAAATTATCATACATGTATTTATTCAGTTTGGGAACCACTACAATGCATTTTAAATTCATGAAATATTTATAGCATTTAGCAAAAACCTTTTAAAAACTTTATTTATAACAATAAAATGCATAAAATGTTAATTACACATGCTAACTACTTATTTAATTTTAATACTTATACATTATAACTCCGGCTTTTAAAAGCGAGAGTATTTATTCAGGTTGTAATCCACTACGATGAATTTTGATACTTCGAATATTTATAGCGTTTAGCAAAAACTTGTTAAAATCTTAATTTATAACGATAAGATACCTTCTAAGTTAATAACACACATAAACTACTAGTTTACTTTTGACTACTTATATATTATAAGACTAACTTTTAAAAGGAAGAGTATTTATTAAGTTTGAAATCCACTACAGTGCATTTTAAATACTTCAAATATTTACAGCATTTAGCAAAAACATTTTAAAAACTTTATTTATAACAATAAAATGCATAAAAATTTAATTACACACTAACTATTTATTTACTTTTAACTGCTTATAAATTATAATACCAACTTTTCAAAGCGAAAGTATTTGCAAAGTTTTGTTTTATCTTTTCTACTTCAGGATTGTAGATCAGCAAATCAATCACACTAACTGTGAATTGCCCAGTTTGTCAGGACATGATAAATTTCCCAAAAACACGAGTTCAAAATGGAATTTTCACTCTTTTCTGTAACCAATCAAGTAATATGTTTTTTGTCCTCTGGTAGAATTTTTGAACTTCTATTTGGGGAAGGATAATCAAACCCAAAGTTAATAATTTTGATAAAATATTAGGCATGTCTGTGCAATTGTCGAAAAAGAGGCCAATTTATTTTTCTTTTCAAGCTAGTAATTTTTTCATAAAAAAATCCATATTACCCTTAAAAAAACATATAGATTTTTTGATAAAAAATTTTATATAATATATACACTGCTGGCCACCCAAATTGCAACACCAAGAAAGACAAGAGATATCACAACAAAATTTATTTTGTAGATAACATGTTGACCAAGTATCAAATGATTAAATTTATAGACTTCTGTGAAGTGTGGTTCCTCCCAAAATCAGTAGCCAGAGTAGCCGCCATTGTTGGAGATCACCGCTGCCATACGCCTCGGCATTGATTCAAAGAGACTTTGGATGAGTTCTTGGGGTACAGCAGACCAAGCAGCTTCCCCACGTTGCCAAAGTTGATCTGCTGTGGCAGCTGGGGATGGAATCTGGGTCAATCGTAGAGCAACCATGGACCACATGTTTTCTATCGGCGAAAGATCCGGAGAGCGAGGCGGCCAGGGAAGCAATTCAATCTGGCGATTGACGAAGAACCGTTGGACAATGCGTGCCACGTGTGGTCGCGCATTATCCTGTTGAAATATGGCTTAGGGCAAGCCCTGAAGGTAAGGAAGGACAACTGGCTCCAACACTTCGGAGATGTAGCGCTGGCTGTTTAAAGTACCAGTAATGCGTACTAGAGGTGTGCGAGAGTGATATCCAATACCGCCCCATACCATAATACCCGGTGCAGGACCAGTGTGGCGGTGCATAACGCAGCTGTTCAGCATCCTCTCTTTACGGTGTCTCTAGACTCGAATGCCACCATCGTGGTGTTGCAGACAGAAGCGTAACTCGTCAGTAAAGACAATTTCATTCCATTCTGCCGTCCACATCCTTCTGTCATCGCACCATTGGCTGCGGAGACTTCTGTGGTTCTGCGTCAAGGGTAGACAAAGCAATGGACGTCTTGCGGACAGACCACTCTGCTGTAAACGGCGTCGAATGCGTTACAGACGGCGTTACAGACTGCATGTGCTGTGCTATGGTTCGTGATGTGACTGAGCGATCCGTCACTGCCATGCGCACAATTTTCCTGTCATCACGTGAAGTGGTGCGCTGAGGTGGATGCGATCGAACACGCCGGTCCGTCGTACCCTCCTGCATCCAACGATCACATATCCGCATTACAGTTGTTTGGTTTCGTCTAACACGACTACCGATTTCCCTGAAAGATAATCCACAATCTCGGTAGGCCACTATCCTTCCTCTGTCGAACTCGGATACTTGAACAAAAGATGATCGCTGTTTTCGACGAGGCATAATTGATCGTTTTTTTTTGAAAAAACCACAAGAAAAACACAATTGCTGAACTTGAAATCGTCGAAATCTCCAAGCCTTAAATAGCGCTTTGAAGTGGCGCCACAGGCGCGCGTGATGTGCGTCTGCGCTGAAATTCTAATCATTTGCATATCTCACCTCCGCTAATGCATGTTGTAAATTTGATGTTATTTGCATGTTTCCTTCAGGGTGTTGCATTTACAGTGGCCAGCAGTGTACTATATCAATATTTATGCAATTATTTGAAAAAAATATTTTGCTATTTGTTTAAAAAAACAGTTAGACTATAGTGATCTATTTCAGCCATTAAAAGATACTTCCTGTATTATTATTAAGAAAATTATAGCTAAATATAAATTTCTACGTATAACAGCAGAAAACTATCTCTTTCCTAATATCACTTTAGTTCCTAAATTTCATAAAACACCCATTGTTTTTAGAGCAGTAACCGGTGGTCACAACACTTATGCTACTAAAGCAAGTGTTATATTATTAAATTACCTTAAATTAATTTATACAATAATAACTTCTGGTGTTTGTGGAATAATTGATAACAGCTTTAGTCTTATTAGAAAACTACAAACAATAAATACTTGAAAATCAATCGTTACTTTTGAATTTAGAGATTTATTCAATAATATCAATATAAATGATTTAAATAGATTAATTATAACGTTAGTACATAGTAATATTCAATATTTAAGCAAATATTGTAACCTTACTCATTTCAATAGGCTCTTAGATTTTGTTACTAAACATAATTATATAATACACAATAATAGTATATACTTACAGATTAAAGGTGTACCACAAGGTGGAAATGCTTCTAGTATGCTAGCCAATTTATACTTACATTTTTTTGAAGTTGATAATATTGATAATATCGATAGTGCCAACTACAAAGTATTTTGATATATTGATGATATAATAGTAATTAATAAAAGTAGTAATAATATAGTCTTAAATTTTTACCCACATAATCTGGAACTAATGCAAAGTAGCCAAAATAATATTAATGTAAACTTTTTAGATATTAACATCAAATTAAATTTTCATTGCAATTTTACTTTTGAATTATATGATAAAAGATCAGATTATGAATTTAGTATTGTTAAATTTCAAAATTACCTAACTTGTTTACATAAATCTGTTTTCAATTACATTATTGTAAATCAGCTAGTAGGTATAAATAGGCTTTGTACTAAAGACGATAGGAATAAGCATATTTTAGACTTGATAGTTGTGCTAAAGCGTAATTATTACCCCGATAGTCTTTCCAAGCACATAATTGGTTGTTTTAGATTTAATGAATAGCTTGTTCTGTTGCAATTAATTAGTAATTCAAAATAATAAGTTTAATTAGTGAAAATGACAACTAAAAATGAACATAAATTAATAATAATTAAATTCTTAAGTAAAAATAATAATAAATAATAAATAAGAATAATTTACTCTTAGTAATAAAAATAACACTAATTTAATTCAGGTTTATATGTCATATAACACAGTCTCCATAGTAGGACTGTATCTATGTTTCCATAAACTCCATGGTTGCAAGGTTTGTGAAGTCTGTATTCTTGCGGTTTCCTACTCTTACTTTCACTTTGTCTAGCGCCAGGCTTGGTGTTCTTTGATTGAGGAACTTTTTATCCAATTCTTCTGTTTCTTATGGATTGTACGGTGTCTAAGTATGTTTATTGATTAGATCATACTTATCAGAAACAAGCCATTGGTTTTTAGACAGTATCGGCCCCGCTGATGAAGAGATGCTGTCAAAAACCAATTTAATACTTATCTTTTTATGTTTTTAGCTCCTGGCTGCAAGTAGTTTTAGAGCTTATACTGTTTTTTCACTTTAAACTTTGTCTTATATATATATATATATATATATATATATATATATATATATAAAGATAGGTAACAGGATATGTATATATAAATAGGTATATACATACTTTGAAAGTAGCAAATATGTGTAGGTAATATAATGAGAGCAAATAATACTAGATATATTCCATATTAGTTGAATACTATCCTACGGTTAATTCACAAAGCTAATTAATTTTGCAATCAATACTTGAAATGTTTGAATCTTTTTTACCGTTGAATTGAAGTTATATTTCATCAGATCAGTTCCCTTCATTTTAGCTCATTAAGTAGGTGTACTTGTTTGCAGTGAATTTCTTATTTTTATATTTTCATGCAAAATTCAGTTTACGATAACTTTAGATGAGAAATAAATTTTTATGTACAATTCCCCTCTTGCATTCAGATTTCAAACATTAAACTGCTTTGTCACGATAAATTAATGAATTGTATTTGTTTTTTTACTCAGTACCTTTTATCTTAGTGAATAGATTGGTTAACAGCTACAATGTTTAACGATGTCGAATATTTTGTAATGTATTTGAAACATTTTAGTTTAAATCATATCTTACCTCAGATATCATGACGAGAAATTTACATATATTATGTTACTGACGAGAAAATTCAGTAACTTAATTTTGTTATGTTAATTTGGATATTTCTTGGTTCCGTTTTATCAACATCTTATTTTTATTGCATGTTTATCATCCTTCAAATCATAATAATAATAAATTTTGACGTATAGATAATCCCTATGTCAGTAATGGCTAATACTACATATACAAATATTACATAATAATCATAAATATCTTGTTTTTCTTACATATTTAATCATTCAAATCGTAATAGTTAATAATATTGACGTATAGATAATTGGTATGCCAGTAATGGATATAACAAACAAACAGAGATTACTGACATAATAATTATAAACATGAAGTTTTCCTTGCATAACTAATCATTCAAATCACAGTAATAATCAATTTTGACGTAAAGATAATAAGTATGTCAGTAATGGATATGCTAAATATACAAAAATTACTGACATGATAGTTAAAAACATCTTGTTTTCCTTGCATAATCATTCAAATCATGACAATAATGAATTTTGACGTATAGATAATCAGTATGTCAGTAAGGGATAAACTAAAACATACAAAGATTTCGATGTAAAAATAATGCAGTTTTGAACTATTCATTTTGTTTTACCTTTGTGGATTTATCTTTACGCCTTCTTTATTTCACCAAATGACCTGAATATTAATATCAGTTATATGAACCCCAGAAGCACTTTTCAACATATTCATAATACTGGAGAAAGCTAAAATGCATTTCATTCAGTAGGGGTGGGAATATCCTCATAATGCGTATTAGTGCTTCTATTAGAGAAGATGGTGATGGATAATGGCGTGGGTTTGGTACGCAATCAGCAATGAGTTGTACAGATGTTTCATCTTAATGGAGTCATTCAGCTTTCATTTCCCAAGGTTGCAGAACTAAGACGCTGCTAATGAGAACGCATTGAGTGGCGACCCGCTGCCTTTCTCCCTATTCAATCATTACGTGAAATCAAAGTGATAGGTATATTTGCCCCTATTCAAGCTAAATACCTCCTAGGGAAGATCAGGAACTACCTTTTAAACAGGCTTTTAATGACTCGGGAATTTCCAGATATTCCAATTTTCTGAAATATGACAGATCTGGTATAGTTTGAACAAGTTATAAGACACGAATTTTGTAATAAATTATTATGTGTGAGACTTACAGGCATGTCATATTTGATATTTTATTAAAACCAGCTGATGCCAATTTCATTTTGAATACATGATAAATATATGTTTCTTTTATATTCTAATAG
The DNA here is from genome assembly GCA_907164885.2 of Dolomedes plantarius. Taxonomy (NCBI): domain Eukaryota; kingdom Metazoa; phylum Arthropoda; class Arachnida; order Araneae; family Dolomedidae; genus Dolomedes; species Dolomedes plantarius. Next base: position 144,623,610 of record OU015497.1, read on the forward strand.
GTTCTATAATTTTTAAATAAATCTCCTTTAATAGCATCTACTAGGGATTGACATAGTAAACGGCAAATTAAAACTACTATACAGACTTGTGTATCTTTCAATGTTTTCAAAATTCCATCTATGCATCTATAAAATGATTTTGAATCATAATTAAAAAAGATTAAAATAAAAGTCAGAAAACAGCAATAAAGTTTTGGTCTTACATCTGGAAGAAAGACTAGAAAAAAAAAATGATCCTTTGTAGAAAGTATACGATATCGCAGATTACATTTCCTGAAGACTCACGGAGGCTGGTTTCCTTAGCCGGTATCCATTACAACAGAAGTTGGACCTCTGATAATTATCACTATCGGTTACTGTGTTTGCAGTGCTTTCTCGCCTACCAAGCATAGAATACACCAGATTTGAATCGTAGAACATGAAATCATGGATACCGTTGAATTCGTTTGAAGAGTTTCGCGTTTGTAGAAGTTTTAACATACCTTTCGATAACGATTTCATTGATGATTTTCACTCAACCGTTACATATAGGACTGCCGCATCATGAGTCACTTCCAACGATAGGCGGGTGCCAAAAATAATCACATGGCGCATTTTAATATTCCAGATTGATGAGAAGACGTCAAGTGATGCGCCACATGTGGCCCTCAACCGTTGCTTGTGCGGCCCAGGCCCAGGCAATATAACGGTATAAACAGGAAATCCAACGAAAATAAAGCACAAATAGCAGTAAGGTGCAATTTTGCATACGGCCGTTTCGAAGCTGCAAAGGAACTTTTTCATCAGTGCAAAGAACTTAGTGGCAGCTCATAAAGCCGAAAACTCCACCTTACTGCTATTTGTGCTTTATTTACGTTGGGTTTCCTGTTTATTCCTCGGGCACAAATGTTTTGTCTTTTCTTTTCAATATAACGGTACGCAAATATCGTGTCACTTTATGTGCCTTCCGAACAGGCACACCATCCCCCCCCCCCCACAAGCAGTGAATATTTTAGCCGCTGACTACCACATGCCAGACCAGTAGCATGGTCAGTGAGTAGTTTTGTACGAAGAGATTTGTTTGGTGGGTGTGAAACAGGTTATATTTCGCTTTCGAAGAACGCTTAATAATTGGTGAAATTATTCAGTGTCTGGTAAGTTAATGGTCAAGAACAAAAAGTATCAGGAAGAAAACATATTATTGTTGTTCTTGATTTTTTACCATGTTTTTATTAACTTGCTTTCTTGTTTGGTTGTGTGTGTGTGTGTTTGTCCAGTACAAATCTTGCAATCGAATTTTAACTAACTTCCCGACTAGCTAGACATTTGAAACTTTTAGAATAGCTCAGAACACGATGACAATGCATTATTTTAATACTTTTAAAAATCCGCAAGGTGGCGCTTCAATCGAATTCAATGCTTGCACTTTTGTCTAACGGCGTTTGACGATTTTGAAAACAGAATACATGTGAATTAATTTTGTTTACAAAAATATTGTGCGAAAATTTTTTTTTAAATTATAAAAATTAACGTTTATAAAGTCTGTGGATAGTGGAAACGACTGATAAGTGATTAAAATTAAATAAAAGAAAGTGAAAAAGAAAAATTAAGTGAAGGTTTGTGCAATTAAGAGAGAATTGTCAAGGTTATATGATTCAACAGAAAATTTAAAAACATGGTATATAAAAAGTTTTTTTTTTATCTTGTAATTATTTAAACTATATTTTTTTAAATAAACTCACGTTTCTACGAAAATTGATTTTTGGTGTTTTTCTCATTTTTGTAATTCACATAAACTTAAACCTCGTTAATTTGGAACATGCCAACCTTTGAGTTTGCCACACTTGATGTTTATCATCCGACACTCTATTCGTTGGTTGCAATTTTCAGTTTTCCCACGAGATCTGATCAATCGCCAATTACGAACTCTGATAGAAACCTACCGTCAAATTTGTCAAAATACGCCATAAACACAAAAATTGCAGATTGTATATTTCAATGTACCATTAGACAATGTATCTAAGTCAATGATTAGCAAGGTACCCTCTTAAGATATCTATACAATATTTATATTTAAAGCTTCCAAATAGTCATAACGCTAGGCAAATTCATCTCATTTTTTAAAATTTTTATTCCACTTGTTACAACTTGAACAAAATTATACACATCAATATTTCTTTGATATTGTGTATCTCATCATCATTAGACTGGAACAAAAATCTGCATAGCAAAGTAGACTGTAAATTTTTAAGAGATTTGTAAATAAATGTGTGTATTGTTTTGCAGTACAATTTTTAAACAGTAAAATAAAGTATTTTGTTGGACTTTCTACGAGTGGAAATTGTAGGTTGAAGTATATTCGCTGTTAGATTTATTTTTCAAGTTGTCATCCTGAATAAGTAAAAAAAAAAGTCTTGAAATGAAAAGAAAATCAGAACAATAATTCAAAAATATCGCTTTTTTTTAATTGCAGTTGTATTTACTCTCATGAAATAATATTACTACTTTTTAAAAATAATTGATATCGTAAAACATGCATAAAAGGAACTCCGCTTTAAAAACTGGATTGATTACAAATAAAAGCATTCATAGAAAGCAAGGGAATTTCGCTTTAAAATACCTTGCGGTGACAAAATGAATCGTTTCAGTCACGTAATATACTTTAATTGCTGTTTACAAGGAGTTATGAATTGTATTTTATTTACTCCGGAAGAGATAATAAATTCCTGCTTATCTAAATTTATTTTCGCGTCTTATGAAGATTTTAAAGTTGATTACTGAATATTTTATGCAATAATTGCGCAGTAAATATAAAGGCTGTCGCTAAAGGGAGAAAACTGATTTTAAACACTGCTTGCTCAAAGGTTATAATTATGAGTTTTTATTCTTTATTTCTCCTATGAGATGTTCTAGTAATAATGAGTTAACGTTTATCTGAAATTTCTTTTAATTCATTTCATTTCGTATACATAAGATTTATATTAATGCAGAATTGTAATGTAAACATTAATATAAATCTTCTGTATACAATAAAAGGGAAAGGCGTATGGAACATTAACATATAAATTTAAATTTAAATAACTATAGGTAAAGGATTTTTCTTTTTCGCAAATTTTAAACTTTCCCAATTTATTATACATTCTAGTTTTCATGTTCTAAAAATTAGGTATATATGAATTGAAATATTATTCAGTGATATACAACGCTCCTTAAAATAACTATTTAGAAATAATTCCCATCAATGTGAGAAATACAAAACTACACTGCTTTCAGTAATAATTAAAATTATAATTAAGTATTCCTTTTCCAAATGGTATGTACTCTTTGAAGAAGTATTTCGAGAGGAGATAACTTTCTCGCGTCTACATAAATTTTATCAAAACTATTTTTTAGCAATTTATGTTCCTAAGATATAAATATCTCCCCCCCCTTCTCTGTCACCTGCACACACACACACACACACACATATATATATATATATATTACGGTAAAAGTAATAAACTGGTGATTATATATAATAACCGGCAAGTATACATAGTCACCATTAATGCCGGTAAATATGATAAATATGTGAAAATTTATCAAATTAACCGTTTTTATTTACATAATTCCCAACTCGTAATTCCAAATGTAATAAATATCATGTCTGATTGAGCCAGTAGAATATCGTGCAGTTTTTTCAGTAGTTATTGTCAGAAGGATATTTTTTCGTTGGCCACTATGACGTGAGAGGCCACGAATAACAATATTTTATAATTTACAATTAAAAGGTCAATAAACTGTTATTTTATGTCAAATGGATGTAGCCTGAACGAAATTTGAATAAGAGACTGACAGGTGTTGTCAAATGAAAGACAAAAATTTATTTTGAAATTATACAAAACAGTTACATATAAAAAACAAATTAATCCTATATTCTAGAGAAAAACATTTTTCCAAATAACGTTAATTGCTACTACTACAAATTACTAAATATTTTTAGTTTACTTATTTAGACATATTAGACTGTTATGACATTTAGAATTACAAAGTTTGCCAGATTTTTTACATTTGTACTTACCACACTCGCATTGTCCCTTACAAACACATCGCTGATATCCCTGACCTCCAGAAAGAGATGATTTTCCAACACATTCTCGAAGTGATATTGCAAGATCTGGGACATCGTCAAGCAAAATAAATTTTTCTATACAAATAGTGAACTGATTTCTGATATACAACTGTGAAAGTCTTCCTTGTTTCGTTCCTAACTGATAAAACTATTCGTTTTGAACTTCTAATATCACCTCTAATAAATTTCGTAGATCACTTCTTGCTCTGTCAATATCTAGTACTCGTAGTTTTACTGTGTCACCAACTTTACCAGAAGGAAATTTAAGGCCACAATGGACCATGAAAAACCTTTTTTTTTAATTTATCAACCAATTGCTATGAAATTTTGTATACTTATACAGTGTTGTTTAGAGATGAAAATTCTAAATTTTAAAAAATCAGAATGTAATTAATTAAGATATTAAAATCAGTTTGTTAATTACTCTATTAAAAATGCTCCATGCGCATCCATTTTTGTCTCAGATATCTAATTTTCTTTCTTAAGCTAGCTTTATATAGTTATGATAAAAGTTACTAGCAATATTTAATTTACAGCCATATTTATAAACACTACAAAAGAAATCGATAAAAATAGGTCATTTTATGCAACATTTTATCAAAAAAATTTTTTTATTGTAAAAATTTTAAGTTGTTTTAAAATAGTATAATGAATTTATTAGTAAGTTTAATTCTAACATATATAAATAATCATTTTTTGAAATTTTATTAAAATTCAAGAAAAATTATGACGCATGGGACATTTTGAACTTACCGAAACGACATGAAAACTTGTTTTGAGAAAATAGCATTTAAAGTTTTAATTTAACGTAACATTTCCATTGTTTACGTTTCAAAAAAATACTTATAACTCGGTTAATAATGATCGGATCAGATTAACTTTAAAATTAACTTTATTCGCTTTTTTTTTAATTTAAATCTGATGAGTTGCAGAATCATTTTCTGAAAGAGAAAAAAATCGTTTTGGGGACATTTTTGTCAATCTGAAGGTCTATTGTCGCCTTAAAACTTTCAACATTTTCTTTGCCTGTGATTCTAAACCTTCTTTAGTACTCATTCTATGTTTTCTAAGTTGGTCTTGCCTGCTTAAAATATCTGTCTGGATTAAAAGGACTGCTGCTTCATCCTCTTTCTGAGTCTCAAAATTAACTTCAGAGGGATGGTCATTTTGCTATAGATCATTATTTTCCATATCAGAATCATCTTCTATTTCGCTATTGGTGTTTTCGAAAGTGTTATTAACTGTCTTGATTAAAACTTGAATATCTTCTTCAGTCAAAGAAGATGCTTTTAAGCCTAATTTTGCAGGCGTCCCAAACATTGCTTCATAAGGAGTACTCTTGATGACTTCATGGAATGCTCATTTTTCATAAGTTGCACAAAGCGTAACCCTTCGGACCATTTACTAGTTTGATTGCTTTCCAACCAAGAACTTAAGCATATTTTCAATATGCTGAATTGCACGCTCAACCGAACCTTGAGTCTCGCTGTGCCTAGGTTTTCCGTGCACAATTTTCAGATCCGGCCACATTGCACAAGCTTCTACACGATTTTGTTACTAAACTCACGGCCATTGTCACTTTGCAGTACACTGGGGGCTCCAAATATAGTAAAAATATCAATTAGGTGATATGCAACATCTTCTGCACGTTAGCTTTTTAGGGCACGCAACTGTACGAACTTCGTCAAATGGTCTTGATAGACAAATATAAAATTAAAGTCATTATCTGGTTGCGACTGCACGTCAATTAGGTCTACCTGGCATCTTGAGTTCATCTCTTTAAAGACCATTGGCCTAACAACAATTCCTTTCTTGGGTACCTTGGATTTCTTTTGACAAATTCACACAAATTTAAATAAATCATCACTTCTTCGGCAGTGATGTTTTTGTACTTTTTTTTAAGTTATTTTAACATCCTGTTTCTACCACCATGACCTATTGATAAGTGTGCCTCATGAATTATGGTAAAAAGTTCTTCAAAGTACACGTAAAATCTAACATTGGAGCAGTCTTTACTTACGGGAAAGATAAGTTTTTCAACATTGCCTACTTTCATTACGTCGTATCTTTTTATTTTTTGATAATCTTTCGGTTTTTACCACTACTTTTGTTTTTACTATTATTCACTTTTTTCAACAAATCATCATTCTTTCGTCAGAAAGCCACTGTTTCCTTTCTTAGTATCCATAATATTAACTAACTTGGAATTAAAACGCTCAAGCATACCAGCCATTATTCAATATTTTATAAAATACGAGAGGGTAGCGAAATAACGTCTAGCCGCCACAAGATTAGAACTACTACTTAAATCACGTGGCTGTCACGTGTTGATAGAAGCCAAGCAGCTGCGCAAACTAAACGAATTTTGGTAACGTTATGGACTTTATCACAGTTACCATTACAAGTTGGGGAATATGTAAACAAACCGGTATAAATTTTCAAATTTTTATCATATTTACCAAATTTAGTGGTGATTATGCATAATAACCGATAATTATATATAATCACCGGATTAATTATATTTACTGTAACATATAAATATATATATATATATATATATATATATATATATAGGGTGATTTTTATTAAACTTACACTACTCACAGGCCTCTGTAACGCGATCGATGAGCCGGAATTCCACCAAAATTGATAGAGGGACTAAGGACGACTTGATGAAAAAAATGGTTCTAAAAGTCCCCGATAGGGGAAGGTATGGCGCTGTTGTTGTCGGCACACCCGAGAATTTGAATAAATGGCATGTAAAACATCAAAATGCAAATTCTTGACAACGTATTCGATAGCAGCGTCAGTATTTTGGGCTATAAAGATCGGTGCGGAATATGTTGCGCCATCGCTTTACAGAAGAAAGGGTCATCAGTCTCGTTTTTCCACTTGCATGGCCACCTCGCTCCTTGGACCTAACACCTAACCCATGTGGCATCTTTCTGTGGGGTTATTAAAAATCTAAGGTGTAGCTTGGTGGAGTATCGAACTTAGCGGCCGTAAAGGACAACATATCTCGGACTGGTGCACCGACAACAACAGCGCCATATCTTTCCCTATCGGCGACATTTGGAACTATTTATTTTTCACAGAAACTCTTTCCCATGGCGTCTTTAGTCCCTCTATGAATTTTGGCGGAATTCCGGTTGATAGATCACGCTACAGATGGCTCTGACTAGTGTCAGTTTAATAAAAATCACCCTGTATATATATATATATATATATATATATATATATATATATATATATATATATATATACGTTACTATTTAATAGTTATATCTATACTTACGTATTAGTAGAATTATTCCGAAACATCACACAACCATATTTTATCTCAAACTATTCCCAAGACTATGCTTCACAACGAAAATTTCTTACAATACATCATAGAATTAATTTAAGTACATCGTCATATTAATTTGCACCACAGTTACCAGCAACAAACTCGATACAGTTTAAAATTATTTATATTTAAATTTCTAATGTATTTTTTATGTCTGAAATGAGAAAAATCCTTGAACACTCGAAAGAAGAATAATCTGTAACTGCAAACACTGAGACCAAGAAGCACAAAATCTCCCTTAATTAAAAGCTTGATAAAATAAGCCCTATTCGAGTGTACATCTAAAAAAATTAGTTGTAAAATAATTAAAAAGATTTAATTAGCATTTTGAAAAGAAAAATTCATGTTCTAAAACAAAATATGAGCTTAAAGATTTTTTTGCACAGTTGTAAGGGAAAAAAAGAAACATTTAACATATGTTTGAATATTTTATTTCCTCTAGATATTTAGAGAGATTTTGCTTTAATTTTATTGCAAAAATTAAATACACAGAGCATTAGAATCAACGTATAGGGAAGAACAAATATTTTTGTAGAAATAAATAGAGTATTTGAAATTAATATTTTCATTATAATATACGAACCGTTATATATATATATATATATGTGTGTGTGTGTGTGTGAAGTAGGCTATATTAATAATTCATTTAAACAGAAAAGAAACATAATAAAAACATTGGCCTTTTATGAAGCATAAATATAGAACCTTAGGAAGAACTGAAACCCTATGTACTAAGTACTGAAGACTTTGTTTAGAGACTTTAAACTGTTGATAAAATAAGGTAAAATTATATTTCTTACAGTACTATCTCGTCACCACATGTTGCCACGTTAAAAAATTTTCGTTTCACTCACTCATGTAAAGGACTTTTCTTTTAAACTATATGAAGAAAAAGTGTTTTTAGGTGGTCGATAAAAGCCATTTTCTACAGATATTGTTTTAGGCAAGCTATAACTGGTATAAAAAACGCAAAAGAAAGGGTATTCAATGTTGGACGAGAGAAGACGTGAAACTCAAAAGTGATACAACATAGGAATGAATAAATTCGTTGGCGGTATTACATAGAATATTTTGTGCTCTTTTTTAGCCTGTATTGGATACAAGGTAGTTTATAACTTCCCGGTATAGATTACAAAAATATTATAATCTGTACTTTGTCGTCGAGGAGAAGGTTAATTAGTTAATAAACAAATTCAATATATATTATTAGTGTAATATATAAATTGTGTTATTTTAGCTGTACATATTTTGAGATATTACATATTAAGAATAAAGTTATTGTACTTTAATATATGTTGATCAGTATAACACTTATGATTTATTCAATTAATCTAAAAATGAGCGAACAGAATGAAAACAAAAATTAAAACAGGAATTAAGTTTTGTTCAAATTTATAGCAGCACATTAAAACAGGACCAAATATGAATTACAATAAAATTACGCTGGACTTAAAATTGATTATGGATTACTTAAAAATCAAATGACATAATTAGGTTTTAGATTATCGACAAAAGTAATTCAATATTTTCCTTTATTAGGTTTTTGCTGAAAATATAACCACTTTACAAATAGTTTTTCAAGCAATCTATTGAGTTAAAACACTATTCTATGACATTCAGAATGCAGTTAACGATAGAAATAGGACTAATATGTTTAAACCAACTGATGACTGAGTTGTATTTAGAAACGGGTTTTAAGTGTCCTTCCAGGTTAAAAGGAATAAGCTATTTTTCTCAACATTCCTGAGTTCCTGGTAGTGATTTTAGTAATAGTCTTTGAACAGTAGGATGATCCTCATAATGCAAAAAAATTAAAACAGCACAAGAGTAGACAGTTGCGTCAAATTTCCCGAATATTTATTAGTCCAGTTTTGCCCATAAAAGACCAGTCACCGTTTATATATGATGAAGAAATAGTCCAGTAAACTTTGGTAAAAAGCCCGTTCATTTCAAAACACGGACAAAAGGGAAGGGAAGTTTGGGAGTTAAGGAGCTGTAATTGTAGTTGACGCAGACAAAATGTCACCTGACCAACATGACACTAGGGAAACGTAAGTCTCCTTTGTTCCGAAGGAAAAGAAAGTTTTCTCTATGTTATAGGGCAATTGTTTTCGAGGTTAAACGTTCTGCAGCTTTGCAAAAGTTTCAGACTCAGAAAAGTTCAAAATCATCATTGTACATACAAAAACTAATTATATTTAAAGAAAAGCTCGGTAATCATATATATATATATATATATATATATATATATATATATATATATATATATATATATATATATATATATATATATATATATATATATATATATATTATCGTCATTTATCTAAAATGTCGAAGCCGTACGCATTATCGTATTTTGACCATAATTTTTTGACATTACGTTGAATGTACAAAACTAATAATAATTAATGTATATTACAGTAGTTGATTTATCTCAAATTTTCATACAATAATCAATATCGGTTAATGACGGTTGCCATTCTCGTTAAGTATCCATTGTAAATCAATAAGTCTAGTCAGATACAATCTATATTCCTGGAGCCAATATAATTGCATGCTTCACGAATCTGACAATAATACTATAAAATGATCTATGAGATACTTTCCGAAAATGTCCGACCTCATTTGGTCTGAAGGGTTTGAAAGTCAGTTTTAACTTAGGATTGATTTAAATTCATTGCTATGTGTTCTATAAGGTTAGACATGATTTCTCAACATGATATCGGAATATTTAAGTAAGCTAGGAGTAAAATTTCAATTATGTGAACCTCATCCGCAGCTTAACTTTAGTGGCTATGTTGAGTGACGTCGTTTTGGGTTGTCAAAAGTACTAAAACAGATCAAACCAACAGTTTGAAACTCTAAGTGTAGTACATCAGAAAGTGCCAGCAGTATTATTTATATGCATAAGTACATTAAATGTTGCATTTTTTTCAATTTTAGGGATACTTGGCATCTCAGACGTAAGCTAAAAATAAGTCAAAGTATCTGGCTTAAAATCATTTTTATGCTATCTTAATAAATAAAGTACACAATTTTTAAAATGTAAGGATATTCAAGAGCTTATAGTATTTCTATCTAGTATTTAATTTTTAATTTCGCCCTAATTTTGTAGATTTAAAATATGTTTTTTGTAGGTAAGATATCAAATAAATTCTCACGTCACAAGCTGTTGAAAAATCAAATTTCTACTTTTTTAAAAGATATGACACGTAATCATATATAAGCGTGAGTCCTATTACAGTCTAAATACTTCGATATTTGACACACGACGAGACATAATTTATTTCGGGAAATAAATTAGTATTTCTCACATGTGACCATAGCATTCATTCATATATATATTTTTACCACCGTGATAAATCTCGCTCATATTTAATCAAACTTCCGCGAAAGCCGCATCGCCGTATCGTAAACCTAACTTTTTCCTGTTACCCAACACCTCCAATAAATAGAACCCGGGGCCATGGAACTAAATATGAAACATGATATGTATCCATCAAAGCCTATTCATTTTGCGGAGCCATAAAATGCTGATAAATAGCGTCTACTTTTCAACATTGGCTTTGGGATTTCGACTCCCACGTGGCACTCTGGTAATGTACAATGCACTTACCATCCTTCACCCTACGATTGATACATCGTTGTATTGTGTCTCGGCAAAGTTTCGTCAGAAATTTATGTGGGTGGTCTACTTTCTCCACAGGCGAGAAAGGATCATCCTCGGTTGCCTGCAGGGCTCTCTGGCGTGAAATTGAAAGAGGCCATATATTTTCCACTGAGTTGACGGGAGCTTAATAAAAATTTAGGATGTCCATTTAAGTAGGATAGAAACTTTGGGACAATGTAGTAAATGCCCTTACATGTATTACTCGGTGAAGCAGGCCCATGCGTTTATCTCAGCCGGAAGAGAGACGAAGTGTGATTCAGGGGAGGAGCGTCAGAAAGTTATTCGATAAATACGTTTAAGTACTTATAATTTCTGTGCAAAAATACAACTTTATAGAAGAGTGGAGTATCTGTCTAGATATATTATCATAAATAAATTGGTGAGGTTGCAGTAAATTCCCTTTGGGTTAAATATAAATTTTATGAAAATTATTTTTATTCCGTTATCTTGATTTTAAAAGACATTTTCTTTTGAATGTCAATGGGGTTTTTGCATCTCCAGTTAGTTAATAATTAACAAAATTTCCTTAAAATAAAGTTTTTAAGTAGGACGGTGGAACTTTGTCACTTGAATCTTTTAAAAAATAGTTTATGATATTAAAATTAAAATATACATTAAAAAAGGCAAAACAAAAAAAACCGAAGCATAGATAATCAAACCACATTGAAAGTACTATAGAGAAAATGTCTACTTGTTTAAAATAAGTTTTGTAGGGTTACATAATCCCGTGAGAATAACTGCATATATTGCTTGCTTGCTTTAATTTTTTAGCTGAGTCGAGGGAAAAAATGAAAACAATTTTGACAGATTATTCTACCTTTGCTGTCATTAACGAAAATTTAGGTTTTTCAAATCTTTCCTATTTTGCATTATGTATTTACATTTATGTACTCTCACGTGTCCTTTTTGAAAGGTAAATAGGATAAGTCTTTTTTTTCCAATTCCGTAGTCAATGAGACTTATCATTATCATTGAAATGATGGTTAAAATTTAAATAAAAATTTTATATTTTTCCAATCTTAAAATTTTTTATTTCATCGCTGCCTTAAAAAATAGGGCAATTACACAAACTTGGTCACCATGGCACTCTAAGACTAACAAAACAAAACTATGTTTTTCTAAGATAAACTACATAACATAAAACACACCGAAAACTGCAATGTCTTTTGGTATTTACCAAAAATATTCACATGTTTCAAAGGTTGACCGAAGCCCTTTAAACCAATCAACGAGCCAATCAAAGATAGGAAATCACATGTTCGGCAAGAAAGATAAATTAGGAAACAACATGTCTTCCCAGGATTTATGTAGAGTAGACATGGGATAAAAAATCCGTAACGTTACAGTGAACAGACACTTTTAACGCGAAAATTTGAAGCTTCAATTGGCCAAACCAGAAGTTGAAGGAGGATTTAGCAGAGAAAATCAATTGAAAAAGTTTAGTCAAACAAAACCCGAAAGCTCTTTGTCTAGACTGTGGAAAAGTTTCAGTAGAATTCTGAAATCTCCTAGAAGAAGAGGATTACAACACAAAACGATGTTGGGGGGGGGGGGGGGTATTCACATTGTAAGCCGCCATTATATGTATTTTAAGACTGTACAGTTACTTTTAAATTTAAAATAAATTTCTCGGTAACTTTAAATTTTTTTTGGATATATGAATGATAACAATGATCGTGATGATCCTTACTCAGCAATTTTTAATCTTCACGACATATATTAAATATTTTTAAATAAAATTTTCATTTAACATAAACTGTTTATTCTTGGGGTTTGGTTGTAATTCTACCTGCTGCTCTTAAAAAGTTAACCATATTAGTAGTTGTTCTTCATTATTGCTATCTTTTAATTACGTAATAAAATAAAACTTTAAAAAAATAATACTTTATCCAAGCCCTCTGCCTAACAGAATTTTAAAACATGTTTAATGCTAAAGATATGGGTTGCATTGTATGTAAACAAGTCTGTTATAAAACTATGCTTTATTAGTACATGTTGTTGGAGCGACACATTTATGAGTAGCATGATGGCAAGACATCTCTCAAAATTCAAAAATCAAATATTTTCAGGGCCCCAACGTGTATTGAGGATCCCTTAATCTCCTTTAACACGCGAGTAAATGGGGAATAAAGAGGTTGTGTTACTGTTATTTATTTTTCCCATTTAAAATTACTGTATCATAACTATAAATGTAATACAAAAACTCACAGAGAGTGAAGGTCACTGCTTTTGTATTTATATTTTAATGCATTTTTATATGCACATAACGCTAAAGTACTGCTAAAATTGTTAGTTTTCAAAACACAACTCTAAAAAGTATATAATTTTTGTAATACAAAGGACACTTTGGGAGACAACCAAATTTTGTTATTTAATTGTAAGTGGCAAATTTGTAAGAAATCAAATCCTCGAAAGTTAAAACAGACAAAATTTGTCGACCTTCTGTAGAATTAAAAAAAAATTCCTAGGTTCACCAACATTTACAACCGAATGCTTTTCTTCCCGTTTTAATTTCGCAAGGGGAACAAAGAATAAAAATATCTTCTTATATTTCTCCTTTCCTCATAATAAAAGAATTTATGAAAGTAAATAAAAAATGTCTTCCACTCTGAATGGAAAGGGAGACTGATTGGAAAGATGAGATCAATATAAAAATAGACAAAATACCTCCCATTCAAATTTAAATTTAATGCATACCTCTGGAAAATGTTATTCAAAATCTTGAAAAGACAAGCGAAGTGAAAGTCTTTTGAATGAATAATAGTAATAAAAAAAGAAAAGAAAAAATCTGATGAATTCTCCCCCTTTACGAATTGGAATGCAGTTAGCAAAGTAGACAAGCCAAGTTGGTAGCGTGCGCTAAACAACTTTATTTACGGCAAACTCCAATTCCTGGAGACCTGTGAAATTCAAGAAACTATTTTTTTTCCTTCTCACTCCCTGGAGAATGAACCGTAGATTGAATGGAGGATTTAAGGAGTGAGCGCGCGAGATTAGTTGTAAAGTGCTTTGCCGCTTCTCAATTTGCGCAAGAATCCCAGAGGGATCTTCCTCCACTTCAAGAAACACAACAGGATTAGGGATAAAAGGGGGAAGAGAACTTCTTCAAATGCAACACTAAGGTGCTTTCAGGCACTGCCTTTTTTTGTTTTGTTTTGTTTTGTGTTTCCTGATTGAAACTGTGGTTTTATTTGCTTAGGAAAATTTTCTGCCCCAGCAACTGGTGGTCCGTGAACAGGGCGTTCAACAAAGCGTTTAATTCTCTTCCAAGAACATAAGGACTTGCCTTGTAACCAACTGTACTTTATTTTGCAAAGAATTCAATTAAGGGGAGGCTTAGGGGAGGTACATCTGATTGACTTTGAGTGTAAATGGGCAAAATTCATTACCACAGATTTCGCGATAATAATCCAGATTTCTCTTTAGTTGCCTTAAAAACTAGGAACACTCTTGAAAAATTTTTAGAATTTTTTTTAAACCTTATTTTGCCACAGTTAGTCTTACATGGCTACGTTATATGTCAAACATGTCATTTATAACAGCTGGCAAAACAGATTACGATTTGATTTGAGTTAGATGAGAGCACTACGGTCAACTTTTGCTACACAAGGTCTAATTTGACCGGAACGTACAGTTTAAAGCCTATTCAAAACGACTACAAACATCCATGCTTGTAGTGGGACTCGAGACCACAGGTTCTAGGACCATTTCCAGAGCACTAGTCATTCAGCCATCACTCGGCAAAACCAATTATGAATTTAAATTAAAATGTTTTGTTAAGTACGAAATAATAACCATAATTCTTGCAAACTCGTGAAAATTCCTCTATCGTCTTTTCACATATTAATTTCCTGACTACCGATTTCCTATTTTCTTGTTTATACCAAATTAAATTATTGATATCATTAAAATAACTTTCTAAAGTATCATCTGATAATTTGGGCTTCAAATGTTATAAAAATTTATTTCCTTTTACAAAATCTTTTGATACATGAACGGTTTGATTTACTATTGTATGAAGTATAGTAACTAATACATATTCTTCTAGGCTCGAGCATAGCTTTTTGTTAAACCTATTTTAAGTCCCGCATTGCACTGTGAATGAAGAAAAACTGAATATGAAATATTAGCGTTACTTTCGCATTGATTTCGTATGACGATACTGCCGTTTTAAAACCATATTGCAACAACGTTGTGCAATTTTTTTAGGGGGGGGGGGAGTCTAATGCGGATGCATTTTGTATAGAGACGTATGGGTATTTGATACTACACTGAGATGATATTTAAACATCAAACTGTTATAAGATTTAGTAGCAGGTAAAAATGGTAATTGCATCTGAAGGTAATGGTAATTTGAAACAAGCTTTGTTACACTGTGATGTTATAAAAGTTGCCCATATTTCATCAAAGAAATAAATGCGGTTTATCACTTACCCTTCAGGTCACTTTCAAGGCGTGAAGCTCCCCAGATGTAAAATAAAGTCCCATTGAAGTTTATTCCAACGTTTTGTGCTATATGGTATTGTGGTAACTTTAAACATAGAATGAATGCCATGCTTCATTGAAAACATACAATGTGGGTTTTTTTTTAATGAAGCCACGTCGCTCCGTCTCAAAGTTTCCTCAAAACATAATTCAATTTAAATTGATAAACGTGTTTCAAACCAAATGAAAAAAGTTGTAAAAACATAACTGAAGCTCTATTTGTAGTGAAACGAAGTATCTGTTGCTTGAATAAATAAATAATCCAACATATATAGATAAAAAATTATACTAAAATAGACAAAAACAAACAGAAATCAAGCACTCTGGGCATCCACGCACCAACGGCAAGATTCTGCATAAGAGCTTGAATAAACTCCTTCAGCGTGAATGAAAATGAAATCATAAATAGCGAGGAAAAGAAATGATGAAGTAACAAATACTACGAGTAAAATTTAATCAAGTAACACGCATGTCATATATTTAAAAAGATTCATAAGAAACGGAAAGATGCAGTTTACAAATTAATTACAAAAAGAAAAAAAAGTCTTCCGGTGAAGTTTAAACTAGATAAATTGTTAAGATTTCCACGTTTCTCATTGCATGTACTCATACATTTGTAAATTGTAAAAGAAGCCTTATTTTTGATCCCCACGGGTTTTTTTTTCAAAAGAAAAACATTTTAATCGTGAAAATATTCAAACACATGGCAAAATTCCATCTGTGACTCTTTCTTGAAACTCTAATCTTCATTGAAAAAAAAATGATACTATTTCAGATTTAAAGAAAAATGTTAACAGGATTTTTTTTTCCTAAAATGGAAATTAATGTACATATAAATGTCACACAAATGCAGAATTATAAAATCATTCAATGGAAGTTCAGTATATGAAGATTCAACTGTGTGGAGACAGTATATTTCCTATACGAATTAAGATTAAAAAATTGATTTAAATGCATAAAGATTAATAAATATTATAAAATAAGCAACAACCAATTTTTTTCCAACTAAGGAAATTTCAAATGACTTTCCACTCAAACAAACATTCAAGTTTATGATCTGCCAAACGAACCCTCCATCTTTTATATTGTAGTGGGTTCGATCACCAACTCAGTTGTTTACGTTTTTTTGCTTAGACGTTAAAACTTACTTGTAATAAATTTTTCAGTTGACTACAGAAAAATTAACTTACAACATTTCTACGTAAAATAATAGTAATGCGTATTTCTCATAATAATTATATTTAATGAAAACATTTATTAATACCTATTTAATACATTTTTATATTATTAAACAATAGAGTATTTAGTATAACCTATTTAATATAAAATTCCTTTTATATTGAAAATTATCTATTATTTTTTAATTCAACATAAAAAAACAAAGCCCTTATTTGAATATTTCTGAAAAGAAAAGAAATTGAGAAAAAAATATTTCTATTAAAATCTAGCTAGGGGAAAGTGGATTTTCCAGTTTAAAGTTTAGATAAAATTTAACATTTGACTACTTTTTATAAATGTGGTAATATTTTGATAATACCCGAATTGAAAGATAGAATCATCAAGTAACGATATTTTCAACTGCAAAAAAATTCCAACGTTTTTCAAATTCAACTATAAAATCACCTTGAAAAAAGTAATGAATATATGATCGATAGATAACTGGAATTACTGCCATTTTTGTAACATTTCATAGTCACCTCGTTAAGTTTATGTGCAAGTTCTGTGTTTTTTTTTCTAATTTCGTATCTGCCATCTACGACTAAAAGAGGAATCTTATTTGCGGCAAAACAGCTTAATTGTCAGAAAAAAACTTGGTAATGTGGCTCTAAGGCGGGGAAAAATAAAAAAAATGGTCGAGAGTTCTTGAGGGCAAAGGAACCAATAAATATCAACAAAATGGCTATGTTGGTCTTAAATAAATTCATTTTAAAATTACTGAGGAAAATTTAATTCCAGTTCGGGAATTATCATAACATGAAAATGAATTGAACATTACTTCTGATTTTTATATCATTTGAGGTTTACCTATTAATGCATTATTGAATACATTAATATACAATAGACCAATATTAGACATTTATTACTGAACACATTATTATTACACAACATTTCACAACCTTATTGTAACACAACACAACCTATTAATACGCAGTTGAAGATTTTTCGAGGATTTAAATTCTTTTATCCCTAAAACCCTTCATTTCGTTCTTCATATTCTATCAATAGATGCTTACCTATTATTGCATTATTAAATATATTAATATACAATCGAACTTACTATTACACAATTATTATTACATAACATTACAGAACCCTGTTGTAACACAATATAGTCTATTAATAAACAATTGAACATTTTTCGAGGTTTTTAACTCATTAATCCCTAAAGTTCTTCATTTTGTTCTTCATATTCTATCAGTAGATGGTTACTTACTATTGCATTATTTAATATATTAATATACAATTGAACTTTATAGAGAAAATAGCTCACTTCTACCCAGACTTGGGTGTATATAATTTGAAGTGGCACTCTAAATTAATTTCATACAAACACAGTTTATACATGAAACAATGTTTATTGAATTCGTTGCACATATAGAATTTGCTTTTACAGCAATAAGCATATGTACTACTTGTACGGAATATATATATTAACATTCAATAGAAATACACATTTCAATACTCACAAACCAGCAGAGATTCAAACCAGCAGGACTGCCACGTAAACTTTGGGCCTAATAAGCACTAGCGCAGGATAACACCTTTTCAACCTTAACAACCTTTTTTCATTAATGACGCTGCATGGTATTTATACTAAGCGCGTATGCCGAAATTAGCATATCTCAAGGAGCTTCTTTAATTCATTCGCTCAAAAGTTCGATTCTTGTGAATCGAATCTTGTGTATACCTTACACTGGCCTCCCTGGAGAAAAAAAAATTAGGTAACTGAGGTTTGAACGGCTTCAGTTAACTAATTGAAAACGCGTGCTGGTCTGACTTTTTACATAATGGGTGGCAAAGCCAAAAAAACCCTCCACACGTTGTGTGGGGGAAAAACTCCACTCTCATTTTACAAAACTAACCCCGAAGGGTCCAAGTGACACCATCAAACAGTGGATTTGCAGAGTTGCGGATACTGGGCTTGCCAACTGCGCCCTAGTAAGTCAATTTTAATTAAAAGTGTCAACACAATTGCACAGCAGGACATTTCTTGACTGTTTGTATCTGCTCTTCCCCAATTCATAATGCACATGTGTTATGTTTTGTGAAGTTAGTACATAATTGAGTTAGTTGTTATCTGTAGTTAGTATGTATTTTTTTTTCACTACATGTCCCCTTCAAAAATTTATAAAACAACAGTATGCCGTTTTTTTTTCAGTGGCTCACCCCTTCCCCTCAAAATGTTTACACAGTATATACACTGGGTAACTTCAAACCAATTTGGTTCGGTTTTATTAAAGGGTGGGAGTTAGAAAAAGAGAATCGATACAAGACTTGTTCATGAAAGCGGCAACTTCCCTGCACCAGTCTGTCCATTCCGTGGAACCTCTCTTGATGGTCGCAGTCGTAGTAAAGGGGTTCGTTGACCGTGTGGGCATCCTTCGTGCAGCAGGTCGTTGGTCCTGAGGCGCTGGTCCGGCTTGACGATGGACAGGAGGTCTCTTGGGAGGAGGATCTTGTTGGGCGGCAGAGATCTTTCGTTTCCTTTGCGTCTGCTTCCCTCGCTTGCGTGGATGTTCGAACGGTTGAGAGTCAGGCGCCGACGATGGAGAAGCCATAGGAGTCTTTCTTTTAACTCCTGACCGGGGTTCCTGTGCAGGAGTGGAGCTGCTTCCCTCATGCAGGTTATCACCGGAATCGTGAGTAGGGGGAGGACCGTCTTCGTTGGTGACCCCTGAGGGTCCAGCATCTTGTGAACCTTGTGAACCTGGTTGGACTTGATTTGAAAACAGGGTATAGTCTGTACGGTTTATATACCTCTTAATCTGGTCTATATTTCGGGAACTTGCTGTTGGCCTTCTTGTAAGGTAACCACTGGGCCTGCTACCTTTTTTATTTGGTACGGACCTTGAAATTTCGGGCAAAATTTCCCGACTATGCCTTTACTGGCGTTAGATAGTGAGTGGGTGGCATTAGAAGCATCGGTTTCCACTACGAATTGTAGCTTGTGATCTGGATGGCGTAGTACCGGAGCTTGGATCAATTTCTACTTTAATGTTTGGAAGGCGTTCTGGGATTCGGAACTCCACGTAAATTTAGTGCGTTTCTTTCGCAATTTGTAAAGCGGTTCTGCGACTTCCGAGAACGCAGGTATAAATGTGCGGTAATATGAACAAAGACCAAGAACCGACGAAAGTTGTTTTCCCGTTTGTGGGATTTGAAATGCTTTTACAGCGTCGATTTTAGATGAATCCGTTTGAACGCCCTGACAAGTAATTTTGAATCCTAAATACGGTAGTTCTTTGAGGACGAACTGACACTTTTTTTATTTATTGTTAAGCCAGCCTGTTTTATCAGAGAGAGCACTTCCTGTAAAAGAGCTAAGTGCTCGTTTAAAGTTTCCCCCGTAATAATTATGTCGTCGAGGTATACGGCAACGTTCTTTCCTAAAACAGGCCTTAGCACTATATCCATAAGTTTTTGGAATGTGCCAGATGCCCCATTGAGTCCAAAGGGCATGCGACGAAACGCAAAAGTGCCTTTTTTTGTTATATATGCCGTTTTTTTAACGTCTTCAGCAGCCATAGGTACTTGGAAAAACCCGGATGTTAAATCTAAAGTAGTCATGATTTAAATGACGTTAAACTATGAAGAATATCCTCGATTATTGGCATAGGATATGTAGAGAATTTTGTTACTTTATTCAGCCCCCTGTAATCAACTGCAAATCTCCAGGCTTCGGGATCAGTAATAGGCAAGTTGCCTTTTTTTCGACATAACGCAACCGGACTTGCAAACGGACTATCGACCGGTGAAATAATATTTTGGCGAAGCATTTTATCAATATGAATGTCTATAACATTCTGCTTGTTTGTATCGTACCTATATGGGCGGGCATGAATTGGGGGACTGTCTCCCGTATCAATTTTGTGAGTTGTAACGTGAGTAATACCCGGCTTGTCTGAAAATACCTCGGCAAATTTGTTTAAAGTAGTCTGTAAATGAACTTTTTCGTTTTCTTTTAAGTCCGTTTTCGACAAGTGAACCGGAACGGGCAGCACAGCTTCTTTGGACTGTTGGTGCATCTGCACCGAGATAGAATTCTGCTTGAAATTTAGTGCTACATTACACGAGTAGCAAAAATCAATCCCTAGGATAACCTCCTGTTGCATATTTCGCATTACATGAAAAACAAGGTTGTTCGTTTGGGATTGTATACTAATGTGTGCCAATAATGAGCCTAATATTTGACATTCTTCCCCTTGAGCTGAAAGTGTTCGTAATTTATTATGTGTGTTTAAGCGCTTCATGTCGTAATGCGATTTGAAGTACTTTTCTGACATGTACGACCTTTCGCTGCCGGTATCAAGTAAAGTTGTTATGGGAATTGAATCAATTTGCAAGTGCACATAAGGTAGTTGCACATTTTTTAATGTAAGCGCACTAATGTTACTATAACGTTGGGCTTTACTATCATGCCGTCCACGATGTCGATTTGAAACTCGCGAAAAATTTTGGCTGGGGTGTATAAAACTTCTCGTACCTGAAAGAGGGTAGGGGGTAGCGAAGAAATGCCTATTGTCATGTTTAGATAAAGCTTGAAGGAGGGTAACCTGGCTTGAAATATTCTGATTGTCTAAAAAACTTGAACACTTGGCTTCAAACGTTGAATAACTATTTTTAAGATTACCGCTTCCGTCACCCCTTCTAAATATTCCTCACACTTGAAATCTTTTCCATAGCAAAATCTAACGCAGACTGACCTTCACGTTGCCTTAGCGCATAAATTTCCGCTTCTATTTGACTTTGATTAAAGGTCTTGGGAAAAGCGTGAAGAAACTGTTGCTTGAATGACGAATAGTCAAAAATCAGATTACTGCTTTGCATACACGTGTACCACTGAAATGCACTACCTCTTAAAGCGGCTGGAGCAATTTTAAGTTTCTCCCCCTTTGGGGTGCATTGTTGCTGAAAGTAATGCTCAATTTTCTTTAGGAATTGGCTTGAGGGGCCGCCATTGAAGGTGGATTCGAATGGCGCAAAATACTGAACCATAATTGCCCGAGGAAAATTTCCAGCAGGGTTTTGTTCTACAACACTAATTTTCAAATAGTATATAAGTACTTGCAACAATTTTATCAATATAAGTACACAGTTTAACTTCAATTATGTTGTTCGTTATAAATGTAACGATAACAACCAGGGTATATATATAAACTTTCGGGCGCCAGTATAGAGTAAATAGCTCACTTCTACCCAGACTTAGGTGTATATAATTGGAAGTGGCACTCTAAATTAATTTCATACGAACACAGTTTATACATGAAACAATGTTTATTGAATTCGTTGCACATATAGAATTTGCTTTTACAGCAATAAGCATACGTACTACTTGTACGGAATATATATATTAACATTCAATAGAAATACACATTTCAATACTCACAAACCAGCAGAGAGTCAAACCAGCAGGACTGCCACGTAAACTTTGGGCCTAATAAGCACTAGCGCAGGATAACACCTTTTCAACCTTAACAACCTTTTTTCATTAATGACGCTGCATGGTATTTATACTAAGCGCGTATGCCGATATTAGCATATCTCAAGCGGCTTCTTTAATTCATTCGCTCAAAAGTTCGATTCTTGTGAATCGAATCTTGTGTATACCTTACAACTTATTATTGCACAATTATTGCTGAAAACATTATACCACCCTATTGTAACGCAACACAAATTATTAATACACAATTGAACTTTTTCGATGCTTTTAATTCATTTATCCCTAAAACCCTTCATTTCGTTCATCATATTCTTTGAATAAAGGGTGACTTATTATTACACGGGAGTAATCTACTTTCTCATATTCTATTTTCTTTTTTAAATGGGTATTCTCTTGTGTAAACATAGTGATTTAATTTAGAGATCTACATGTATACCTAATACCACACACTAAAATTTTTAGGAATAATGTAAACACAAATTATGCATTCCCGTTTAATACCTGTCTAAAATGTTCTCTTACAGACACGCGTATTTTATCTCACAGAAAATGTACCATGCAGCAGAAAAAAAATAATTTAGCACAGTGGAATACGATTTTTATGAATGCAACGTACATGAAATTTAATTTTAAACCTGGAGTAAATGTGAATAAAAATAATGCATTTGAAAAACATCTTACGAATTTTTCGCATCATAAAATTTGGGAATCATTTCCCCTTCTACTTGAAATTCTAAGCAGGAAAAAATTGAAATTTTTCTCCTTGCATGTATCTCTGCGGGGGAAAATGTACCTAATCATACGGTTCTTTTCCCAGCGCGCCATTTCATTTGTAGCCAATCTCACGTTTAATACCTTAGAAATCACCCCGAAGAGCTCCTGTGTTAGTCCATTAGCTATATTGGGGGCGTGTCACACCAGACGCCCCCTTTTTGCACCCCCGAGGGCACTGACTCAGAAAGCAAGAGGGGTCTGTCTCGAATCTTTGCGCCCGGATATAAATGATATGTCCTCAAGCCATGGGATTCCAACTTTCCCCATATTACAGATGACCGATCTCCTGTGCTGCAGAAGATAGGACGGAATGGAATGATACGATGGAAGGATAGCTTTCGGAGATTTAATAAAGAAATGTATCTTTGATACTCCTTCAAGTAAAATTTACATTTATAGCATAGTTACCAATGTAAACATAGAAAGGAGTTATT
Organism: Dolomedes plantarius; assembly: GCA_907164885.2. NCBI lineage: Eukaryota > Metazoa > Arthropoda > Arachnida > Araneae > Dolomedidae > Dolomedes > Dolomedes plantarius. The sequence goes on from OU015497.1 coordinate 144,647,076, forward strand.
AAAGGGAATAGAAAACAATGTATTTCTGGGGAACGTAGAAAAAATACGCTTATCTGAAAAGTAATTTCTCTGAAAGATTTATCTCAAATAATCCTGTAGTAAGTTGTGGAAGAAATATGGGATTAGAACAAAAAAGGTATTATGTATTTATAACTTACGAATAAATTATCAGTTAAAATGACTGTACTATTTAAAGTGACTGCCTACGTTGAAAATATAATTTTTTGACTATTTTGGTCAAATTTATTTTTTGCAAGAATCGTGTAATTCTATCTTTTCTCTTTTCAAAACCGTTTCTATTTTTATTATACATCAATCAGAAGCAGAGTTATAGCTATTTTAAAAAACATCGTCTGCTACAAAATTGAAGTGACAAGCAACTTTAAATGCGTTTTTCTCAGAATTATGTTTTTTAGCACAATTCTCTACCGTTATCATGATATTTTGCATAATAATGCATGTAATTTGATAAAATTTTCGGGAAATGTTTTAGATTCTATTGTTAATGAAATGACGTGCAATAATTGATGTATAATAAATAGTTTTTTATTTGGGGATGTTTTTATAAGGAAAGGAATGACGAATAGGGGAAAATTTTCATATTGGAACATAAAATAGTCTGTATTATTTTTGCATTTTAAAATTTCTCTTAGATTGTATGTTATTTTTTTAAGATAGCTGTCATATGTATCGTGTCAGAAGGATATTAAAATAGTGGCATTAGAATTTTGTGCAGAGTGATAGGCATTTTGGCTAAATTTCATTAAAAATTACTTCAAATTGACCAATTTGTAAAAAAGTATGGTATTTATATGTAAGTTTTTGTTCATTTTTTAATTTTTAAGTGCTATTTTACCATGAAAGACCAAAAAATCCTTAAAACATTGATTTTTTACAAAAAATTGGCTCCGAACGTCGGTAGTCACCTTAAATAAAAACCGTTTAATACTAAGTACAGTCGGATGGGTATTCCAAAAATAACAACGATGTGAGGTAAGTGTAATAAAATTTTCAAGGTTTGAGAAAATTTCACAAAAATTTACAATATAAATTAACGCTTATTTACGGTAGCTCCCATTATAAATTTAAGTATATAGTAAACTTATATATAACGTATTGCATTAATTTTTGAAATGCAAAATATGCTTTGTAATCAATAGTAACTGAAAATGAGAGTTTATTACAATATTGGTAACGATATGTAGGCTAAATTCCTCATCCTGGCAATTTGGTGACCACGGTTTTAATCCCACTTCTGGTAAATGGTCATTGTAGTTACACACTCTCGCTGTATAGAGCGGTAAAGTATTTTTTAGAAGGAGATGACAAATAATCATGGCATAAAAATATCGTCACCTTTGAAAATATATATGACTAAGATTCCTTGTTGTTGGCTAAATAGATGAGACTAAGGACAATGCAGGTATCGAGATTTGAAGGTCTCAGTTTACACCTGGTTGTCAGAAAAAGTCTTTAGAATTATTTTTAATTAAAGGTAGTTTCTACTCCTTTAATTAATATATAATTCTACGAATGAATTAGCAGAGTGATAGCCGATGACTAGGGAGCTGACTTTCGGAACCAGAGTCTGTGGGTTCGAGTCTCAAAATTGGAATGGATGTTTCCTAGCCGTTCGGAATGGGCTTTTAGCGGTAGGTCCTGGTCTAATCAACCCTTGTGCAGCAAGGGTGTTTTACAGTAGCGCTCTCAAACAAACCAAACAAAAAGAAAGAATCAAGAAGTTGTGCTCTGTTGAAAGTCTATTATTTATTTCACAATGAATTAAATAAGACGTCTACGAATGCTATTTCCTAATCCTAATTGCATCTTCAACTATACTTATCAGTCATATTAACAAAACTTCATGAAACACATCCTTGAAGTCACTTAACTGAATAAAGACGCACTTCCAGTCCAACTCTCCTGCTGTGGACCGGATTTCGTTCTTACAGTAGACTTCTCTCTCTAGCTTAGTATGCTAGAGGCGGTAAAGCTCCAAAAGGGAGTTTGTGTAGCCCTCTCTTTGAATAAACAAAATATTTTTATTTTCTGGAAATTTATATTTTGAATCACAAATCGCAAATAACCCTGGATTACCTCGCTCTGCAAATTTTTTGTCAGCAGTAAAGATATTCTGCTCTTCGAATAGTGGCGTGTCCAAAATACCAGAGGAAAATCTTATACTGGGAAGCCCATTAGGGCCAAATCTAAGTCTATAACTGCGGCTTATGCCAGTGATGCCCTTCAAGTGATCTTTTGCGTTATCCTATAAGTGATCCCTCTTGAGGACGGTGTGTTTCATGACATTTTGTCATCTCTCAGCTATATAAATGTTACAGCAGAAATAAAATTTGACGTCTAGTTCTCTCGGTTATGAGCCGGATTACCTAAAAATTTCCTGCCACTTTTTTAAAAGTTCAGAGTTACTCAGCTTTTGGAAGTACATTGCATCCGTACTTGTCGGTTATACTAAGCAGCATATAATGATGGTGAAAGTCTGAAAGTTTCGGGTAATGCAAGAGGAACTCATATTTGCCTTCATCTACATTGCTGACATTTCTTTAAACCACTTTAAGCATACAGATTTTGATTCTCAACCTTTAAGCTCCATTTTCAAATTGATGAAAATACCGGCGTTGCTTTTTAGTCTTAAAAATTGCAAATTTATAAAGGGAACGAATTATTTTAGCACTCACTTTGAAGTTTCATTGATTTTATAATCATTCAAAAGCCGCCTGCAGGATATAGTGGTAAACGTTGTGAACTCATACGCAGTGGGCTTGGGGATGAAATCCCGAGTAAGGCTTGGTCGTTTCCATGTTGTCCACTCATAGGGAGCAATGATAGCTCACCTGAAGGGTGCTCCCACAATAAAGAACCCAGTAAGACTTCACGGTGAAAAGGCGAATGTCTCACGATTCTCGTGAGACTGCATTAGAAAATAAAATAATAAAATGAAATAATTTTTCTAAAAGGACGCTTCTTTTTTGAAAGAGGCTATATAATTTTGTTCGACTATATGAAGTTTATTTGAGGAGAAAGCTATTCAAAATTTCAATCTCTTGGTCACACCAATTTTACGATAAAAATATATATTTTTTAAATAAAATATTTCACTGCCCAAATTTTAGAATCCTTAAATAATGATTCGTATTTTAAGTTAACTAAAAGTATTATCTATGTTAAATTCCATTAACATAAATAATGCATTTTTTTACAAAGGAAGAAATTTCAAGTATTATTTTTAGTGCGATTCTAACTCATATCTTAAATATTTCAAAATTTATTAAAAATAGACATTTATGTATATTCAACTATATAAATAAGACTAATTACATAAGAATAAATAATTTCAATATTATTTTTCTGCCTCTAATACACCCTCTTCCCAATGAAAATCGAGAATAGAAGTTTGTTGAAAGGACAAAAAAAATATGCATTAGTTTTTAAAATATAATGCAACTTTTAATTACCGATCGAAATATCCACTTTTTATTTAGTCTCCAATTTGTTTTGAAAACAAATCTTTAATTCCATTAAAAATAACTTTTGTATTTTTCATAGAAGTCGCCTGTACATTAGCATTATTTGATTATACGCACTTAGTAAAGTTATTCTCAGTACCGTTCATTAAAAAACTACATACGAACGATGAGACACTTTCACTCAAAGTTTTCATTATTATGACTAAAATAACATTCGAAAAAAAATCCAAGAGTGCAGAGTTAAAAAACTTCTGAAGAACTCCAGAAGAAAAATCATTTAAAAGTAAATGAAACTCCAGAACAAAATTAGAATTTCAAGTACGTTTTACTTCTTTTTCTTTTAAACACTGTTCGATATATTTCCCGCCCCCCCCTCTCCTCCATCCCAAACTCTGTACTCACATTAATGGAGGTATGATTAAAAAGAAAATAAAAGCAGAACTGAAATCTTCGGAAACTTCAGTCCATTATTATTTTCCCCTCAAAAATTCCCTAACTCTAATAAAAGTCCAATAAACGAAGGAGACCGTCCACTCATAAAACGTGGAAAAAAATTTCAACTCTCTCAATTTATTTTTACAAAAAATACTCTGGATGCTATTAATTAAATTCCTTTTCTAGTGCCAGCAAAGGTGAAGGGTGGACGCACGGTGTACAATGTGACGTGGGGTGTACCAGTAATTTTGGAGTGCACAGCGGAAGGGGAGCCGCCTCCTGAGATTACGTGGTGGGAAAATGGTGTATCGGTAAGTACTTCGTTAATTTTAATTGGGCGTTCTACATTCCCAGAACATGTTTTCTAATTACTATAGGACAGAGCATCTATCCCTTACTTAATCAGTTTTCGTGAAAATTCTTCTCTGTTAAGGCTTTTTTCTTATAGATCTTAATACCGGGGATGGATGTTTTCATTAATATTACGGTCAAATTAATATTGAAATTCTTTTTTAATAACTCCATATTAATATTCTTAAACACTTCAAAGAAGTATTAATTGTCTAACCATGAAATTGGGGAGAATGAACAATGTAATTTTATGCCTTGAAAATCCTTATTGCTCTTTAATATGCTCTGGAGTATCCTTAAGAAAATTTTAAAACAGCACGTGATTAATGCTTTATTACGTAATGAATGAATACCTTATTATGATTAAAAAACATACATTATTTAAAATCAATTTGATTATTTTGCTAAGAAAATTATTTATATAGTTTTTTCTTTTACTATCGCAATTATTGTATAATCTGGTTAAAAGTAAATGTTATTTTAAATTTTGCTTGTAAAGACATGAAAAGTATCTTGAAATGTATATTCTATATTATCTTCTTTTAACGAATACTTTGTAATTTTCATAGGGATATTACTTACACGAATTCCTGGGGAGCAAGTGATTAATTTAGCGGATATAAGGGATGAATACTTTGTGTAATTATTCAAAGCTACCTCATTGAATTTCATTTTGATTTTTGCACCATGTACAGATCTATGCTCATGTATGTGCGTAACTGTTAGCTTGCTAATTATTGAATTTAATTTGAAAATTTGTCTTAGAAAATAATAAAAAATCACGTCTAAAACTATATTATATTTTATACTATTACTACAGGAAACTGAAAAAATATATTCATGTATAAACACAAAAAGCCTCATTTTAAACAAAAGTGTGCTAAAAGAAACTTGTATTTTTGAAAAATACTCAATTTACATCATTTATCACAGTTATCTTTGAAATTAACAATTTATAAGCTAATTACTGATCGTAAAAAGAGAGTAATTAATTTTAAATAATTATTATAAGGCATGAAAAAACTTTTTGTAATCTCCTTATGATCCACTTAATCTCAAAATAAGAGGGATATCCCCTGAGGATGTTTTCTTTAAGACAGATATCCCCGTTGCATGTTTGGAAAATCCCGGAAAGCTCGATCTCCTGCTTCAATTGCAACGATTGGAGTTCGAACTCTCTGCTTCATCAAGCGTAACTTCCGGAGCATTTTTATATGATCATGGAGTGAAATGTTAGTCTAAGAGAATAACTTATAAATAATTAAAAGAAACTCAATCAAATCAGAACGTCGAAGTGATCTTGTTGAGGGGAAATGATATAACATGATATTTGTTATGACTTTTCAGTACAAAAAATATAATAAGTATTTAAAAATTTAACTATTTTAGATTTTTTTTGTTAGTTGTATAAGAATCTGTACCAATTAATTCAAGTGTTTATTTATTAAAATTTTACCAAATCACAGAAGCGATTATGGTTGCCAACACATGTAAATTCCTAAGAAAAGTTCGGAAATGTACTTACTTTTCTTCGCATGCATCTTACTAAGGAACTGCACTGTGTAAGGATAGAAATTCTAACGGAGATTTGATCATATCACAGGGGTAGGTTAACTGGATAAAGCACCATCAGCACTTGATCTGAGGATCCAAGCCAGGAGATGCGACCCTGCTAGTTAGCGCCGTTGTAGTGACGACTGACCTCTGAGAAGAACAATAAATGACCAGTAGACAAACGTGATGAAAAAATTCCTTGAGGAAAAAATTCAAGATCGATCAAAAAGAATTTGATATATCCATAGATTAACATCCTAGGATCGTTGATCTTTCAAAAGGAGAAGAGGGGCGCATTTGAAGGAAAGTCATTCAAAACGAGATATTTTGGTATCAGAATGGCAGCTTGGCTGGATAAAGCCTATCTACAGATCGGATAATCAATAGTGAGGGACATAGCTTTTCCAGGGGTTTTTATAAAGCGGGCTTACTGCTTGATATACAAATTTGTAGCGATTATATTTCCTTGTTCTTAAGCGTGATAATAGTCAAGAAAAATCTGCGTCAGAGTTTATGATATTTGTATCACGCATTCTATATATTGTTAATATAGTTTTAATCCATTGGTCAGATATGAAATTATACAGTTTAAATCGACTTCGATGTTTTTTAATAACAAATGCCCAGAAGATTGTCTACGATGCCATTTGTTCTCAGTAAAGGGTGAGACTGCTTCGTTTAAGGCGACCGTATAGGTGGCCAACAAATTTTGATGTAATGGAGTAAAAACAAAAGCATCAAACTTTCTCCGAAATTATGAAATAAAAATTTAAAATTTTCCAAACTTTTGAAAGATTCATATGATCGATTTTTAAATTTCCAAATAATACAATTTAACCTATACATTATGCACACATAATTAAAATTCGGTCTGTCTATTTTTGTTCATACAAATCTATATTCTTAAGGTGACTGCCTACGTTGAAAAAGCCATTTTTTGACTATTTTGGTCAATTTTATTTTTTGCAAGAATCATGTAATTCAATCTTTTCTCTTTTCAAAACCGTTTTTATTTTCCTTCTACATCAATTAGAAGCAGAGTTATAGCTATTTTTAAAAACATCGTCTGATACAAAATTGAAGTGACACACAACTTTAAATGCGTTTTTCTCAGAATTATGTTTTTTAGCACAAATCTCTACCGTTATCATGATATCTCACATTATAATGCATATAGTTTGATAAAATTTTCAGGAAATGTTTTAGATGCTATTGTTAATGAGATGACGCACAATAATTGATGTATAATAAATATTTTTTTGTTTGGGGTTGATTTTATAAGGAAAGGAATGACGAATTGGGGAAAATTTTCATACTGGAACATAAAATTGTCTGTATTATTTTTGCATTTTAAAATTTCTCTTAGAGTGAGGGTAATTTTGAAGATAACTCTCATATGTATCATGTGTGAGAAGGAAATTAAAATAGTAGCATTAGAACTTTATGCAGAGTGATAGGCGTTTTAGCTAAATTTCATTAAAAATTACTTGAAATTGACCAATTTATAAAAAAGTATGGTATTTACAGGCAAGTTTTTTATTTTTTATTTTTTATTTTTAAATGCTATTTTACCATAAAAGACCAATAAATCCTTCAAAAAACAATTTTTAAAAAAAATTGGCTCCGAACGTAGGCAGTCACCTTAAAGCGATCTAGCGCAAATTTTGCGCTGTGTTCTAACAGAAATATAGACTGTGACAAAACAAGGGTATTTAAATTCCTTGCAAGTCTGGATATTTTGACTACAAGTTCATTTATCAGAATTATCTTCTAATCACCTTATAATTTCTGTCACTGGAAACTAAATTTATGGATTATAAAAATAAATCTGAATGCCTTTTATTCCAAAATGGATAGTGCAAAACATTTACACACTTTCACTCTGAAAAGGAAACAAAAATAACAGTTTGTTGCTGAAGCATCAAAGTAAAAATATCCAAGGTCCAAAAAATATAAGAATGTGCTTACTATAACAGAACAAATCGATATTCAATATGGACTTGCAATAAGCAAGCATGTATTTTGCGATACTGAAGATGAAGCTTTTCAATCCTATCATTCTATCGCTATTTTAGAAGATCAAGATCTAAAAGTATTCGCATGTCATCAAACATATAACAGTGCTCATACCTTTGTTGAAATGTAAATATTTTTAGATCTTTTTTTTTCTTCTCCTGACAGTGAAATTACAACACATATTCCATAGAGTAATGCTAAACATTATAAACTATATACATATATGTGAATTAATTTCAAAAGTTTTATTTTTTCATTTCCGAAAATATGGATATTTCATTTATAGGAAACCTAAGTTATACACCGGGTCGTTCCAGCTATTTATATTAAGAGCTCTTCTGATATCAGTTAAAAATACCATAAGTCTTCAATTATTATAGTTGGATTATTATTATTATTATATATATATATATATATATATAAGATTGTATTTCCCTTAACAGCTCAAAAATGAACCTCCAACACTCTCACATTCCATGATGACTATCAATGCCACTGAAAGCACCATGTACCTTTGCCGAGCCACAAATTTCATTCGCAGTGCCAATTACACAGTTACTGATAGTAAAGATTTTCACATTTTTGTCATTACAAAATCAGGTAAGTATTTTACTGCGTTATGATTTTTTTTAAAAAGCTACTAATCATTGATTTTTTATATGTTATTTAATGTATTCTACTATAAATTACTATTATATTTATGAAAATAATAAATAAAACAAATAATTAAAATATAAATTGTAATTGAAATATAAGTTGGAGCTAATTAAATTTGTAACTGAATATTTATTTCCAAACTTGTTACGTAATCTGCAATATTAAACTTGCAATAAGCGAGCATTTATTTTGCGATACTGAAGATGAAGCTTTTTAATCCAATCATTCTATCGCTATTTTAAAAGATCAAGATCTAAAAGTATTTGCATGTCATCAAACATATAACAGTGCTCATACCTTTGTTGAAATGTAAATATTTTTAGATTTTTTTTTCTTCTGACATTAAAATTACAACACATATTCCATAGAGTAATACCTAAACATTCAAATCTAATGTTAAATTTCCCAAATAGTCCTCAAGTTCTCTTAGAACCATTTATTTCGAGGAGATAATGCTCTAATATTGTTGTACATTTTGATTGCTTTTTTCTAGAACTCACTTCAAACTCTTTAACCTAAAGAAAATAGAATCAGCGAAAAATATTTTCGATGGACATCAATCGTTGTGTAAAGATGACAAATTAATGCACCATTTCCTTTTCTCCCGTGAAATTTCTTCTTAATATATTTCTTTTGTGTTTAAATTCTCCGATATTGTTGGGTATATAGTAAGAAAATTTGATAACAACGATTGACCATGAGATATCGTTTTTAAATTTCCTTTACTGCCTGGTACAATTTTTTACTATCTCCCCCCCCCAAAAAAAATATACTATATATATATATTTTTGGAAAATGAATTTCACACTTAAACTACTACCAAGGTATTTAATTAAAACCATAGTATTGTACAAAAATATTTTCTTCTTTTTTATTCGTTTTTTGTTTGTTTTTGTTTTGACGAAACACTATGAAAGTTCCTTATGCTGCCATTTCTATTGCATTCATTGTAGTAGTTTCAAGTGGAATTTTATGGAACGAGATTAGGATATCAAGATCTGTGACTGAATAACCTTCCCCAAGGCTTCATTCACAATTAAAAATTTCTTAGAAATATACTTTAATTCACCTCAACCTTCAAAGAACCATCCTGATCATTCTGCATTGTAAAGACTATAATTCTCGAGTAATCTCAAAGATATATTCTTGAGCAGGTGCTGGAAACATGTATGCTGCCATTTGATACTGATTTATAATTTTCGTTAAAGGGTAAATGAAGACAAGCATTAAAGCTATGAAGCGTTCGCTATCCTTTAGTGTCAATATCCCTGAAAAGCAATGAAAGGCCAGTCTGCCTTACAGTTCAATTATGCAATCTGCTTTGAATTTATCATGAATCGTCTCGGAGATTTCAGTACACCAATCTAGATATGGTTACATAGTTACTAATGAAAGTAACTAGAGCATCATTTCATCTTTGGAAAGCACTTTCTGTCAAACTATTCAGTACTTATACTTCCGTAAGATGCTGGTTAACTGTTTAAGGGTGAAATTTACTGATAGTAATCTCACCGATGTTGTAAGTTAAAGAAGATATTTATTAATAAATGCTATCAATGATGGAACTTAATACATTTATTAAGTAATTTTTCCATCCAGTTAACACTTGCATCCCGGGATTTTAATAATATATTTCAAAAGAAAATGTCTGTACTGAAAGTATCTTATTTTACTTTAGTAATTCTATACTTCATTGGAATTATCCATATCCTAATATATATATATATATATATATATATATATATATATATATATATATATATATATATATATATATATATATATATATATATATATATATATCCACAAATCTAGAATACTGGTATGTTAAGTTTCTAAATTTTATCTGGTATTACTTGCTAAATGCATATACCATTTAATGTAATTTGAAATAGGGAAGTATGTTAAATAACCCTTACTTATATTATAGATAGCAAAGATACGGTTACAGAACAACAGTCCGAGCCACCTCTGTCAAACATTCGCCGTCCTTCCCAAGAAACCCCCCAAGGGTATTGCTCAGTATACACTGGAACTTCCTGTCGCAAGTACTTGGGTACAACAGGACTTGTGTATTATAATTTCAGCACAGATGGTTCAGCAGTCCCCGTCAATGAACAAATAACACAGGGCCTGTGGGAGGAGGTGATATCCTCCCTTTTGGAACCCTGCAGAACTGCCGCAGAAACACTCCTCTGCCACTATGCATTTCCTAGCTGTGAATGGATAGATGGCTTTGCCTACAGTAAACCTTTATGCAGGCAAGTACTACGTTATCTTACTTAGAAAATGCACTCAATTATTGTTTCCCGAAAGGAATTAAGAATATGAATCTTAACTACTCCACTAGACAACTTCTTGCGAGATATCATTGTTTTACAGAGGACTAAACTCAAGTTTTCAGTAATCTAGGCTTGCTGTGGCTAAAAATAAGACACATTTTCTGGGTTTTTTTAAATAAAATATTACAATTTTAAGGGATGAGACATACATATCTCTAAAAATTAACGTTTACACTTTCCTCGCTTTAAGTTTATCATGGAATATTAAGAAACAAATAATACAAACCGTATTCTCCAATGATGAATGAATGCATCAGAAGGTAGAAAATGCGCTCTGTGCGTATGTTATGTGCCACGTTGTGAGCTCAAAATGCTATGTGCTCTGTGCGTACCATGCTGTAGATGGGTACTTAATATCTGTTGGTCTCTGAATGGACTTTTTCAAGATTCCTACAATTTTAAAGAATATACGTTCAAGTTCGTGGAAAATATATCTCGGAAAATTTGAACAGAATTCTTCATTTTTATCACTAAAGTGTTTTCAATATTTTTAATTAGAGTAAAAACATTGAAAATATTACTTGAAATTCTAAAACTGTCATAAATAATATTTTTTCTTTAAAATTAAAAAAAAATAATGTTTAAAAAATATTTTTTATAAATTCTTAGGGGGGGGGGGGGAATTGTTTCTATGAAAAGTTTGCGTATTTTTTTCCTAGAGGCAACAGAGAAATTTGTTTAGTAGCTACAAAAAAAAATTATCTCAAATGAAAATTTTTAATTTATAAAACTGAATTTTTAATTCATAATGAACCATTTTTCAATTTTTTAAATAGTATATAAACATACATGTTAGGAGGAAATACCATTACAAAATCTCAGAAATTAGGAAAAAAAATATGTTTTTTTTTTGTCTCAAAAACTCTTAGAACTGCAGCCCGTAATAAAAGCAGAAAAGCATGCCTTTTGTAACATCAGAATCAGCGATATATAAGCAACACCGAACTACTGAATTAGCCCATAATTAAATTTTAAATTCATACACACGTCCAGAATAATTTACTGCAATTGCTTCAGTTACATAAGTGTAAACTACTCACTCAGCCATCATTTGTAAAACTCGATTTGCGCTCAAAATTATGCCAAACAAATGATCAGGATTTGTCTAGTCCGAAAAATACGCGTTTCTACTCTTTACGATATATTTATCAGGAAAACCGCAAACAAACATTATCCCTGATGATATTTGTTTAAAGTCAAATAAATATAGCTGCTGTTTCAAGCATAAAGTATAAAATGTTCCAGCGCTTATACGATATATTTTATCTAATGCGTGTTTGCTATAGTGCTGTTATATAACTCGTTATACTTGATTTTACCTTAATTTACATAGAAAATGGAATTTTAGCTTGGAAAATGTGAGAATCTTGTCATACTCTATATAAACGCTTTAAACATATTTAGTGTGGTTAATATTAACTTCTAAGGATTTTAGATAATAATCTAAAATTTTCCTGCTATAAACAGAGTCCGTGACTTAAAATACATGACATATAATACATTTAATCCAAATCATATATTTTTATTCTGAGAAATACTTTCTTTGCGAAGGAATTTTGTAAAAAAATCACACGGAGAGATAGAAATGAAGTAATTATTTAATTACATGCAGATTTAGAAAGTGTGTACTTTTCACTGACAAACATTGATTTTTACAAAAATTAAAGAATCACACACGACTATTTAAAGTTGGCTGACACCGCTACAGCCAACTTTTGCAACGACCAAATTTTGCTAATTAGACCATGACCTATAGTTTAAGGCTGCAATGTGCTAACCCTATTGGATCCGTTCACTTCAATGTTAACCAATGGAGAATATGTGCCCAAGGATTGCCGACTTGGATTTAAGGATTTTTTTTATTGTACTCCGTAATAGAGAAAGATATCTTACACCTCAGAGCCCTTTTTGTTTTAAAAAAATGCAAATAATATTTTAAAATTAAAATTATTCAGGGAAAAAAATCTGGTATAGTGTGTTTTAAACGCTCATAAATTATTTTGGTTTACGAAATTTGCAAAATTAATCCTGTTGCAAGGTGCAGAAAAGTTCAGGCTATATGAAAATACCATTTTTATTTGTTTATCAGTATTTATATAGCTGTAAATAATAGAAAATTATCTCTGTAGGTTAAAATTGAGGTTAGCGAATCTAGTACGGTTAGTACACAGCAGCCTAAATTCAGATTACAAGCGACTGCGAACATCCATACCAGCAGAGGGATACGAGTCCACATAGTATGGGACAGACAGCTAGTGCCCTAGACATTCGGCCATCACTCTGATTAATCATAACACATTTTTCTTCTCAATTGCTGATGTTATTAGATTTTGGTTAGTTTGGGATTAATTACCGTCATCTTTTGTTATACAATGACATAATTCACAAGAACCTTGCTATTCATTATCGAACAGCTAGAAACTCTTGGGCCAACCACAGGATACGTACCAACTTCGACTCATTCGTAGACTCAGTCAGGAAGTTGAGTCGGTGTGTCACAAACCCGCTGACACTTGAAAGAAAAACCAGCGCCCTATCAGTCTAATATAACCTAAAAGTAGTAATGCTTTACAGTATTATCATAGGACTAGCTTCGGTGGTACATATACTAAAATTTGAACGATATTGCCTCACGACGAGGCATAGATTCAACAAGTTTCTGTAAACGTTCCACGGGAATGGCTTGCCAAATATTGGCTAAAGCTGTCCATAATTCAGTAAGGTTCTTTGGTGCTGTGTGATGGCCTTTCACGCCTTGTTCCAAAACATCCCAAAGATGCTCAATAGGATTTAAGTCTGGGCTTCTAGGTCGCCAATTCATGAAAGAGAAGTCAGAGGAATGCTCATCCAACCAGCCAGTAGCCAACCGGGACTTGTGAGAGGTACAGTTGTCTTGCTGGAAAACTCTATTACCGTGCGGATAACAGAACAGCCTAAACGGATGGACGATGATAACACCCAGCAACTCTACGTACCGAATTGCATTGAGGGAGGTTGGTACACGTACCAAAGATCCCAAACTGTGCCACGAAAAAACACCCCAGACCATGATTGCGCCATCATGCCCTTGTACAGTTCCAGCCAAGCATGCATGATCCATGGCTTCATGAGCCTGACGCCATATTCACAGCCTCCCGACGGCGTTTAGTAGTCGGAATCGAGACTCATCACTCCATGCTACTCGTTTCCAGTCCTCTACACTCCAGTCTCTGTTCTCTCTTGCCCAGGCAAGACGTGCAGCCCGATGGCGAGTATAGAGTAATGGTACTCTCGTAGGTCGACTGCTCCCGAAACCCATACGGTGAAGCGAGCATTGCACAGTCCGTTTACTGTACGACTGGCACCGTCATTAAACTGGGTGGTAATTTGAGCTAATGTTTGGCTTCGCTGGCTACGTACAATACGCCTGAGCCGTCTCTCACCACGCACTGTCAAGGCTAATTGTCCTTTGCAGTTTGCCCGATCGCTAGTTTTTTTCCACCATCCATGTATTCTTGGTATACTCTTGACACTGTCGACCTTGAAAATCCTAGCTGTCTGACGATTTGGGAAATTGAATGACCCATGCGTCGCGCACCTACGATTTATCCGCGATCGAAGGCGTCTAAATCAGGCAGTTTACCCATACTGGCAATTCCAACAACTAATTCAGAACAACCACAGTACGCGCTATATATGCAGTTACCACAGCGCCCTCACTCGCGCATACATGATGCGCATCTCTACACAATTTGCATAGGCTTTGCTATCCCTAATTCAGTGGCACTTCAGTGTATTTAGCAACTTCTAAAATTTTACGGTGACTATTAATATACGTCATATTTATGCATTTTCTAGCTTCTTTGTTAACTCATTTATACTAAATTAAACAATCGGTAGCATTTATAGTTTAAAAAAATATTTTAGGTAGTCTCTTCTAATGAAACTACTGCGGTTTATTATCGTAGGATTATCATTGCTTACCTTTTTTCTTTTTTCTTTTTTTTTTTGGGGGGGGGGGACGCATTTTGGTACTTTTCTGTTTAACTGCTTTACTGCTAATGGATTTGGCGCTCTGCCAAAACTATAACTCGCGACAACGATGAAATTTTGTTTTCCGCAGGACCGTTATTGAGGAACTTAATCCTACGTTAGAATTCCGAGAGTCCCTGTAACTATTCTTTTAATGTACCTTGCCTATTCATTACTTATTGATAAAATCTTAATCTATTTATTCTTGAAATTATTCTCCTAGGGAGGATTGCATCGCCGTCCAGGACCTGTTTTGTTATAACGAATGGGCAATGATTGAAGACAACAAACAGAGAGGAATTTACTTTAAATCACGAGGTCACTTTCGACTTCCAGACTGCAGTGCATTACCAGAGAGGGGAAACGCTACATTTCCGATGTGTTCGCATGCACACCTAACAGACATTCTAGATGAGGAGGTCACAGGTATGTTCATATGTCCCCATCACGAGTTTTAATACGAAAAATGTGTTTCCGACGCAATAACGATTTTTATATCATAGCGGCTGCTGTAAATTTGTTTTTATCTACTTTTGTATTGCAAGAAGACAAAATACTCAAATTATCTTAAGTCGATTCGAAGTACAAGGGATGGAACTTTAATACTGGCAACACGGTTTTATAGCCCCCATGAAAGCAGATCCCATGAAAGTAGCTTATTACCACACGTGCGTCTCATACCTGACTTATCTCAGAGCGAACGAGCTCTCCCCACAAACATCAGACGCCTGTACAGTGACAGGATGAACACAACCATGTTTTAGTTACCGGTCTGTTGTACGAAATAATTTGTTGAATAGCACTGATGGAAGGCGGAAAAGACTTGTGCGCACACTGAGGCTGATGTGTTTGTTCTCTAGGGCTGGGATGTGCTCTACAGTCTCCCATATTCCCCGGACTTAAGTCTCTGTGACTTTGACCTCCTCCCGAAGAGGAAAGAACAGCTCCGTGGATTGCACCAAAGATTCTGCAGGCTGTAGACCGCTCCATTCGAAGGATCAACAGATCAGGTGGTGCCAACGTCATCTTGAAGCTTCCAGGGCGCTTGCAAAGGGTGCTAAATAGTGCTGGTTACTACTTTGAAGGGCTATTAAAGTTTCGCCCCTGTATCTTCTCTGTACAATTTTCACATACCTAATTGCCACTGTTAAAGCTCCATCCTGTGTATAAATGTTTATGATTTGTTAAATTCATATCATATATTCATGATAATGATTTGCTAGAGATAGCCTAGTAGTAGCCTGTTGGCTTTCTATACTGAGGGTGCTCCGATCGAATCCCGACAAGCTCCATTACATACCTTCTTATCTAGGCAGGATATGGGCACGCTAAGTTATTCATATTAATCAGTTCAAATAACTATATTTACTTTCTTTTACTATCCGAAATGACTACGAGGTAGAAATATCTACTAAGAAACAAGGACCTGATAAGAACATAGACTTTCTCTGATATATTAATATAGTTATTTTTGTCATTTTTATTTCTTCAAGTGTTTTTTGTGACCATTATGAATTTAAAATATTGTATATGACAACTTACTGCTTACTTTGTATTTATAGAACATTCTACCATAGCGTATGTATATGAGTGGCCGAAGATCTCGTTATTATTGAAAACGCAATAGAATGAGCAAAGCGGAAATAATTATACAGTATCATGTTGCGAGAAAAACTTAATTTTAATAATTAAATATGCTAATGAATACTGAATTAAAAGTAAAAATTATTCTATAATATCAAATCTAAAGAAAATAGCTAATATTTTTGTATTCAAAAATATTTTTAAAATCAACCATGATACCGGGCATAATTTTATTTTCAATATTCTACCTTAAATATTAAAAAAAGAACGTGTATTTTTATAGCCGCCAAGTTAAGTTTTATCGTGCCAGAGTTAAAACAACAAACTCAATAGAAAGTCAATAGTAAAATATGAAAGATTTAATTCTCTTCAAGATTCAATAAAGCAAATAACTTCTTTTAAGTCCTCAATTTTTCCATCCACTCGGTACTAATCTCTCCATATTTCTTTCATAAATACAAAAAATTTCTTTCGATACATGGAACTAAATTTATTTCTATATATATGCACGTAGCTACTATTGTTTTTATGAAGTCGAAATTGAATGGATTATCTCTCCTAAAAATACTGTTTGCTTTCTAAATAAAACTAATAACTTCACATTTAAAAAATATCCACTACATTTTACTGATTATCTTTGTGAACTTTTATGAAGTAGTGAATAAGTACAAAAAGAATATTTTTCCAACTCAATAACAGAATGTACTATTTTCTTCCTGTATAAAATATATCCTCTCAAAATAAAAGACGGAGGAATTAGAACTCGAATTTAATTTAAAGGTAGAAATGTTGATATTTTTTCGTATTTAATTTAGGATGTCATGATTATTTTCTGTGACCTGGAGACTGATTAAAGCGTTTCTAATTCCCTGGATAGAATGACGGCGAGCATGAGGAAAAAACACAGAATTTTAGTTTACTTTATATATTTCCTGTGAGGGAAATTTTTATCATCTTCAATGTATACGAGTGGCATTTAGTGAACAACTTAATTAAGAATACATTTGAGGGAAACATTCTTCAAATTTTTACGTTCGACAGCTTCTGTTAACTGGGGTAAAAGCAAAAGAATATCCGTGAGTTTAATGCTTGTTATTTTCTAATATTTTTGTGTATTTTAAAAACTAGGAGTAAAATTTAAAGATCCTATATAAAAGAGCATTTTTTCATAAAGGGATTTTAATCAGTATTTAAAAATACCGACATAGCTTTTCCTTTATCTTTTTCAGTGTTTATTTTACAGCTTATCATAAGGGGTTGGATGAGATGTTACGATTTTAAAAACTTATATGTTTATTATTTTTTATTCATTCATTTGAATTTACTATCTGAACTTACAAGGACAAGGATTGATTATTAATTGTTATCAAATTGTTTAATTTCTTAATTGCAGCATATACAGCAACGAACATGAGGGGTGTTATCCGTTATCGAGCACGTAACGGTTGATGCAGAGTGTGTGTGTGTTTGTTTGTTTTTCAAATACTGCTATCTACACGAGTAAAATATAACCGAAAGATAAACTGGAAAAGGACCCTGGGTTTTTTTTAGCATTGAAATTAGCTTAACCAATTTTTACGAAGCAAGTTTACGGTTGGATCGCAGAATTGCGTTGTTTTGGCTTCGGAATTTAGAATACGTAAGGCTGGTTAATGTGTCCATAGACTATAGGAGAAGATTTATTTATTTATTTATTTTAATTTATTTTCTTTTACATGTAAGTTAAAGCGTGGAAAAATTTATAAAAAAAATTGCCTCTAACATTAAAGTAATTTTTCGGGGGGAGGGGGGGGGGGAACTGGAAAAATGGTAAAAATTTGATATTTTCGCAAAGCAGGATAACTCTAAAACAAGCAAACATATAACCATTTTACATATTGGGGAATGAAGATAATAACTTTCTCTGGGAAGTAGACCATTTTCAATATTACACAAGGTCATTCGCACTTTATGGAAATGATTTTGATAGTTTTATGTATAAATGCCGTATTTTTTGTTTGATAGCCATGGTTCTTGAAAATAGCTCTAGATTTAATTTTCTATGAAAGTAAACTTTATTTTAAGACTGGCATGTCAATTGCACCCCATTCCTCTTGGACTGTTTTCCAAAGTCCGTTCAGTGTTCTTATAGATGCCGTTTTCATAAGGCTCGTTTTAATAAACCGAAAGCGCAAAAGTCCATTGGAGATGCGTCAGGTGATTTTATAGGAATTTCGTTAAACAGGATACGTTTTATTCCTGTTTCTGGCTCGTTCTTTGCTAAATTTTCGGCAGTTGATTTAGACGTGTGACTAGAGGCTCTGTACATATGAAGCTCAAATTTATGAATGTCCTTCCCCTATAGCACTGGAATCTCTTCTTCAAAAATTAATTCTAAAATATTCTGTTGATAGTAGAGTGAATTAATTTTGGCTTTACTAGAGGAAATTTTGATTTTTAATTTGCCATTGTAACAAATCCTGCAACTTTCACGAATCCCTTTGGGAACTTTTTTGTACACTGACGAAGCCATTTCGTACATTCCTGTCAGTTGAGCAATATAAAATTGTTCTTTTTTTATTACAGTCACTTAAATACACCCAAACCTCATCGAGTGTTACCACAAATTTCCATTTTTCAGCAGCTAGGTGTTTTTCATATAATTTTCTACAATTTGATTTTCTTTCAGCAATGCTTTGGCAAAAGCAGATGAACTTTAGGTTTAAACAACTTTTAGAACTTCAAATCTTTATGAATGATTTTACTTACAGTGCCAGAAGACATTCCTAGTTTCGATGCAATGGATCTTTCAGTCGGCGGATTTACTTTTAGGATCAGAGACTTCCCTTTCTTGATATTTACCTGCATTCGAACAGTCTTAGGATGAGGTTTCGCGGTCATGTTTTCATACTTACTTTGAGTTAGACTTTTTTCCTTTCAAATTTAATCTATTATAAATACCTTATTTTAAAATGCCATAACCTCGATTTTTACACCACTTTATAATTTGTTGAATAGAAAATTTCTCCTCGGAAAGCGCACTTACGTAACCTTTGAGCCACCTATCCCTTTTAGGAGCCATTTTTAAAATAAACCTTTTATTTTACTTAAGAATCAAAACAAAATAGTAGCAGAAGATTAATCTGAAGCCAAATTTTTATCTCAAAATGCAAACGCCAAAAATAAATTAGAAAATCGTTTCCATGAAGTGTGAAAGACCTTCTGTATACTCTGTTTATCTCAGAGTCTTTAGCAGTTAAATTACGGATGTACAGAAAAATCACTTAAAATTCATCTTCACTTGCAATTCACACCTATATAAACAAAACAAAGATTCGTCTGTAATCATGAGCATATTCTGTTCCCTTATAAACAGATAAAGTATGCAAAATTTTAAAGCTTTTTAATTTTCACTTTTTTACAGGATGTTTTACGTAAAGAGAAAGATAAAAAAATTTAATTTTGAAAAAATGCTAAAAATAACTTTTTGACTTTTACTTTAAAAATAACTATTTTCTAACTAAAATCCACCATATTTATAAATTCAAACAGAATTAGAAAGATAAAATATTAGACTTTAATGTTGTTTATAAAAAAATAAATAAAAATCGATATTTTGACCGGAAATGCCATCTCAAAGATGTACGGATACCTGAAGCATTATAATTAGTTAAATGTAAGCTTTCATAATGCGGAGATGTTTATTCCAAGAATTCCTCCAACTGCAAGACACATTTGTTTGTTAGAGATCTTGCTCCGAAGCTTAAAATACTTAAGTGAGGTTTAATACTAAAGGGAGCGTTAACGTTTATAGTGCGCAATTTTTTTTGCCCCAATATTTTGACACCCTTTTGAGATAATGAATAATTCCTTTATTGTTAAGCCTCTCATGCTGCTAATTTTCATTTCCTAATGTCTGAGGTAGATTTCAAGCACAGGAATCTTGCAATAAGGTAGTTTTATTTTATTTTTACTTCCATATAAATTTAATTTTCATTTCTGGGAAAGATCTGAAGGAGTACAATTTTACGATTTTAAAGCCGCTTTTTTTTTGCATTTCCCAAAGTCTGCTAAATTTTGAAACGTTTAGAAGTTTTAAGATTCTTATATTTGCGCCTGATATATGTACAAAGGGACAATTTAGCTAAAAGGCTAATATTTTTAAGAAGCCGTAAAATCTTTTTAAGTTTTTGAAAAAGGTAGCGGTTTCTTGCTTATATGTAGGTGTATGAATTTTCCTCGTATATATATATATATATATATATATATATATATATATATATATATATATATATATATATATATATATATATATATATATATATATATATATATATATTGCAAAATTGGTTCTAAATCAATATGTTGTTTGGATTAAAAAAGGTTCGAGAACATTCAAATAACTGGAACAATAAATTCCAAACATTCAAATTTAAAACCTTTACAACGAGATGTGTACTGCATTTTAACTCTTTCAACAATTGCAGCAATCGCTCAATTTTCAAAAATATATTGGCTTACCATGAAATGACTAGATATTCTTACAATTCTCATCATCGTAAGATAATAATCATAATTCGACCAATCATTTGAAAATTCATTGAAATAGTTAAATCAATAATATTGCTATACCATCCCAGAAATACCTAATGAATTAAAAAGAAATTAATGATATATATATAGCCCTTCTTAATTTAGATGTTAAAACAAAATTTTGTCTGCGTGAAAAAATAATTTTTAAGAAATCAATTGACTGGAAGAATTTCATATTTATTTGGACATCTAGAGTAAACACTTATACTCTCATAAATTACCATAAATTCTTTTACAATCCTCTAGAAACAATTACTGTGACCTTGAAACTACCTGTAAATTACATGCTAGATTTAAAAAAGATTTTTTCGCAAGGTGGTTGCAGAAAAACTACTCGGGCGTGTTAATTTAGATATGCGAGTCAATACTTTTTAAGTTTTAATTCTTACAAATGTATTAAATCGTAACTATCAAAGAAAGAAAGCCGGAAGATGGCCGAATGGCTAGGGCGCTGTCTTTCGGTACCAGAGTCTGTGGGTTGGAATCCCACTCATGACATGGATGTTTGCAGCCGTTCGAAATCGGCTTTAAGCAGTAGGTCCCGGCCTAATTTGCCCTCGTGTAGCAAAAACTGACCGTAGCGCTCTAAACCAAACCAAATCAAAGAAAGAACCTTAAGAATGTTAACATATGTAGCTACAGGGATAACTCTATAGATTCTTCACAAAGGATTTCGCTTATTTGTCTCTCGGCACCATTCAAGATATGAATCAATAATAATTAGCTGAGCCGGTGCAGACTTAACAACGGGGCCTCTAGGTAGCCTAGTGTAGGGCGTCAGCTTTCGATACTGAGGCTGCTCAAATCGAATCCCGACAAGCGCCATTAAGTACCTCTGTGTCTTGGTCGGATATGGTCACGTTAAATCAGTAGACTGGAAAATCCTTCTTTGAGGTCAGAGAGGGTGGGTGAGTGTGCGGTCCATAAGTCTCTCCTTGGGGATGCTCGGTCAAAATTGAGGTAGCACCTGGCTAAGTCGGACTCCGAACCTCGTTGTGCCATTATAAACCGGAGCCGCACCCCTTAGCCTGATAGCATACATGGACCTGGTATGGAATACTTTCAGCCTGGGGATATCAGAAACAACATCAGACTTAATTCTAAAGATAGTTAGAAAACGAGGTCAGAAAATAGTGGCATGATTAAGAGAAGCAGTCAAAAAGGTACATGAAGTGGTTAGCTGTACGCAGAGAAAGATCTTAAGCCTTGAAGTTTAAAATTCTGTATAAAATCATTTAGTAGGAAAAATGGATAACCCTCTTTAATTTTTCCTTGCTTAAATTATATGTCGGAAATTAATTTTAAGAAAAATTGTGTATTGTGAAATTTGCTAAATATTACTAGTTCAAAAAATATCTGGTTATTAAGAGCTAAAAAAAAATGATTCAAAAGCAACCCTTTATAGTTTTTTTTTGTTCTAGTTTTAAACTTGATCCTGAACTGTGTCATCTCATATATAGACATGATTCGTATATGCAAGAATACTTGCCACTCTATCAAAATAAGAATCAAAAGATTTCTTTCTAATATTGAGTGCATAAATGCGAATTACATTTCAATTTCTAAATTGGATTCCATATTTCCCGCAGGGCAAGAATTAAAAAAAAGATCTCATACACTTCAAAAATGAAATATTTAAAAACATGTCAATTTAATTTACGATATTCCATGAAATATATCTCAAAATAAGATAATTATATGCTAGTCGTGTAAATTTATTATCCTGTGAAAGAGCAAGAATATTTTCTCTATCAACCAAATGATAAAAAATATTTCAGGTAGTCTCTTCTAACGAAACTACCGAGGATTATTAACATAGTATTACTTATAGTAGTTGCTTGCCCTTTTTTTTCCTCTTTTTTTTTGATGCATTTTGATACTTTTTTGTTTAACGGTTTACTGCTACTGGGTTTGGCGCGCTGCCAAAATTACAACTCGCGACGCAGGACAATTTTTTTTCTCTGAAGGACCGTTATTGAGGAACGTAATCCTATGTTAAAAAAGAATAATTCCGGAATATTTATAGCTACTCCAGTACTATCAGTACTATCACTACTTTTCTATGTATCTGAGCTTAAGAGTATTTATCTTATGCTGTTGTATATCCTTGCATGCACATATATATATATATATATATATATATATATATACACATACACACACACACACACACACACACATATATATATATATATATATAATTGTAATAAAAAGACTCGCTCAATATTTAATCTGAAGTGTCAAAGCATGTAACAGAACAGAAAATATTAACTATGATTCAGTGACTAGTACCTAAAAACATTATAGAAGTTTCAAAAACTTTTACTGGTGAAATAAAGTAATATAGCCAGTCTCTTACATGGAGACATGTATTCCTTATATTTTTATAACTAAACAATCTATGATCTAATATACTAAATATCCCTTATACATAATGATCTAATCTCCTACCCTTATAATTAAACATTCAATTTGACGTTCTTAATTAATTGCACTATAAGACCACCGTATATCACTGCAAGTATATGAAAGATATTGTCGATGGAATTAAGGAAAATAAGCTACTTCACAATCTACACATATAGTAACCATAAAATAGTAACCATAAAGAAAAATATTTAGGAAAGCTGGTTCGGTTTATTGAAATCGAAAATCTGGACATGGAACGGGAAAAATAGCGTACAATCTGGAAATAGAACACCACTTTGAAGCATTGGAATTTTTTCTATAATGTTTTAAAAAATATGAACAATAGTAAAATATATATTTAATCACATTCATTATACATTTAAAAAAAATTATCTTGTTAATAACAGACCTTATTTCCAGTGTCTGCTATCAGTACTTAAAATTAGATACTAACGACAGATTATATAAAATCTAAGTTTGCCGAAAATAATGTAGTAAATTAGCTTCAATGTGAAAAATGATTCAAATGATTAAATGAAATTTTTTGCTAAAATAACATAATACAAATTAATTTTAAAAATAAGTGATTTCTTAGGTAATATACAACATTTATAGTATTTTAATGTACTTTATTCCAAAATATCCACTAATCTAAGAATTTTATTCTATTAAACCTATTCTACAGTTTATATTAAAGTTGCCCAATATTTGCCAATTTTTATTTCGCTGTTTAAGGTAAATATATAAAGGTTCAAAAACCCTTTCACACAAAAGAAATATTTCGCAAATTTAATCAAGAGATACTCATATCTCTTTGGCCGTAAATAAAAGATATACAAACGTGAGGAGTGAAAAAAGAAAGATACACAGTATGGAAATTTAATTCAAAACAGCATGTTAAAGTATTCTTTGTATTTAATTTGCAAAGCGATTTTATTTTCTTCAGCCTCTGGGCTGATTAAAACCTTTTTAATTCCCTTGATGCAATAAAAAAGATAAAGAAAAACATTTGAATAGTAAATAGAAATTTTTTTTCTTATTTTTACATCTTTCGTGTTAGTGTATTTTTAAGTGCATATTCGTAGAAATAAGGCAACTCTTTCTAGGCAGAGTATAATTTAATTCAAAAACATCAGTGTAGTTTACATTGAATTATATTTATTAATGTTTCGAGAGGTATATAAGAAAATAAGGAATTTTGTTTTAATACTATAAGCTAATACATTTTGGGATTTTTCACATCTTTTTTACATTTAAAATATCCAGGAAATTTACCATATGGAAGAAAATACGGGAAATTTTACCTTCCAGTATAGTTTTTATGGATGCTATTTAATTAAATGTAGTTTATTTTTATACGAAATTAAAAAATAATAGTTTTTCAGGCATTTATATTTTGATCCATATAAAATTGAAGTTCATTTTTATGCTTAGAAAATATGAATACCTGAAAAACACGGTATGTTGTATTATCAGGTTTAATGAGCGACAAAGAATATGGAAAACTAAGACATTTTTACTATCTCCATTTACAAATCACTTTAAAAAATCCTTTTTAACTTTTGCGGATTTTACTATTCACAAGTATGTTCTCAATGGTTTGATAATAAGAATAAATTTTCTTTTCAAGTTTTGCGATCTATTACCACAGTACAATAATTTAAATATATAAATACAATACGTACTGTATATAAATGAACTCAAGTACTTTACTGCTATTATGGTGCAGCATGAGCATTGAATCGCAGCTCATGCGATATAGCATATTGAGGTGTCCCATTTTGGTAATATACGGCATAAATTTACAAGAACTGAAAATAATTATATGTTTTGAAGAAATATTGAATGAATGCTATTTATTTAGAAAACTTTCTATTACGAAGTGCATTTTTCTGTTATCGAATTTGGATTATTTCATAAGTCGATTTTGTCGATTATATTTGCAATATGCTTCGCAAAATCAGCCTAAATATACATAATCTTTGAATGAACTTAAATGATTGATTACGATAAGTCAGAAATACAACGTATGTGTTTAACAACCTACAAAAATCCCCATATCACTTAATTTGGTCTCGGTATGGAAAGGAACTCAAAGTTATCAAAACTATTTACAGAACCCATAGTCTAAATACTGAGCAGATATGAAGAAAATAGTCACATGTAAACAGTGGTTTCAGCTAACTTTGTAAAATACTACTGCGTTTGATTTAGTGAAGAATTTATTGTAGTCTTTATAATATTTATATTCAACAGGAAGGTGGTTTATTCACCTTTAATCATTCAGAGATAACTGAAATTTTAATAATTCCTCTGCAAAATAGGACATTTGATTAAATATAGATATACGTTTTAAATATCGAACGGCTTCCAATTTAGAAAAGTTTTTACTTTACATAATAAGCAAATTTCATATGACAAAATTTATATGTTGCACTATTTAGCCAAGAAATAACTAAAATATAATTGAAAATTAAAAGATATTCAATAGGATTATGAGATATAAATAGTTGTAATTGCGGTCGGATATTTTATTAGCTAGAATTTAAAACGTCATTTAACATGGGCACAAAGAGTGATACAGTTGATTAAAAAACAAAGTTTGCGATCTTTTTTATTTTTTTCTATGTGTAAATACTTTTTTTTATTTAGACCACTGCATACGAGACAGAGGAAGATTCTATCAGGGAACTGTAAATGTCACAAAATCCGGTATACCCTGTCAAAGATGGGATTCCCAGGTAAGTAAACTCAATAAATATTTGAGATATCTTTTTTTTACATCACGAGTTAATAGTAGTTTTTTACATCACGAGTTAATAGTAGTCACGAGTTAATAGTACTAGTCAGACTTCTCTGTGGGTGCCAGTGATGGTTCCGAAAAATAGTGGCCGTTTAGAGAGGTGACTATCGAAAAGAGGTTTCTTCCAAAACATTGTCTCAAAGAAGTCTTGAATCGGTTCTGAACAAAATATGGCCGTTTAGAGGGGTGGCCGTCGAAGAGGAGTGGTCGGCTAGAGAAGTGTCACTGCATATAAAATTTTATTGTAACCATTTAAGAATCTAGGAGCACATAAATATGGTTTGTCCAATGTAGGAAAAATTAAACGTTCTTTCAAATTCATATTAAAAGAAGTCAAAGTTTATCCTGAAAAAAGGGAACTAAGAAGTCCTCAAAATCTAACCACTTTTGATCTATGTCAATTTATATTTTACTCTACTTTCATAATAAAACTTCCCTCTTCGGTCCTTGATCTTTAGTCAATGAAACCCTACCACAGATGCAGCTACGCCAGCAGCTTGGTTAAAGATTTTCGAAGAGTATTGATCCCTCGAACATGTGATATAGATAATACTACTGATAATTATTGTAAGTTGGTATAAGACCATTGCTTTCTACTTTGCCTATGACGTACCCTTTATGTATTCCAGGTGGCGAGGTTACATTTGGGGGTTTATATTTTATGTTGTTACTTCTCTCTCTGAGGAAAGCCAATAAATATCGGATAACACATTTTTTGCTTTTTTTCCTTTACATCATTATTTGCCTGATTTTCATTTTTCTTAATCAAATACTAAATTAAAAGCTATTAATCTGAAGAGTGGGAGAAAAAAATCTTATCTTAATCTAATGATAAGAGTAAATAGTTGGTTATGTAAAAAGCTAATATACTCTCAATTCTTATTGAATTTTCAATGCACATTTCAATGAAGAATTATATTCTTCATAACTTTACCTTATTACTAAATTTATGATCAGAAAACATCGGAAAAAGCTTCAAACTGTACTAGTAATACTGACAGTAACGATGACAAGGCAGAATTTCGTTGACTAATGAAACTACCTTACACTAATACTGAAATAAATAAATAGACCTATTACTTCGTCTGTGGAACAAAAATAGTTTAATCTCAATCTTACGAGAGAAAAATTGGTTTTTAAAATGCTCAATATGATATACATTGTGTATAACAATTGAACTATTTACAGGAAAATAAGCTACAAAATTCAATACTAGGTAAGACACTGCATCGGGTTTACATTCACATAACACGCTAGCTACTTAATTTTGTACGTGGTTAACGTTTTCATGTAAACAGCACATGCTACCAACTTTATTTTAATTCATTTCCACTAATTGCATCTGCTTTAATATCTGTCTTTTCATTTCACCGAAATTAATCTATGTATCATCTTACATCTCCCAAGGATCCTCATCACCATAATCGTCCCCCTATGGTCTTTCCTGAAGTTCTCAGTTCGGAAAACTATTGTCGCAATGCTGGGGGAGAAGAACCAATGCCATGGTGTTACACGATTGATCCCCGAATAAGGTGGCAGCACTGTGATATTCCTCGATGTGGTAAGTAAAGAACATGACTCATGAAGTGTAATACTCTTGTTGATATTGATTAAAATTCATTTTTTCTAAATTTAAACTTGGTGGAATTATATTAACCATAGCTGCTAAATGCCAAGATCTGAGAAATGTAATGCTGGTTGTTCAGATTACCGTCGACGTGAACAAGGGGTGTTCCTGTCGTGTACCCAATAGCTGCCCATACCATCACACCAGGTTCAGGGCCCGTATGACATCTAAAAAGACTCCATGGTGCCACTCCAGTATCCAGTTTTGTCGTTAGGCGCACCACTGTCGCCGCGCGTCTGTATGCTACAGTGGCAAGGGAAGCCGCAATAATGGTCGCCGTGCAGACAGTCCGTGCTGCGTCAGACGCCATTGTACTCTGCGTTCGGATACTTGTCGGGCTGTAAACAAGCCCATTTCCTGACATCAGGTCCGTGTTGTGGCTGTACGCTCCTGCATGACCGACCAAACAACATGTCTGTTCTCCGTTCTCTCTTGTGTTATTGGCGAAAGGCCATTGAGATCCTGCAGGGCGTTCAGTATGAACGTCCTGAACCCATCGTTTCCATATCCGCATAATGGTCGTTGGATTCCGACCAATGTGAGTAGCAATATCGCGGAACGATAAACCGTACGCTTGATAGGACACGATCCTGCCGCTATCGAATTCAGATACGTGCTGGCAGCCGTTTCTCCTTCTTATACGAGGCATAACACGATCTTCTCACAAACAACCTATAGAGAATAGCTCCCTTCTACCCGCACTTGGGTGTATATAATTTGAAGTGGCAAAAAATGAATTTGATACAAACACAGTTTATACATAAAACAATGTTTATTGAATTCGTTGCACATATAGAATTTGTTTTTACAGCAATAAGCATACGTAATATTTGTACGGAATATATATTAGCATTCAATAAAAATTCACTTTGCCATACTCACAAACTAGAGAGTCAAACCAGCAGTTCTGCCATGTAAACTTTGGGCCCCCTAAGCACAAGCGCCGGTTAACACCTGGAGCTGCTTACCTCGTAGCTCCCTTAACTCGCTTATCTATCAACCTTAACAGCCTTTTTACTTAATCAAGCTG
Organism: Dolomedes plantarius; assembly: GCA_907164885.2. Lineage (NCBI taxonomy): Eukaryota > Metazoa > Arthropoda > Arachnida > Araneae > Dolomedidae > Dolomedes > Dolomedes plantarius. The sequence goes on from OU015497.1 coordinate 144,675,952, forward strand.
CTTGGTATTTATACCAAGCGCGTATGCCGAAATTAGCATATCTCAAGCAGCTTCTTTAATCCATTCACTCAAAAGTTCGATTCTTGGGAATCGAATCTTATGTATACCTTACAAACCAACATTCAAAAGCGAATTCCGAATGTGAAATCCGCTGCATAACTTTCTTTTTGTACAGAGTTTGAGATGCCGTTTCTCTCTCCTGCATCGTTCGATTGAGCTTAATTGCTAATCATTTGCATATCCCGGCATCTTCTTCTTTTCATGCGAATTTGACGTTTGTATCATTTTTCCTTCATGGTGTTGCAATTGTAATGGCCAGCAGTGTATATGTCTGTGTGTGCGCGCGTACATTCATGCGTATACTACAAATGTCCCCAGAAAAGTGCTCCGCATTAAACAGAAAAATAATTGGGAACACCCTACACCTCATAAGATGGTTCTCCCTACGTTTGCAGATGACTACCCTTTCCATCCATTAATTTTTTGTGGATGTGAAAGCAATAATGATAGATTTGCGAGAAAATTAACAGGGTGGCCCTAGGGAGGACGGGCTACCCCACATTAGTCGATCACTCTTCTTTCTATTATTTTAAAAACGTTTCGGTCATTTTAAAGAAATAATGAAGAATAGCGAGAAAATTGAATGTTATACAGTAGCGGGATGGAAAAACGTGACATAAAAACCTTACATATTAGAGATGATTATTATATACAAATATTGATGTGATAGGGATATGCTACATTTAATCTTTACTACTTTCTGTGTACCTTCATGGGGGGGGGGCACAAAGCTTTGTGTGTTGGGAAATATTAATTATTTAAAGCAAATAGTCTGTCTTCCAATTTTGGCTTCGCAATTTCCCTGGAATAAGGGTTTTCGCAAATGTAGACTAGTTCTGCTTTTGAAACTCACATTTAAACGCAAATAAGTAGAACGAATAGTTTATGGTGAAAGTATATTTTAAAAATTAAAATTACGGTATCGGATATATAGGATCATATGCTCTCAGATCGAGACAAATAGAAGCAATGTATTACTCGTCATAGCACGCAAATATGTAAGTGGGTTCAAGATAGCCTAGTGGTAGCGCGTCGGCTTTCCGTAATCAGGGTGATCGGATCTAATCCAGATAAGCGCCATTAAATACCTCTGTGTCTATGCCAGATATGGACATAGTTAAATCAGTAGACTAGAGTCCCTCTATGAAGTCAGAGAGGATGAGGGAGGGTACGATACCCCAAGATTTCGGCCCTGGGGGTAATCGGTTAAAAATTCAGGTGGCACTTGACTTTTGGATTCGTATGGTACCATTTTAATCCAGAGCCAAACCCCTCAACTCGTTAGCCTACATGGTCCTGGTCTAGAATTCTTCCCATTAGAATCCTGGTCTAGAATTCTTCCCATTAGAATTCTAGACCAATAGGACATTAGAAACAACACCGACAAGAACAAATATGTACGATAAGTACAATATTTCACAGCAGAAAAGTTTTAAACATATTTAAGCACATTACAGTACAGTAAACTAGAGCAGTGTATTTTTTTTAATATTAATAATATTATTATAGAATTAGGCTGCAAAAATATCCGGATATTTGGATTTTCATATCAATAAAACTAATTTCATTCAGAACAAATAACGTTCTGCAATTTGATTTATTAATTCTAGAACTATAATTCTAAGAACGAAACTAGTAGCGAAATTCAATTTTTATTTTTTATTATGTAAAGCCTTGTGCTTTCGTTTATATGGTTTTCACAATGTTTAATGTAAGCAACATATATTATTAGTTTTATGACGAATATTTGAAAAAATATTTTTCGGAGAATTGCTTGTGTAAACGTGTCGCGTTTGATTAAATGAACAACCCTCTTTTAACTTTAACAAAAAAATCAATATATCTATCTTTACATTTTTACATTTAACTTTTTTAGACTGACTTGCTCCTTTACGTTAAGGATAATTTAATCATTTAAATTTAACAATATATTAAATTAAAAGGAAAAAATAACTCAAATCACTTTTATTATATATATATATATATATATATATATATATATATATATATATATATATATATAGATTGCTTTAGGGTACTTTCGGTGATTGAAGAAATTATTATATTTAATAATGTATCATAAGGTAGTTTAAATCTGTTATAAATACTATAAATTAGGTGGTGGCCCTAAAATATAACAAAGCAATTAAAAAAGAGCTATATTTCAAGTAAAAATGAGATAAAATTTATGAAATTTTAAAGCAAATTTACTTAGATGTGTTCGGAACACCAAGATCTTTCAAATCCAAAATGTTATTAATGTATTTTGTTTTTATAGCATCTTGATTATATCAATATAAATACACTAGTTTGATTCATTCTTAATACGTGAACTGAAATCATATTCTATGTATGGGGGATAAATTTAATTTTCTTATTATACACAATAAATGCCAACTTGGATTTTATCCACAACAAAGTGGTTTCAAGTGAATAATATATTTACTGCTCTGAAGAAAACTTTCCTAAAGATTTTCACTTAAGGATATTTACAGATTATCAGTAAAACTTTAACCAGTGTTAAGTAACCAGAGTTAAGAAAACAACTTTGAATTTTAGGCATAAATGCAGTCGAAATATGTTTAGGAATTCCATGCTTGAGTTTTATCGCTTTCAGGTAAAATATTACAAATAAGCATTTAATGCTTATTTAATAAATTATTAATTTAATAAATTAGACATTCTATAAAATAAGTTAACACTTTGATAATTATAGCCTGCATAAATTTAAATATCTTATGTTGAAAATATGTCATAATGTATATTTCTTTCATAAATTGTTTATATTCTAACTCCCCATACAAATAAACTTTATTTAAAAACTTTCTTTTTCCAGAAAACAACAGTCACATATTTGCGGCAGATTTGGAGCTTATGGATTTATTTGAACCCCCTCCAGAACCGGTTTTCTCTCCAACCTTTATCCTTATAACATGTGCTTTAAGTTTAGTTGCAGTAGCTATGGTCATAATTGTTGTTCTTGCTTGCCGTCGACTCCAAAAATATCGTCGGGGATATAACGCTACACCTACAACTGACGTCGAAATAGATCTCGAGAAACTGCCTTCCAATATGGCTTACCATAGGACATCTGCTCAACTCAATCCTCGTCTTGAAACATTAGAATATCCAAGAAATGACATAATTTACATAAGAGATATCGGACAGGGAGCCTTTGGTAGAGTATTCCAGGCAAAGGCTCCAGGATTACTGAAAGGAGAAGAATTTACTATGGTTGCTGTTAAGATGCTCAAAGAAGAAGCCTCGGAAGATTTGCAGACTGATTTTGAACGAGAAGCATGTCTTATGGCAGAGTTTGATCATCCAAATATTGTTAAACTTCTAGGAGTGTGTGCTGTAGGTAAACCGATGTGTCTGCTTTTCGAATACATGGGAAAAGGTGATCTAAATGAATTTCTAAGAACCTGCTCACCAACAAATTACATTGTAAGAACGCCAAACAGTGACATATATAATGACGTTAGACTGACCCATATGGATTTGTTAAACATTGCGCGCCAAATTGCTGCAGGAATGACATACCTGTCCGAGAGGAAATTCGTACATAGAGACCTTGCAACAAGGAACTGTCTCGTTAGTGAAGATATGGTTGTCAAAATTTCAGACTTCGGTCTATCGCAAAAAATCTATACTGCTAATTACTATAAGGGAAACGACCACGACGCTATACCAATACGCTGGATGCCCTTGGAATCCATCCTGTATAACAAATTTACAGTCGAATCAGACGTATGGGCATATGGCGTAGTGTTGTGGGAGATTTTTTCCTTTGCCCTTCAGCCCTATTATGGACTAACTCATGAAGAGGTCGTGAAGTTTATCAAAGAGGGAAATGTCTTGCAATGTCCTGACAACACACCTTTACCAATATACCAACTAATGAAAGCTTGCTGGAACCGCAAGCATTCTAATAGGCCGAGCTTCAAGACTATTTATAAAACGCTGGGTATAATCCAGGAAGAGCTACAGAGGCATGCCTATAGAGAGCAGAAAGTGCATGTATAAGGCTTTATTTCATAATAAGGATGATGCCACTATATTTTCGCACAATTATTGTTCATGTTTATTGTATCGTTTCATTACTGAAGACAAAGTATGCTTATGCAATGTCCTCACAAACATACATTTGTCAAAATCAATCTGCTTTTATACATAAACTCATGATACATCAATACATTACCTTTAACTTAACAGGAATTACTGAATAAGATAAAAATAAAGGTTACTTTACGAAATAATTAATATTTCAAATTAACATACATGTTTATTAGAAATGCTTGCTTTATCTTCCATTCAGCAATATAAAACTTTTTCAAAATATTCATTTTTTCTGAAATTTGTATTTAAAAATTTATTTTTTCTTGAATCAGTTATTTTCTTATCTCAGTGATGCAAATTTGAACTGAATCGCTCGGAAATGTGATGAAGCAGAGATAATTAAATTGAATATTCGTGAGAAAAAAATTAATTTACAAATTTAAAAAATCTTACATTTGGGAAAAGAAAGTTGACAGGAATAAACATGTTTACTTTAAAAAGAATTTTATGTATTTCGTATACCATGCATTCAGCAAAGCGCTTTTTGAAAAGAATTGATTAAATATTAATAATTTTTATTTCGAGCAGAAAATATTTCTCTCGAGAAAATTTTTCAAAGTGTTGTTGAACATTCCAAAGAAAAAAGTATTTTTGTAAATAGACGTGATGTTTGTCTTCATGTGTTCAAAGTTTTTCTTTGATGTAGTATATTTATTATTCTTCTTGTTGAATCTATTGCTGTTGATTTATTGAATTTATTGCCTATATTAGTGATATAATGTTTTGTAAAAACTTGAAGGCTGGTATTTATTTACTACTTCCTTCTTTGCTTGTTAAAATATGTTATGCTTGTTAAAATACGTTAAGATATTTCAATATTTGCTGTTAATTATTTTCTACTTATCCCTGTAAGAATGTGCAATAAAAGAGAAGCAGTTCAATTTGTAGTGACAAAGGATATATTTAAATATATTAGTTGACTTACGTCATGAGGGACCTATGTATTTATCGTCATATAAAGATAAAAGTAAATTACCAAAAAATGTTAATCAGGAAAAAATACAAAACTTGTTAAAGATATATTTATTTGTTTGCCATACTTTATGTCTAAAATATTATTTCTTGTAATTTATATCTCATTTTATAAGAAATCGTACATAGTATAGCACCCATCTATTCTTATAAATGGCTTATAAGCTTTAATGAAACATGATACATTGTTAGCAGTAGAAAAGCAATATTTTAAGTTTAAAACTGGTTTACTAATAACTTTGAAAGAACTATTTACTTAATACTTTTTTTATGAAAATGATATTTGTTAAAAATAAAACTAATTTGTCTCTTCTGACAGCGGTAACAGAACCTAAAACTATAAATAATTTTCTCATAATTATATGGAATTTAATTTTGGGTAGAATTTTAAAGCAACTTTTTAATTACTTTTTTAATATTTTCGAAACGATAAATGTTTATAATTTTATTGAAAAAACTCTTCTTTGTTTATTAAATATTAGTAGAAGAAATTTCCTCCACAAAGGGGAAATTAATGTAGCATTATACTTTACGGGAAGAATTTTAGTATTGAAAATACGTTAGGGGGAGCCTTATATATCCTCTTGGGAAAAAAGGGAAAATTCCTTTAATCAGAAATGCGCTGTTTCATGTATGATTAACTATTTAACTTACTGAAACTAAAATCTCTATAACATCTTTTTAATACGAGTATTAACTTTAAGAATTTTAAAAATAAATATATATTAGAGAGTCTCAAACACCCTTTCAAAAAAATGGAAACTATGTTTTAACTAGAAATGTTTTGCTTCATGTATGAATTGCTATTTAACTTAGAGGGAAAATTTATATTTTAAGAGTCTACTACCCAATTTCATTCCTTGAGTTCACATTTTTTTTCTCCGCCATAAAACATTAAGGAAATTTCAGATCCTTCTATAATAATCGTAAAATCATTTGATCTAAGAAAAAACTGTGGACAATCATTTTGTTAAGAATAATTATATTTAAGAGAAGTAACTTAAATCAATAATAAAAAATAGGATAATTATATATTAAAAGTAAACTAATCTCTCATGGTCTAAATTAATACTTAACTCCTTATATTTCAAATAATAAATAATTCAGTACAGTGGTTTTTAAAATAACATATAAAATATCAAAACTACGGGGGAGCTAAGAACCATCTTTCAAAGCTTAATTCAATCATATATATGAATAGTTCAATTGGTCAAAGTAGATGTATCAAAAGACGACTTCATAACATTAATTATACTTTTCATGTTATTTTAAGAATACTCAAAAAACTCATATGCAATTAATTTAACGCGTTAAAATAAAATTCCTTAAATGACGTACAAAAGCAACGTAACATGGTATAACTAAAATATATCTTACAGTACTGAAATGCATTTCAGCTACAAACATTAACATAAAGTTTATATTTGAGCCCAATTTTTTTTCATATAAATGTCTAAATTTTATATATCTTGTAAAATAGAAGAAACATGATATTTTTAATCGTACTGCAATATAATTTTTATTCTAAATATCATACAATTTTTTCTAAATGTTCATTTTAATTAGCATGAATCGTATAATTAATTTTATTGATAAAATTTTTAAAGACCTGAATCTTTTAATGACAGTTTGTTTCTAAATTTAAATACCTACATGCTAATTTTTCAAACAATTCAAAAGAGACTGTGAATCGCTTTTTATTTTTCCAGTGGGCATATGTACTTGTATTTTATTTTCATACATTTTACTGTATGAAAGTTGCCTTATATGCCTTTTTAAACTTTAATGTAAATAGCATTCAAGTTTTAGCAACAAATTTAAAATTCATATTTTAAAATTTAACATAGAGATGATAATTTCAAATACTGTTTTAAAAAAATTGCTGTAATAAATTCGGGAACATTTACTGCGGATTTTAGTTTCTGAGTCACAAGAAAAAAGAAATCCAAGAAGAATGCGATTGATAAATATAAAATTTTGAACATGTTTACAACCATTTTTATAAATAGATTACATTATTAAATATCCAACAAAACTGCTGTGAGTTCTATGTGACACTTATTGTGAAGAACAATGTATTTTAACTAATAAATGTGCTATATTGTCACGTCAGCGGCTGTATTTGTCATGTAAATATGTTCTTTGTACTATTAAATAAAAATTTAGTAAATATTAAGGACTGTTTTTGTACTCCAATTTTAGGTAATTTTTTTTTCTCAAAAGTTTAAAGAAATGTATTTTATTCGTTACATTATGCAATTTAACCGTCCAGGAAGTACTAAGGTAAAGGACACTCATGAGACTTACCTACTTAGATAAGGAACGTTTATCTCACCTAATTTGCAATTTACATCTCTCCTTACATATACCGCTACAAGATGTAACTTATAATTCTTGGGTTCCATTAGCACCGCTAGCATAAAAAGCGGAAAAAATGCTCCGATAACATTCTGAAATGATCATTTTCGTAAAAGGCGCATATTCGTTGAATAAACTCAAACTTTGAACAAATTACAATTATTTGAGATGTATCGTGATAAATTTAAATTTTGTCTTACATTAATATGGGAACTCGATAAAAAATACGTAAATTGTTAATTTTAAGTATGTTAGATGATACCGAGAACGTTCAGTCATAGATACCAAACAGATATATCGATAAATAAATGCTCTTTATTTAAAATGTAAAGATATTTATTTTATCTAGTTCCGATTCATGGAGGAACACCGGTAGTCAAGGGCATCTTTTCCTGATAGAACCTAATAACCTTTTGCATTTTGAGAGTGTTTCCAGACGGATTGCCACTTACGCTGCTAAAGCTAGAATTGGTCATCGTGTCACTTACATTGCTTAAACCTTGCAGCTACTGATATTTGTCCAGTATTGTCTAAAATTCGTGAGATTCTAGAACTTATTCTGCTTCCCTGTACCCGAAAGAACTGTTTTAATAATTTAACGACTGGTCTCAGCGACTCTAAAGCCATTTTTATTATTGTTTCACATCCATTTTATATGTTTGTTGATTTTAAGGTTTACAGAAGACATCGTGAAATAAGGCGGTTTTGGTCTAAGTTCATGAGAAAGTTATATTGTAATTTAACCTAGTGGAATAAGTTTAAAGTCGTGAAACGCACGTTGTGCAAGGATTGGCGTCACGAGGTTGCACGATTTGGGGCCGGAGTTAAATCTCGCATTAGGCACAGAGACATTATACATAAGAAAGTTGAATCTCTCATAAGACATTCCTCTGCTGTATCTTCCTAGAGAACACTATTTGCTTGCCTATATTGTTCTCCCATAACAAGATAGACAAAATAATTGCATTTCATAAATTGGGGATGGGCGAATGCCCTCAGGACAAGTGCCTGCCACATCTGGAAAAAAAAATTACTCGTTCCATCGGCGGTTAAAGTATACTGTGAGAACGGTTGTAGGTTTTTTTTCTGAATATTTTTCTGCACTAAAATTTGTTCTGAATATAAATTATATAGTGTTTTCTCAGCTTTGCATAAACAATTGAAATATTTAACTTGCATAAAAGACCGAAGATGAAAAATAGAATTGTTTTAAATTGGTAGCAACATAATTGGGTCTGTTTTTTCCTTTACATTTCAATATATTAAGATTGCTATCAGCGTTTTATTATATTCAAATAAAAATTTATGCAATCTATTAAAGTATTGTAAATAAACCTTTCTATAAAAATGATTTTAATAAATGAGTATTTAAGTTTGTGTATGTTATTAGAAAGAAATTAGTTAGTTTAAATACAGGGAGACAAAAGTATTAAACATAAAATTTTGAATTAAAAAAGTGGGACCATATGCAGGTTAAACATTAATTCACATGCTTTCCTTAAAGTGCATATATACGCAGAGAAATACATTTATATTTATGCATATTTCTGATATTCATAAGTAAATTTCCCCCCCAAAATATATATGTAGGGAATTTTTTTCCTCTTTTTTAAATAAAAATAAAGGGTAAATTCATAATATAGTTTTGCAGTAAAAATATTATCTATTTTTTCCATAAAGCTTTCGACAAAATATAATCTTTAATAGATGATTCTTCCCTTATAGGAAAATTCAGTAGATGACTGAACAAATTCCATGATTTCAGGTAAAAACGAAAACTTGAAGGATATTAAAATCAATGTTATTCTCTCTTACTGTGTTGAATATGCATAATGTTAGAAACTAACTTTTTTTATTAGATGTACAAAAAAATTATTGACATATAAACCATTAATTTAATAATTTTTAGGCCTTTATTTCTGAAGACCAAATTTACCTACCTACCTTTTTGTCATGATATTCGCTTCAGATATAAAAGCTCTCTGCACTTTATGAGTAGTATGAAATTTCTCCCTTATGACAAATACAAATTAGGAGTTTTCGAGACAAGGTATATGTTCACCTAACTTACAACCTATTTCACAGGTACATCAAGGGGTAGACACCAAAAGAACGTTATAAAAATAATTAGTTGTCTATTTTATCTCAATGATAGAATAGATGTGTTACTGCTGGTACAGAGTGTTTAGGTAACTTAGAATTGAAGTTTTAAATCTAGAAAAAAAGTTTTTACAAAATTGTAGTTTTAATTGCTTATGTAGCCTGTCAAGTTTTACCGTTTGACCTGGCATTTTTCATAATAATTAATAATTCTTAGACAAGGACAGAAAGTTCCGATAGACAGATTACATAACTCTATATCCCACCTTTCATTCCAGATTAAAGTGTTTCGATCATTAAATTTCTTACATAATGTAACCAATTATTTTCATACATTCATTGCACGAATTTTCACTGTTAACATCTCGAAAATCAGAAATTTTCAGAATGACCATTTAACCATATTACCATTTTATCACCATTTCTACAGTGCCCAAGACCTACATTAATGTTTAACTGTTAAATTTTGATTACCCATCCGGAAAAATACAACTAACATAACTTTTGAACATACCCGTCTAAACTGGGAAATATAGTCTAACTATTACTATTTTTGATAGAATTTAAAGTAAGAGAATTGCGCCCTACATTAGAAATATAAAGTCTTTTTAGCGGCGGGACGAAGTAACTCCTCGTTATTTAAAACACCTATAAAGGTACACTTAGTGATGAATATGAAAAGTGTATGGAATGAAAAGAATTCATTTATTTTTCCTTTTTTTTTCAGGCATTACAATGAAATGAAGAGTCAAGTAAGCATCAGAGATATTAAAGTGTATAATAGGGTCAAATTTAGACGTAAATACTTTTTCAGCATTAAAAAAGCTGTGCCACTTATCTAACACCGTCTTTTCAATGCTATATTATTATTTTTTTTTCAGTACGAATAGAATTGCTTGATTTATTGACGCATTTTCCAGGGAAACGCAAGTAATTCAAGATCCTGTTGTCGTAATTCAACTTTGAAGTAATAATGTAAAAAATAATGATAAGAGGCATATTTCCTATAATGTTTAAAACTTTTAAGCACATAAATCAAAAGATTTTTTAACATAGCGTAAAAATAAAAAAACTCGACAAACAAATAAAAACAACCACATTATATTGCCATCACAAGTGTATTCTTTTAGTACTTTAAAGGATATGGATCGTTAAGGACTTGTTCATGAAATTTATGAGAGACAGATAGTTCTAGAATAATTAACCTAGACAATCATTTTAAGAAAAAAAATCATACAATGACACTAAATTATCACAATGTAACGATATGATTAAACAACTATTTTCCTATCTTTTTCAGTATATATAGGATTTCTTTATTTTCTCTCAAATTTCTAAATATCCTTTATAAGAATCGAATATCCTTTTCTAACTGTTAATTGTATTTTTAATTGGGCATAACTGAAAACGCTTCCTGTTAATTACATAAACGTAAAACTTCATATAAAACGGTTATTAAAATAATCTCTATTTGCTAAATTCAAAAAAAAAAATATTTGCAGGTTGTGTTGCGTAATATTTCAAAAGATAGGAGCACATATCTCCCACACATGTTTCTATTTCATAGGAAAATATCGAAGCTTTCTAGGATATATTGTTTCTGATAAATCCATATATAATTGCTTCTTAAAATCCCATCTGGAAATTATGAAGCTGAAACTTTATATCTCCCTTAGAGTCCTAGATCCAGTCTATATTTACAAAAGTAGTTTCAAAAGGGAGGAAATATTTTTAACTGTTGAATATCTTGTTAAAGTAAAGTAAGCTTACAGTCATCCAAACGAATGAATCTTTTTAAAAATTTCTTTTCGGTCAAAAAAAGTTTAAGATAAAAAAAATATAAAATAATATTTTATTGGAAAAGTATGAAATAATTTTCACGCAAAAATATTTTTAAATATTTTAAAAAGTACTCATGATATTATGATTTTTTAACCACGGATATCCATGTATTTTTAAATAACTATTATATCAAAATTAAACATTATCTTCTTACATACTAATAGGCTCAGTAAACAGATAACGGAAAAACATACTGAAAAATTTCATGCATAAACGCTTGAGAATTCCCAATTCTGTGATTTATCCCTCCAGATAGTAAAGAGTTAGGCAGAGATAAGTAAAGAGATAAGTGAGATATACAACCACTAAGAAATGAAAAAAATAATAGTTATTGCTGTTAACAAAACACATCATCGAATAACCAAAATTTTATAAAGCAAAAATTTACTTTCCTTTGCCAACCATTTAATTAACAAACTGTATTTTTTCTTTTAATCCTACAATGAAAATAACAAGGCTAGAAACCAACGGAATATAAGTAATATGAAAAATAATAGTTAATGCTGTTAACAAAACACATCATCGAATAACCAAAATTTTATAAAGCAAAACTTTACTTTCCTTTGGTAACTATTTAATTAATAAATTATACTTTTTCGTCTAATCCTACAATATTCTTTTAATCCTACAGTGAAAGTAATAATGAAAGTTGAATCCTACAAGTCTGAGAAACCATCGGAATATAAGAAATATAAAAAATAATAGTTAATGCTGTTAAAAAAACACATAATCGATTAACCAAAATTTTACAAAGCAAAAATATACTTTCCATTTGAAACTATTTAATTAATAAAGTATACTTTTTCTTTTAATCCTACAATGTTCTTTTAATACTACAATGTAAATTGTAAGGCTGAGAAATCATCGGAATATAAGAAATATAAAAAAATAATAGTTAATGCTGTTAATAAAAACACATCATCGAATAACCAAAATTTTATAAAGCAAAAATTTACTATCCTTTGACAACTTATTAATTAATAAAGTATATTTTTTCTATTAATCTTACAGTGTTCTTTTAATCCTACAATGTAAATGATAAGGCTGAGAAACCATCGGAATATATGAAATATAAAAAAATAATAGTTATTGCTGTTAACAAAACACGTCATCGAATAACCAAAATTTTATAAAGCAAACATTTACTTCCCTTTGGCAACTATTTAATTAATAAAGTATATTTTTTTCTGTTTCTAGTCCTATAAAAATCTTTTTCCAAGCCCCAAGTACCCAATTTCTCAACTCCATTATATATCGAAAAATACCTTGAAAGTTCTACAGTTTTTACGATTCCGAAGCAGTCAGAATCATCCGCCACAAATTTTTCCCTTTCCTCCGATTGTTTATTTGAGCTTCAAGGGTTGTTCAATGCATTTATTGTCAGTCATTATCAATTTGGATCATGAATAACGAAAGCAATGCCGATAAAGATTACTTGTGAAATTCCTTAGGATGCAGCAAATAATCTCATGGCGGATCACAATCTCCAAAATGCAATTACTTTAAAAGCTGATTTTGCTTCGGTATCGCTCGTGTCAATTCATCTTTGCATTTACTAGATGTTCAGCAGGATAATTGCATTAAGTCGGCGTCTGACTCTTATCTCTCTTTAGATATTTATTTGATATGCCTTTTAAATCTAAAACGCAAAATAAATATTTTGTTGGTTTGTTTGATGTTTTTTTTTCCTTCATAATTCTGATAAAGAGTAAGACCATGCGACGGAAACGATAAAAAGATTATTCAATAAAAGAGAACAATTCTTGTTTTGCCCGAAAATTATAGTTGTAGTGAATTCAGTTTTTTTTTTATAACGAAAAATCCGAAATCGTATCAACGCAAATTGACAATCTAATTCAGATTAACTTTTAATACAACAATAATTCATATTTTTCTCGATAAGAGACATGGGAAATTGGATTTCTCAACTGATATAAAAATTCGTTAAATATTTATTGGTCATTATTCCAATAGGAATAAATATTTTATTAGAATCAAGTCAGGTAGTGTATGTAGGTGATACGGTCAAGATAATTTTTAGATAGACATGTTTAAACATTATAGCTGACTTTTATGACAGATTTCCTTCAGGTTTGGAAAAATGTTAGAATTTATATGCTCTGTATGTGTGGGACTAAAAGAAAACCATATGATTGGATTCCAAACAAATATTTTAGATGATCTTTTTTTTTGTTCCAAAGAAATGTTTATCCGTTATTAATAAATATATTTATGTTTTAATTTTTTTGCAGTTTAAATGATGTTGTTAAAATCTGAATTGAATGACGTCTATTCAACTCAGTAGTTATGTTCAGAAATATAAGCTCTTTATCGAAGGACATAATTGCTGTTATTTATCAATAGAATTATTATTAATTTCAAACAATTTCTAAAAAAATAAGAATATAATCTGTTTTTGAATTATGAGAGCCTTTGATTAAAGAAAAATATTCTGTAAATGAAATATATGACATGCCGCATTTTTTAAGTATGCCCTCATTGGCTATTAACAAAAACTGTACACTCTCTGTTCCATTCAATTTTTAAGGCATAATTTAATTTAAAACCGCTAACAAACTAAAGGAATGAATATTTGTTTTCAGCTATAAATTAAAAGTGTAAAAAAGTTAAAACTGAAATTTATTGCTGTTTTTAAATACATTTCTATGAATAATTATATGCCTTTTTTTATCACTTAAATTCTGAATATATGTATGTAAGCACTCCTTAACTAATTCCAAATTAAACTAAAACTGGATAAAAGTAATATCCTGACGAAAGACTTTTTTTATTAAATACATAGATATTTAAGAAATTACAAAATTACTTTGAGAACCGTTACATATTTACACTCTGCATTCTGAACAAGGATGTTATTTTAACTCCTCTAAAAGCAACAGTTCAACGAATTTTTATTTTAATGCTAAAAAATAAAAATTTTATAGATGTCTAAAACTCCGAGTTTCTAAATTATATTTTTTACTATAATGAACTGAAAAATTATTCGTCATTTTATCTTAGCATTTGCTACAATAGTTAGAAAGCATTGTGAATGTAGATGATATGTAAATGTATTGAAAAAAAAGTTTGATTTTTAAAAAATTAATTCCATCACTTGAATTCATTTAAATTTTTTTTATACATTTCTCTTTGCTATAAACTTAATACAATAATCCGTAATAATAACACTTGTCGTTTGGACTGGGCTTAGAACTGATATAAGCGTAATAATAAACATACATTTGGATGGAATCTCCAATGGAATGAGTTTCGAAAATAATCAAGTTTGTACGTCTCGCTTTTATCTCCTCTGCAGTACGGCCGATATGTGTTAGCAATGAAATTTTCCTATTAATTTTAAATTAATGAATTTTCATTTCGCCATTAATCTTCTCCAAATATGATTGGATTTGACAGTTTAAAGGATAAAGACATGGCTATTCAATAGTGAATAGAAATGGAACACAGAAATATTTTCCTAAAGATATCAAATACATTTTGAAGATACTGCTCATAACAGTTAATGAAAATAGCTATCTTATATGATAATATGTTGCTGTTGTTGTTGTTACATACGACAATTTGGAACTTAACAACCATACAAATCTGGCCACTCCCCAAAACAAGCAGAAATCATAAAAGGATTTCAAAAGGAACGACCAAAATAGTCCCGAAACACAGTCAAAAACAAAATTAGTGTTCAAAGATAAAAATTCAAAAAATTTAAAAGCTAGAAGCTCAATGCTTGAAGACCGTGTGGTCAGGACATCAGATCTATGGCCCTCTAATAAAGATTACTAAAGTCACCATTCTGTTGTAAGTTGGAGTCTAGTCCCGAGCAGACAAGTAGATGGGATTTATTCATTTTATCAGTCTTGTATAAGTGCATATGCTCGAGTTCAAAATCCCTATTTTGGCCAGGTGTTCGGCCAGGCAGTCATGCCCGGTTCTTAATATAAAATTAGCCACAGCCACTTTATATGTTTGTTTTATTAAACTTTTCCAGTCATCCCCAATAGTCTCCCAGACTTTTCCCTTGGAATTTATTGAGAATTCACTAATATACGATGACAAAATCCTGTCCTGTATAATTCTCCTAAATGACTCAAGAGGGACAATGCACTGTCTAGGATATACTGCAGTCCCTTTTTATGGCCAGTGAATCAGCCATTTAATTTCCATCAATGCCGACATGAGACGGTATCGACTGAAATGGGATGTATTTCCCATTTACATTGAGGAACTTGATGATTTATTTTATATTAGTTGCTATTGAGGACTCAGGCTGTCTTTGCAGAGCTATAGTTTCTATGGCTCATCAAGAGTCAACTAGAATTACGGCTTTTCAAAGGATATTTCGGCTTTTGAAAGGATTTTAATATCTTTCATTCAAAGTGTTAATGCAAAATATAATACTTGTTTGCTTGTACACATTAGAATGGCTATAAAGTTCTTTCGGTTTTTAAGCAAAAATAAAAGACACATTTTTGAAAGAACATATCCACTGTTTTTCTCTACCATCTTCTGCTATCTTTCAGGCAACTTTGTTGTTCCATCTTCCCAAAAATTACACTGCACAACACTTTTTTGCGTTTTCTTTGTTTTTTACCTATCTTTAAAGAATAAAGCGTAATGTGCCGAAAATGTTGCTAATTTTCTCCCATCTTCAATATTAAAATGTCTGCATGAAAAATTGCCAATTTCATAAGTTTTTGGTTTAAAATGCCCAATGATATGGCAGCTGTCATAATACAATCTAACAATATAGTTACCAAAAACGTTAAAGAAAACTAAGCTCTACTAGAGTCATCCTACTAAAAACCGAACAGACTCTTTGGCCAAAATTCCTGGCATGATCATACATCATATTTTTTTTATTGCCTGTAGGCATTTTCTTTATATTTTTTTCATTATAAAAAGGCAGGCTAAAGATTTTTACAAATATAGATCACATTTTGATAAATAAAAACCGCATTCATAAGATATTACGAAAGATAATTATATCCATTTTTAGAAGTAAAATAAGTATTTATTATGAATCATAATCTTCTCAATGATAGTATTTGTCGCTATATTAAAATACTTTCATGAAGAAATGAGCGAGATTATAGAGGGTATCAGCAACAGAGGGTAATTTTTGATAGCCAAATTGTCTTAAAAGGAATTCGATCGCCAAGTTGTCCTTTAAGAAGATTGATTGCCAAATTATTTGTTTTACGCCAAATGTATGTAAACGATGACTTCACCAAACCGTATCAATCAACTTTGTGAGCTAATGAGGTAAATTTAGTTTTAAAATTTTAAACAAATATTGACTTTATTATTTTCGATTTCTGGAGTTCATGCGATTGTATTCATGATATAAAGACGCAGAATTTTTCGATTTTTGATATATATCCACTAATAATAGTATATTTTTGAAATTAACTATTCTGGAATCAATTACAATACAATACTTGGAAAAATAACTTAAGTTTATTACAGTTAAGTAAAATTAAAACAAAAGAACAGAAAAATTAAACGTCACTTACCGAAGGAAAGACTCGCATTTAGTATAACAACATGAAATGCTGCGAAAAGCACATATTATTTCATCAAAGATACCATGACGTGCAATTTTAATAACGATATACATAAACAAAACTTTACAATGCCACCTAAGAATCTGCTACAGAAAGACGCAATAAACTTAGAAATAGCATATCAAAGGAACTTAAAGCCTTGATAAAAAAATAAATAATTTTTTCATTTAATTTTCAGTTTTACTCTAAAAAATTATAGCTTTTCCGTTTTTATATTCTTCCTTCGGTAGATTCATTATTTCTGCTTTCAAGCAAAAATATAAAGGCTGAAATGTAGCTAAATTTCCCGAGACATATGGGAATGATTTAAACTTCTAACTAAATCATGACAAATTTAAAATCGTCAAGAAAGCGTCATTAGCATATATTTTATGTTCTTAAAATATGAGTAATCCCTAAATTCTATTTTAAAGTATTATTTCTTCTCTCATAATAAAATTGTAATAGAAATATATATTTTTATAAATATATGTCTATATGTACATACATATATATTTATAAATATACCTCACAAATTCTAGTGTATGTATAAATATATGTGTAAGAATAACGCCCCACCAGTTTTAATTCAATACCTTTAATATTGACTTTCCCCATATGTAACGACTTCCATTTTCCGCCATTCTTTAAAACTTAATTTTTTCTCTTTAAATTATTAATAATTTTTAACCTCTCCCTCCTCCTTTAAGAATATTTTTTTCTTAATAGTAATGTAATCTTAACTATGAATATCTTCTATCTTTAAATATTTTTTTACTGATCACACATACCATGATACTTAACAACTTGCTTACTGGAGATAAAGTCCAATTGGACCAAGGCACTACTCTTCTTAACCACAACTAGCTGCTTCCATTTTCCGTGTGGCGTCTAATTGTCGCTGGGCATCTTTGTTCTAGTCTGAAAGTCAAACTACACTCACTTACCGTTTCGATTTGGAGTACACAGGACGCTAAGCACACTCTTCCGTTTTCGCTATAAAATGTAACTATATTTCCTCTTTATACATCTTATCTATGTTAAACAACTAAATATCAGTTATGTGCCAGACTGAAAAAATTTATTAATCCCATCGACTAGACTACTTGAATGATTTTTATGCCGCTCAACCGGCCTATAACATTTCAGTGTTCAACACACCATCGTTCAAGATGCCATCGCCAGCCTTAAATGCCCATTCTTCTGTTCCTGGATATCGTTATAGTGTCTGCAATAGGAATTCCTTATATACATACATTCATACACACACACACACATATATATATATATATATATATATATAAATTTTTTTTTACATATATATATATATATATACATATATACATATATATATATATACATATATATACATATATATATATACATATATATATATACATATATATACATATATATATATACATATATATATACATATATATATATATATATATATATATATATATATATATATATATATATATATATATATATATATATATATATATATATATATATATATATATATATATATATATATATAATTCCTTTGAATATATTCTTAATACACTTTCTTCAATTTTCTTAGACATTTGAGATCAGTATTAGAATTAGTTATGTCAAATCTCTCTAAATATTCATACTTCAAAGGTAACTTCAAAGATAAGTTATTAATAGTAGATGATAAGCTTTCAAAATTTTTTGATAGAAACATGAATTTTAACACCTTTAGTGGATATGTTAGTGAATTAATTTCTCCTAAGGAAAAATGATGCTTTCGATTGGAATAGGCATGTAAATATAATGATGCATTTCATTAAAAATTTGATTCATTTGTATGTAATCATGAAAAACTTTCTAATAACGAATGGTTTTTCAATAGTTGAATTTAGGGATTTTAATTCCTAAGAAAGGAGAATGAAATATATTTAATTGTTTTCATATTTCTTTAACAAATTCATTCATCGTTTGTTGAAATGGGTATCATGAGATTAAACAATGAAACAGTAAGCCAATTCATTTTTAAAAAGTACACAAAGTTAATTATATACTAAAATATGTATTTTGAATCAGGATATAAAACGTGATATTGTGACATAGAAGATACAAAAAAATAGCGTGATATATATAAAATGGCATTAGAACGAAATCAATTATATTTTTCGTCATGATTTAGGATTATTACATTAAAAAACGCTATTTGTTCTTTGGACGAACTTTGAGAATCCTGATTCATTAATTATAACATAATAACAGCTAAATAGAGCGTAGCTGTAGAAAAATATGCTCAGCAATATTATTAAATAGCTAAAATTCAATTAGAATTCAATTACCATAAAAGCGAGTTTCATAAAAGATTCAATAAAATCAAGAAATGAAGTTTAATTATTTCGACATTTTCAGTCAGAAAATGGCGTCTTTATTGTATTATGATTTCATAGATTTCGCCCGTTTCATTAATTTGGTTTTTCATTAAAAGAAACGCGAATGTTTTCTTTTAAATGTTCAATTATCTTTTCAATTTCATAGACCATTAGCTTTCAAGAGACTTTCTCCGGGATTTTGGTTTGTAAAGACTATTAAAACGGAAAAGAATCGGAGGTAATTTATTACAAATTACTTTTCTCTGAACTTAATTCTGGGAATTTTTTAACTCCTTTTTCTCCGCTTACAGATTTGTTGATTTTCGATAAGATATTTCAGAAATTCATTTAATTGCCTATTTATCTGACCCTTTTACTGTTTCTTAATTTTGAGTTTCGCTCCCATCAACGAAAATTTATTGTAATTGCAGAATTAACTGTTAACTTTATTTCACACTTTCTAAGGGTGTAAGATTAAGTTCAGCTCAGTGAAATCTAAGCCAGGAAACTATTTTTGAAGAGTGTTTGAAAATGTAAAAATAAGAAAAATATATAGATACAAAATTTGGTTCTTTGGTGGAAATTCTTCCTGTGTGAGTGATTGTAATTACTGTACCATTTTTTTGTTCTTACTAATGTTGTTTCTAACCACCCCTGGCCGGAATTATTCTAGACCATGTCCATATATGCTATTGGGCCAAGGGGTGCCGCTCTGGTTTATAATGGCACCACAAGGGTCGGAGTATGATTTTGCCAGGGGTCACCTTAATTTTGAAAGAGCAACCCCCGGGGGCGACATCTTTGGGTATCGTATTCTTTCCCACCCTCCCTGACCTCATAGATCGACTTTCCAGTCTATAGATTTAACGTGCCTATATCCGGTGTAGACACGGAGGTATTGAATGGTTCTTGCCGGAATTCGATCCGAACACCCTCAGCACCGAAAGCCGATGCGCTATCACTGAGCTACTTCGCTAACCTACAGTAGCATTTTTATAACTACAAACGCAGCAATCATAGAACGATTGGAAAGTAATAAAACATTCGATTTACAATAAATTCTAGGACAAGAAATCAATTATACCAGTTGTATTATGAATAATTCTGACGTAGATGACGCCGAATTAAATAATGGAAAAGGTGAACAATAGCATTACTTTAAACAATTGATTCAGATAAACGAAACTTGAACGGTCTGAAAATTATTCATTCATCTTAAATTGATGATAAATTTTTTGTAAAATATTAAAATGTGTTTAGATCTAATTAGCTACCATTCGGTTTTTTATCATATTCTAACTAAATTGCGTCTTTTGAATTGGTATTCGTTAAAAATTCAAGCAAACTTAGAACACCACTAAATGGTACCGATGACGGTAATTTATTTTTATTAGGATGTTTTTATTGTGTTTCGCATTTTTGAATTACTAACAAGAATATTAGACGTTTTACTGCAAACTTTTTCAAATAAAAGATTATGAAAATTTGATTATTGAATGTGTTATGTAACATAAATGAGAAAATGAGTGGGCTCGTAATTAATTTGTCCAAATTAATTCTTTTTCATTTTCTTCAAAAAAAAAGTAAAAATAAACTAGCACTGCCATCATAAAATACAATCTCCAGAAAGGACCTTTCGTACTAAATATGTATATTTCATGTCACAGAAAGATGAAACTGTCTTTAAAACATTCCTTGAACATTAGCTGGCAAAATTAATCAAAGCAGTCGGCGTTGATTTAAAGACCTCCTAAATACCTTCTAAATACATTTAACACAACTGAAAATTTATCGCGTTTTGGATTTACCATGACTATTCAACAAATTTAAATGTACCTGATCGGAAACAATAGAATAAACGATACCTTCTTGATATTTACATTTAGTTATATTATAAATAAGTGATAACAAAAATATCCTTTTATGAGAATAAAGTTTAAAAATAGACCTATGCTCCGTCACATCTGAGAATTAGATGGAATGATATTGGAACATGAAATACAGCCTGCTCATCAAATGCTCAGAAGTCTAAAAATAAAAAAAGCATCTACAGTTTACTCTGCTAGAGGCATGAATTTTCAGGTTTCATTAACTCCTCTTTCCAGAATATATACTTTATACATCTTTTTTGTTATTTGTCATCTCTGAAAAATGTCTCTCAGCGGAAATGTCAATCACCAATATTAGGTGGATCCGTACATGAAATCCATCGTCATCAGCGAAATTACCTACTGTGTCTTGTTAAAGAGATTAATAATGCCCAAAAAACTTATCTAGGTTTGTGTCAGATATTGGATACGCTGGAGACACAAGATTTTCCACATAAACTTGAATTACATGCAAAAATTAAAAGAAATAAATCACAAATGGCATTCTATGTAGCATAATTTCCAACTGCCATATTGAGAATATCATATAATGATTAATACCAAAATCCTGCTTCAGCCGTAGATCATTTAGAGTTATCCAGGATGCACCAGTAGGCGATCTACATTATACCCATATATATATGTCGGACGTTTGTGCTTCACGGCCGCTCGAAATATCTCTTATCTAAAACTTGAGAACCATTATGCAGTCGATGAAGGTCCGGTGGCGAGGCAATATAGAATCCAAACTCAAATACAGTGACGACAACTCCATTATCATTTACTAACATATTTATTAAATTTCTTAACGACTCTCAGCTCCATAACTAAAAGATATGGCGTCCCAATCCCATTAAAATCTGTGCGCCTTCGGCACATATCTTTACTCGATACTATCTCTCCATGGTTCTGAAGATTTTCTTCGTTTCAACTTTTTAACCAACGCTTAGTGACGCTCATTACTTATGCGTGATGTCATGTCGGATCTTTTTGATAAACTAAGCATTTTCTTAGCGCCAAACTGCAAGGCTATACGTCTACCTAAAATTCTCCCATGTGGTTCTTCAGAGATTGAATCAAGTCGAACCCATTAATCCTATTTTCACTGCAATACCTTATGCCGCTTATTTGAACTCCCAGACTTTTAAATTGTTAATCCTATATCTTACTAACTAATACAACGTTTTAAGGTCGCGCGATCGCCCCCCCCCATATTTTTAGCCTCACACACACACACACACACACACACATATATATATATATATATATATATATATATATATATATATATATATATAGGTATATATCCAGGAAAGGGTATGAAAATTTAAATTATAGAACTTTAACATTATTATTTCTCTAGCTCCAGGTGGTTGAAATCTTTTGCATTACAACAACATTTACTTTGATAAAAATGTTTATTTAATGAGTATTTCACACCTTTGAAATTTAATATGTAATTTTCATAATAATCAATAGGCATAATATTCTATATTTAAATAAACATAGTCATGAATAGGAGGGAGAGGGAATCAGAAGTTCGGATTCTCCCCTTTATGGTTTAAGAGGAAGACTAATAAGAATTTCCGGTTTTCTGCTTCCGCTGAATTATTTTCTCTGCGTCGAGATTAGATGCTTTGTTAAGGCTCTTGTTCATTGATGTGTTCTGTTGTCCCAGCCTTTGGGAAGATCTGCTTTTTGTCGATACGGAATTCTATTATGTGCGGAGCACAAAAGGCTCGGAAGACTCTTAGGCTAAATATATTTGCACTCTCTTAATATATGTATGTGAAACGAACAGTAAGAAATGTTTTAAATATACACCGTAAGATTTGGAAAAAAATACTTACACATGAAATTCCATTTGAAAAGTTTATCGCTGTTTTAACAGATTGGTAATTCTTCTTATGGGAAAATATTTATAGGAGAGTTATCTAAGTGTTGCGTATAGTTGGGATTAAGACCAGAATGTTTGTGATGGAATTTTTGTTACTGCACTCTATACAATGTATTTTTTTAGGTCCAGTACATAAATAATGTTACTGTGCTGACGGTCTCAATATCTTCTCAATCACAGAGATCGTACCACCCAAAACAACAGCATAAGGTGGTAAATATGCTTTTAAAATATGCAGAAATATTTCAAAAACGATGCAAGGTTTCTTGAAAATTTGGTAAAGTAATCCATTTTTTGTATTGTTTAAAAGTTTCGAAAGAGAACGAACTCATTTCCTCTGAAATTAGTTTATTCATATTTAAGTCACTGACTATATTGGACTGAGATTAATTTTAGGTTGAAATATTTATCAGTAATTTTTAAACAAATATAGAGCGTGATCTTCAACATTTCCTCATTTATTTAAAATTACAATCATGCTTAACTATCATTATATATGTATATGTATATATATATATATATATATATATATATATATATATATATGTGTGTGTGTGTGTGTGTGTGTGTGTGTGTGTGTGTGTGTGCGTGTGTGTAATATATTAAATATTATGCCTTCCATTCTAGCATTTAAATTCCCTTTCCTTAATCAAATGCTCAGCAATATTAATTTATCACTTTAAAACCCTCAGACACAGAACTTCACATGAATCGCATGATTTTGCATTTCTACACGTGTGTACGTCTGGAGTAAAGAGTGGGTTCGTCTCGTGAGCCCCAATATCTTCTGCCCCTACAAATAATATCCACATTTTTTTTTTCAAAAACCCTCTCACGCATAATGTTGAAAGGTGATATTACTTCCAAGCCGTCTTCTAAAATGGACGAATGTACTTTTGTCGCTCTAATAAACGATTCGGCTCAACTGCTTCCCAAATTAAATTTTATTCCTTTCAGGCTGATTCTAGCTCCAGCCATGTAAATATGAGCTAGTTTTCCCTTTCAGGTAATAATATAAGGACGTGATGTAATGGGTATATTACACACACACACACACACACACACACACACACACACATATATATATATACATATATATACATATATATACATATATATATATATATATGCATATATATATATATATATATATATATGCATATATATATGCATATATATGCATATATATATATATAAATCGTTAATGTCTATTTTACTATCCACCAAAATGGTACACACCGTACAAGTTACATTTTATTTTAGCACCGTACAAGTTACATTTTATTAAGCAAGGGAAAAAGAAGAAACTTGTGATAGTTTGATGGCCAAAATAAAATTAAAGCCATCGCTTTACACAAATGATCTTTATATTTTAGACTATAGGGTGGTCTTATGATAAAATTACCACCGAAATCACGGTATAGGCGTACGAATGACCTGAAGACAAAAGTACCCACCGCACTGGAGAAAAAAAAGTTTTATGCAGGGTAAAGAATTATAGACTCGCATTTCTAGTAAGAGAATGGCTGGGAGGGGTGGAGGGTGCGAGTGGTGGCAACAGTTAATTTTCAAGTTGTCAGTAGACACCATGAGTTTTAGTCGACGCGAACTAAACACATTACCAACACACAATAAATCATATATTCAGTTATTTACTTATTTACTTAACATTTGCCTTCAATTTAATGCAGCTTCTAAACTACGAAGGAAAAACTTATACATAAATTAATTACGCTAGAACAACCTAGCCGTTGCCAAGAAAAAAAAGGAAAAGTTACAAAACCATGGAAACAAGAAGAAATTATTATACAAATTAAAATATAAAGTAATATATCCAAACAAGTTGGTTCCGTGAACATCGCAGTTTTATTTTCGAGGCGTTCTTTAAAAAAAACGATTCTGTAACCGCGACACGGGGCATATTTAGGTCGCTCTTCGGTCTCTTTGCTATTGATGTCGTTCCTGATTGAAAAGCAATGCTGTGATACGTTTCAAACGTGACAGCAACTGCGACTGCAGTGTCAGAGAAGCCAAGTGGTCATCCTCGGATACTTAGAACACCTGAAAATGTGCAACGAGTGCATTACTCCGACATTCATCAGGAAGTTATCGTCATTCCCCTAAAGATGACCAACAAAGTGGTCATCTTTGGGGTGGAAAACTTTGGCTTCGCCAGTGTATCGCAAATAACGGGTGCCACCTGTGTGATGTTATTTTCAAAACCTAGTGGGGAAAAAATTACAAGATAAAAATAATTTTTTATATACCATGTTTTTAAATTTTCTGTTGAATCATATAAACTTGACAATTCTATGTATTAATAAATACTTTTTAAAAATTTTTTGATGAATTATCCCATCAACTTGAAAGAAAATGAAGTTAAAATGGAGTTAACTTGCATATAACTTTTCGTTCCCGTTCCGGCCAATACATGACTGCACCAGTCTACAAAACAAATTTAACTGAAAATAACTGAAAATTAATTTAATTCCGCTTAAAGATGGCTAAAAGTATTAAAAAAAATGCATTGTCATCGTGTTCTGAGCTATTCTAAAAGTTTCAAATGTCTATCTAGTCGGGAAGTTAGTTAAAAAGCGATTGCAAGATTTGTACTTGACAAAGACACAAACACTTAAACGACAAAGCAAGTTAATGTGTAACGAGTCCATTACTCCTATATTCATCAGGAAGTTATCGTCATTCCGCTACAGATGACCAACAAACTGGTCATCTTTGGAGTGGAAAACTTTGGCTTCGCCAGTGTATACGCGGCCATAATAACGGGTGCCACCTGTGTGATGTTATTTTCAAAACCTAGTGGGAAAAAACTAGTCTGTAAGCATTTTTCGATAATATAAAGCTTCTTTCTGCAAATTGTTTCGTTCTATTTTTTTTACCCTTTAAAATGTGTGAGTCCATTCTGCCGCAAACTGTATAATAGCGACAATGAAGGATTGTTACAATTTCTAGATTTTCACTAAGTTGCTAGGATTTTATGATCACGTTCTTTCCAGTTTAATAGTTATGATGTCTTTTTAATGAGATGGCAGATAAGGTAAAATAGATTTTAGGATATTTGAAACCGTGCATACATTAATCCTTTAGAATTTCTTTGACACCTTCATCTTAGAGGAAGATTCATTAAGTATTCTAATGAAGGATTATTACGGGAATTTTCAAAAAATCTTAATTCATTGAAAATTAAAGTAATAGTTGAAAAAATTAATAGTATTTTTTTAAGCGTATTTTTTTAATTGCTGTGTTTGATGAATCGAAGAGTTCCTAGTAAAATCAAATGAACAAAATATCTAAATCATTAAAAAAATGTCATGAATAATTTTATGTATTCGGTCATATTTCGAGGTATCAGTTAATAATACGTTTTAATCTTGTACAACTTAAAACGCCATGTTTGTGTTGCTATTATACCTTAGTGTAATATATTTATATAAATTAGCAATATACAATAATTTATATAATATATATATATATATATATATATATATATATATATATATATATATATATATATATATATATATATATATAATTCTATCCCTTTAAGCATATTTACGGTATTTTTTTCATCCTCCATATAATTTTTTATCCATCTCCTCAAGTAAATCTCTTCAATAAAAGTTTTTCTCGCTTTGAAATAAATGACAAGAATCAAAACGACAGGTGTTACACAACCTTTTTCAATCAATTCTTTGAACTAGATATTATCATGAATCTCACATGCTTTTCACTGTCGTATATCATCCAAAAAGTACAGGACCATGAAAGCATATTCAAGTACTGTTTCCATAGCTCGGTTTCATGAAGTTGAAAAATATATCAACAGAAAAAGATTTTAAAAATAACTTACAATGGCAATCACTGAGATCTAAAAACTACTGCTTCGCCACCAGTCATAAATAATTTGTGGAAATAGTTCTTGAAACGTATAAAGAGGGGCATGAACCAAATTTAATTTTAAACTAATGTGATCGTATTAGACTATTTTTTATAATTAAGGAGAATATCTAGGTATCTTTAACTATTACATAAAAAGTACGAGCATAGACTATACATATATAAATAAATAAATAAATAAATAAATATATATATATATATATATATATATATATATATATATATATATATATATATATATATTTATATACATGTACGTATGTATTGGTAAAAGTAAACAGACACATCAGTCGACAAAGAAAATTGAATTTATTCTTAAAAAATCAATACATTGTTGGACCACCTTTGGATACAATGACTGCCTCGACATTTCAGGGTGTGCTTTGTACCATACTCTTTTGTGTCCGCTGGGATTTGTCTCCACACCTTGATTAAAGCCTCTGTCAGAGAGATCATAGTGAAGGGTGATCCCATTCGGAAAGGAATTGGTCGCTCTAGCTCGTTCAGTAACAGTCCAATAGGATCGAGATCAGTATTCTGATACTGCGAGAGATTTTTTCATATGTTTTGTTCTTAGAAACAGGCTTCGACAGAGCTCGAAGTGTAGCATGTTATCATGCAGAAAAAAAAAATTCGACTGAAAATGTCTGAACCCACCTCCGTGGGGAGATCACTGCTATATCTACAAGTATCCATTTTTTTGGGTCATAAGGGAAATAATGAAAGATGTAGTACATATATATATATATATGTGTGTGTGTGTGTGTGTGTTAGTTAATGAACAATTACCTAAATGGCTGGGAAACGTAGTTGAGAGTACAATAAATATACGTATATCGTCAGAAATAACCAAAATATGAATGAAACAATTTCACATCGTTTCAAGAGAATTATTATAAGAAATAACACCTAACATTTCTCTAATTGTACTATTTTCTGTATTAAAATAATTGGGAAACAAGCATAGCAATGAAAGATGAAACAGGAAAAATTAAACACGATTTCTTTCACTAGGTTTTCTTATATATTTGATTGTTTGTGTTTATGTATTTTCATTAATGTAAATCTCAAGTATAAACAAAACCAACTCATACCCACGTGCATATATATATTGTCGAACATGGATTTCCCGTTAACATATCTAGTCACTCATTACATACATATTAATAATACCATAAATACATATTAATAATAGAGAATAAATCCCGATTCAGAAGAGTGAATTTTTCTGTTTGTGGACATTTGAAGTGAATGTTTTTAATCTAAGACTGAAATATTATTGCTCTTTATTTATTGCAGTAACCATATCTGAACGTTAACATTTGTATGTCCTTTAACTGTGTGGCTTTATCCCTTAGAGTATAATTGTGACCATATTTCATTCAAATGTCATTAATGTCAGAAAATTTTCCTCGTGGATACCTACTTATGAGGAACTCATGAAAGAATAAAAGGATTCCGAAACTGGGAAATACAAATCATATATATATATATATATATATATATATATATATATATATATATATATATAGAGAGAGAGAGAGAGAGAGAGAGAGAGAGAGAGAGAGGAGAAGGTCCAAATATAGGCTAGGGTCTAAAAACGGGCTAGTTGTTGTATTATATACCAGAAGGTTCTGCCATCTGGCAGCGAGGTCATAAAACGATCACATTTGACAATGAACGAAGCCCTGAAGACACTGAATACATGGTCATTGGACAACAACATGATTATTGATAAGTCCAAAATAGCTTATCAATTTTTCTCTTTGAGACACGTAAATGCAGAATTTATCCTGTACATATATAATGTCACTCTCAGTAAAAGTAATAGCACCACATATTTAGGAGTGATTTTTGACAACAAACTGAATTTTAATGACCACATCAAATACGTGACAGAAAAATGGAATAAAATTCCAATTATGAAAAGACTCGCAGGAACTAAATGGGGTTGTAACCAAAACACCCTAAACAAAACTTACAACACCTATATAAAACCATTCATTAAATACGGGTGCAAAGTACTGATCTCTATACCAAAACCTAAGATGGATATCCTGGAAAAAGCACAAAATAAAGCTCTCCGAATCATTACAGGAACAGTCAAAACAAATCCGATCATTGTCATGCAGAAATATACCAACAATCTCCCTATCGCCACGGAAATCAAGAGATGATCTTTGGGAACATTCCTTAGATTAAGAGCTTCACAGAAGGCGAATTGGATTAAAGATGGAGGTACGGGCATATTAAAAACACAGACGTCCCAATTGAAAGTTGTCTAAAATTATTGGATGAATTTGACGTTACAGAATTGGTGATTTTAAATACAAACTTGGTAAACCCCCTAGACTTTATGGACATTGAAAATCATCTAGAATTAGATAACTTGGGTGAGAAAGGAAATCTAGAACCAATTTAAAGAACCACCTCATTGTGTGCATTAGACGAAAAATACCCCGAGTCTGAATGGACTAGAATTTACACAGACGGTTCCAGGCTTCAAGATAAGACTGGTGCCGGGGTATATAGCAAACTATTTTCTCATTCTGCTTCTGGTGCAAGGGACATGTCTATCTTTGATGCTGAAATCCAAGCAATTTCATTGGCAATGAACATCCTCATATTGAATACCAACCTATTTATTAAAGCTGTAATTTTGGTGAACTCAATGGCTGCAATACCGGCTGTTACGACGAATCATCGCACTGAATTGCTTGGTATCTCCCAAATAAAACAAATTATTAAACTCCTTGAAAACAATAATAAAGTGATAGTGTTTCAATGGATCCCATCGGACGTTGGCATTGAGAGTAACGAAAGAGCCGACTAGTTAGCAAAGAAGGAAACCCTAGAACAACAGATAACTGATCCAATTTCTACAGGCTCAATAAAGAAAAACATCTACAACAAAATCTCTTTAAAACTTAAGGCAGAACAGAACTTGCTATCTAAAGGGAAACTTTGAGGAGAGATCCAGGACAGCTCAAAAGACTATAGTCAAAAATCCCGTAGAGAATCAGTGGCACATTTCAGACTTAAAACAGGCCACGACTGTCTAGCAGAGATATTTAAACCGAATTGGCATCCTAACCAAAAGTGAATGCCAGGTCTGCATGGCTGGCAATATGAATGCAGATCACCTACTTACATGCCCAGGACTTGATCCAGAAGCCCAAAAAAGTGAGAACTTTACCAAATTATACTAGGACGCTAGAAATTTGATGAACTTTCTATGAACTTTTAACACCCTTTATCTGACTTCGTTCACTGTTGTGCTTTATGCATCTGTTCAATGTTTAGTTCTTTGCTGTTTGTGTTGCCTGTAAATATGGATTAATTTTCCAATTAAATCTATAGGTAAAACAAATCTGTGGATGTTGATATTTTATTTTCTGTAATTATTTCATTTCCGGACCACTCTAGGTCGCAAGTCCTCAAAGGAATGTCTTGTAACGGGCATACCCTACCGGAACGGATTCACTCGGCCCTTGTGCAAATCAGCACTAAACAAAACAAAGAAGTTGATTCTAAGGTGTGTAAGTGATGTAAAACTTAAAAATGGGCAAACTGGAGTGGTACAAAGAGGGCTACCAATAATCATCCTTCCGACTCCGAGGAAGAACATAGTAAACCCATGTTCGATGAAAGTGACAACGACTTGGATTTTCCACCAGGAGATTACCCTGATAACAGCAAGGCTGCCTGCATCTTTTGTAAAGAACTTTTTTCAGCTGACACAACAAGAGAAACGTGGGTGCAATGTTTTCAGTGTGAAATGTGAGCACACACAGAATGTGCAGGGGTAGAAAAGGTTGTATATGTGTGCGACTTCTGCAAATAAAATTAAAAGGTAGCATTTTCCTGACTTCTGATCGTTTTTATTTATTTCTTTATATTTTTTACACAAATGTTAGAGGTAGCCCATATTTAGACCACCATTTGAAAAACTACTAATTTCCCAACTTTTACAATTAAATTTACCATAAAAAACACAGAATGTTGTAATTTTTTTTACCATCCTATCTTGATACCTACATGTGTTAGGTTGCATTAACATATTAACATTTTGAACATAATGAACATATAGTTGGCCTGACCTCAAAATGAAACATTTAGTCCATATTTGAACCTTTTCCTCTCTCTCTCTCTCTCTCTCTCTCTCTCTCTCTCTCTCTATATATATATATATATATATATATATATCCTCTCTCTCTTTTTATATATATATATATATATATATATATATATATATATATATATATGACGGGCTTCGTTTCACGCCCGTTATATTAAACGATGCTGTTCGAACTACTCTTAAACTTATGTTGCAGTCGATGGTGGTCCGATGGCGCAGTGGAAGGCAGTCCAATATTCAGGAAACACACTTCAGTTTGATTTAACCAAATTTATTTCTTCAGCTATTAACAACCACTGTTCCAAAAAAAGCGCAAATCGTAGCACCCGCCCTACTCAAACGCGGAGCAGTACTAACGTTTCGGTCTGCTTAACTTACCTATTGTCTCAAAAAATCCCAGTATCATTGCGCATGTTTATGACGTTTACACCGAAGATGGGGAATGGGCGGGAGCTAAGTGTGATATGATTTTTAAATTCTTTCTGGTTCTTCTCAAAAAGGGAACTTCCCTTCTCACGACGCGTTTCGAAATACGATAATTAATGAGATTTAATGCTAGAAATTTGATTATTCTGAAGCTCCCCTGTAAATTGTTTAATTATTATTCTGTTTCTAATTAATTCTTAACACACACACACACACACACACACATATATATATATAATTTATATAATTTATATATATATATATATATATATATATATATATAAATATATATAATACATATATATATATATATAATATATATATATATATATATATATATATATATATATATATATAAATATATATAATATATATATATATATATATATATATATATATATATATATATATATATATATATATACACGTTGCAGCAACTATATGTAATCGTAAACAGTTAATTATCTTCTAAATGTGTAGCCTTATCTCTAGAAGTGTAATTTCAAGATATTTCAAGATATGGCAAGATAGTTATTAATGTCAGAAATTTTTCCGCGCTGAAAACCTAGTTATTAGAAACGTACGAAAGAATAAAACGATATCCCAAACCTATGAAATTACAGATGATTTCTGTCTCGGGCACTTATTTTGAAGTGTTTTTCCGAGTGCGATTGTAATAGAGCTCGAATATTCGACGAACTTTTCCGGATCCTCGGAAAGTAAATACCGGGCACGTCAGAAGAGAAAAGAATCTGTTAGAGTCAATCCCCGCATATTCCACATTGTTTGTGGTTACAATCGACTCCTTTATTTCTTTAGTTGGAAGTCATTCGTCTTCGAAAAAGTTTCTTTTATTTGAACCTTCAAACATGGTAGGGCCTCATTAGTAGAGAGAGAAAAGAGTGTACCAAATTCTTCTACAGCGCAAATAGAGATGCTTTGCGCCGGCCCTTATTGATTTTTAACCCCCATGTATTACTTATGGTTGGATGGAAGAATTCCCAATGTTCTCTTACATTTTCCCTGTTACACAACGTTTCATGGAAAATGGCTCCTTGATTCTCTGGTATAACTGGGATTTTTACCCTAGTTTATTTTTAAAAGAAATGGGTACGAAATTCTTTGATATCGGCGTAGGGGCTGTTACGGAATGCACGTTTATAAGTCGACCTGAACCGTGTAAAATCTAAAATATGTCAGATATTTGATTGCTTGTGTATTACTTATTTTAGGGTTGTCTCATGCTTCCGCAAGTTTAATTAAATTTCAGTAATGCATGTTTTTATCCATTTTTACACTTAGGTAGTTCTTCTGAAGCGTATACTTTCGTTTCATTTTTTAATTGCTTCTTGATAAATCATAAGCTTTTTCGCTTTTTATGGCAACTGCATACGATTCTTAATATTCTAATAAAAGAAATAAATAAAATAACAACATTAATATATTAATACGAGAAAATTAAAAAGAAATAATAAAACAGAAAGTGCTGTATAATGTATTTCTTTAGCAATTATGTAGTATTTTAAAAATTAAATGAGACGTTTCTAAAACATCCTTTTTAGGATAAATTTGCGTTGTATAAAGAATAATTGTTTTAATCAATAGTCTTAATTTTTAAGTTTAAGGGAAGATGTATATCTCAAGTATATCCATGTTAAATTTGTAAATTTAAGAAAGATTCAACTCCATGGTGTTTTCAAAGTAAATGTTCTGTTCTTTTCAGACAAACCGATGAGTTTTATGTTTTATAAAATATTTATGAGTTTAATAGATTAACCTGCTAATCTATTGTAAAAACCTGCTCTGAAACTAAAATTATATTTACAAAATAATTTAAAATGTTGGCTGAGTTATTTGGGCATATAATACCAACCTCTGTTAAATTGCAATGAATTGCTATACAAGTCGCACTGTTTATCATCTTCTGGAGTCAATGTCACGGCTGATAGACACGGTTTTATCAATACCCCTTAATATTAAATGTTAGTAGCTCGGGGACATTGGGTGTATCTAATAAATTTATAATAGTATTTAAGAATCAAAAAATGTGGATGGTTTCGATTTGATCAAAATTTTTAAAAATCGAAAAGATTTCTAGAAAAGTAAGAAAGTTTTCACCTATCCAATTTGTCTTTTTAACATTTTTAGGAACATTACTTGGCACTATACTATAAAATACAACCCTAATTATTATACTTTATGATTAGAAACTCTTAAAGTTATACCGTATATTGTCAAGAGTACATTGATCAAAGCAGTGATTACATGCAACCATATTCTATAGTTTGACCAGTAAGAAGTGTTATTCATACATCACAATCTTATAAAAAGTCTTGTTCAAATTTTTTAGCTAAGTATTCATAGAGAACATGCAATCTTCTATCATTAAAATCAGTAAAAAAATATTTATCGTAATAGAACAGTGTTATATAGTTTGTATAAAATATTTTAGCTAAGTTCTAATCGGGATAATTATTTAAGTTTATACTTTGAGTCTATGACTGAAAACTATATAATTTGAGTTAAAAAATTATTTAATCGAATATGCTAACTCTTATTCCAATCGTGATTAAGGAAGTTGATTTGCTGAATTAAGGAAGTGCGTGATTAAGGAAGTTGATTTTTTTTATGACGTAGAATTCGCCAAGGATTTCATTTTACCTCGCGCATAATACTCCTTGCATTCATTAGATTTCAGTTTCACTTCTGCATATGAATCCAACTCCAATGAAAGAGGATTAAAACGCTTTTCAAATATGAGAATATAAGGGAAACAAAAGCCCTTGCACATTTCCTCATATTTGAATATGAATGGATTAAATATTTACCATTTCCTTTGGTTCAAACATATGTTAATTTATGCTTTTTAAATTAACTTTCATCTTTTTGTACTGTACGTACATTAATTATAAATATGTTACTCATAATCATTATGCGTACAAAGGCTCATTTCTTTGAGTTCGTAACATCATGCTGCTTTGCTTCTGAGTCACGTGTTTGAGAAACTTTAATTGTTACTTAAAATCACGATACGGTGAGTAATCTATGGATCTCACGCAATCATCAACTCACGAATGATTATTAATGTAGAACATTGAACAAACTTTCTTCCTCTGAGTGCCTGAAAGTTTCCAAGGATATAAAAACATAAAATATCATCCCTCCAATAAAATGTCTGGCACAGAAAAGTATAAAAAAGTCTCTTAAATATAAATCTTTAAAACAAATAATTTTTTTGTGTTGACATGAAAATATATTTTGGATCTCATTATTATATCAATTTGTCCGTTACTTTTAGTACCTTGCAGCATTTTCAATAACATTTCGCAAGAATGAGCAGACAGTGTCAAAAGCTAAACGGTAACTGGAAGTAATTTACCCAATACAACAACTAAATAGAGAATTCAATTTTCTTTATTAGCATTATTTTTCACAAGATAAATAATCTTGTTGTCCATCCTAGAACATGATAAATATCTCCTGAGATATCGAGTGAATTAGTCGCAAATTTCCAAACATCAGTGTAACGTAAAAATTAGAAATGAATTATAAAGTACATTTTTGTTATAAAATATTTGAGCCACCTGAATTTAAGGTGTAAAATACATTCTTTAATAAAGCTAAAATTGTGAAAAATTTACTTGATTTTTTACTGACGCTTGATTTTTTATTGCAAAGATATTTAGATATATATGCACTGATTGGGTTACATTTCAGAAAGCGTGCATTTTTTTTTCAATGGCAAGTATTACAGGACAACACATATCAAAAAGACAAAATTACAAAATTACAAGAACAAGATAAGAAAATGACATCCGTTAATCCATCAACTTATGTCTGGCAATCCAATATCGCTCCCATAAAGAAACGGGAGGTAGAGCAGGGCAAGAAGCAAGGTGAAGCATGTCCATTTCTTCCTGGTTGTTACACAGGAGACAAAGAGGGTCGGGAGCCAAGTTAATTCTGTGGAGGGGCTTGCGAAGGCAATCATGGCCAGAAAAAAGCCGTAGCATTGCCACAGATTTACCTCTAGGCCACTCAGGGATATCATGGACATGGGCATACCAGGGCTTGTGATCGCTTCTAGCAGCAACAACCTGTGAGAAGGAACACCTGAGGGTCTTTTTTACTATTGTCTTGATGGAATGGTAGGCCAAGTACTGGTTGTTTAACTGTAAAACAGAAGTCCCCTTTTTCGCTAGGAAGTCAGCAACCTCGTTCCCCTCGATTCCGCAGTGGGCCGGGATCCACTGTAGGACAACTGTTTTATTATTGTTCGACAACCGTTCCAGAAGGTTAACACAGTCATCAATATCTTTGGATCGAGAGAAACATGGGGAGTCAATAGCCTGAAGAGTTGCTCTTGAATCTGATAGAATCACCACTCTTGAGAAACGGTCTAATCGGCTCTGAAGCTGGATAAGAGCCAAACGGATAGCTGAGATTTCCCCATCAAAAGCTGACACATGAGTACCAACAGGAGAGTAGAATGAGAACAACTCACAATGAACACCGGCTCCAACTGTTACACAATCACATGTTCTAGAGCCATCCGTATAGATCCTGAGCCAATGTGAAACGGGGTAGAGGGTATTTATAGTTTCGTATGCCACTGATCATAGGATTTTATCACTGTCCTCCGCTTTTAACACACTTTGGCTCAAGCCAAGACGGATAAAAAAGGTCTTGGCTTCGATGCAGTTACGAGGTAATAAAAATTGTTGAGCTCCAAAATCGATGTTTAGATGAGAAATAAGTGTAGTAACCCCCTGTACAAAGCCTCTCTGGGTCTTTAAATTACGCTCGGTCTCAGTAGAGACATAAACCCACATGGACATGCAACCGGGAGTTCTTACTATTTTCTCCCATAACAACAAGGCACGTTCCTTAATAATTGTACTGAGAGGCCTGTTATTTGTACACAACAACAAATAGTCAATTGGGGTGGATTTCACCGCGCCAGTAATAAGACACAAGGCCTGATTTTGAAGTTTTTTAAGAGAATCAATTACTTTCTCAGAAGCAGAAACCAGTATTATGTCACGAAAAAATCAAACAGAAAGATATCAAGAAGAACCAAAAAAGGGTCAAGAAGCAAGATTTCTACTTTATAATTTCAGCAGCTAATGCGGACAATTAATTAGTTTCTTAACCGTACTCAGATTACACACTGTCACAGGTTGAACTTAAACTCATGAGTTGTCTTCAGTATTAACATCATAACGAGAAATAAGGAGTGTGTAGTGTTTTAAATGCATTTTTTGCGTTTAAAATTATGTATAAAAAAATATACATGTTGTTTAACAGACTAAAATAATCAAGAAATATCATATTTAAAATTTGATGTATTGTTGTTAAACAAATTCAAAGTATAACCTTGCTATGCCTTCAAAATAAATTTCCCAAAAAATTTCCCTAAAAGCTCTGTTATATCAAACTCTCAGCCAAGACTAAACTTCTATATTAAAACTTATTAAGATAAGGAAATCATAGAAACGAAGCTAAATTATTTCGCATGTAAACAAAATCCTGTTTCGAAAGCCTTTCAGTCTTTTGTTACTCGCTTTCACATTTAAATTATTTTGAAACTCAACTGCCTTGCTGTCATGGACAGAAAATGTATTGAAACGGGCAGAACTGGTATGCAAGTCATAAGCAATTATTCCCTTTACTAAAATTGAATGGGACGGAAAGTTACACAAAAGACATTTCAATTTCGATGCTGGAAATATTAACAATGATTAAAGTTTTCTCCCCAAAAGAATCTTCAGAAAACCTTTAAAATAATCAAAATTTATTCTTCTCTCAAAACTGGGGAAATAAATTCAACAACAACAAGAAAAAAAAGTTGTCTTTTAATGACAGAAATAGTAATAATTTCAAGATTACACGAATGAGCACTTTAAATTCGGAACAATTCTAAAGCAAACAGCAATTCACTGGTTAATGAAACATATGGAGTTGTGATCAGTCATTAATTTTTTTTCAAATGAAGCGAAAGATTCTGAACCTAACTTCTTTGAAATGAAAATAATTTTTCATTAATGTCAAAAATTACGTTTTCCAGTCCTTAAATTAATGAGCACAGATTAATAATATTTATTTTATTTTGTCAGTTTTAAAATATTACATGATTATTAAAGGGAGCCATAGAAAGAATATTTTAAAATTATGAAAATATATTTCATACATAAAAGGAACTGTATTTTGTCTTAAGAAGATGATACATTCATTAATACTAGTATGAAAGGATTACGGTTGTTTCATTCGCAATCTTTTCTATCTAAGAAGTTCCTTTTATATTATTATAACATTTATCACGCTAAATACCACCAATCTGTCACAGTAGGGGCAATTTCCTAACTATTACAAATAATGAAGCACTTTCAAGATCCGTCAATATATAGTTGATAAAAAATTACATGCAAATAAAAAAGTATATTATTTGATAACCTCACCGAACTTTTAGAATTAAATCTATTAGAACTAAAAATTAATGAGAATAGATTTAGCTATGATAATCTTAATAAATACCAGACGAAATAACTATATATTGTTCACATAAATATAGATATAAATATATTACTTTACAGTGTAATGAGAATTTTTTGTCACAATTATACTTAAAAGTGTAAATTAAAATTTCATCATGTTGTAGAAAAAGAATTTAGTGAATGTTTTTCTAATTAAACGTACTAAATATCCAACTTTTCTCAAGTATTTGTTTTCTTTAAATGCATATAAGTGCATTTTAAAGAATTGTTAAGGAACAAGTAAGCAAACATGTACAAGTTAATCTTAGAAGAAGAATTTTTTGCTGTCCAATATTATAATTAGAGCAATAAAACCTTTGTTCCTAAATGTTGCTATTATCTACTAACACATGTTCTCTGCGTACTACAACATCTCTGAGTAAATTTATCATATAGAAAATTGGATTCATTGAGTAACTAGATAAACTTTAGCTTCTTTTGGCATTATGTCTTTTGCAAACACAATAGGTATACACCCACAAATTTTGATTCTTCCTTATTCTGATGTTGATATATCACAACTTACTATGACAAAAATGAATTGTTCAAAATTTAAATTGCTATAAGTATACGCGTGTGTTTGTCAGTTTTAGCCTTGAGTTGCATTTTATTTGTTTTCACTAACCATTTAAAAGAAAACAGTCGGCAAGAAATTTATCTCTTAATCTCGAGTAGATTATATACACGTTCTGGGAATTAAACATTTACTTATACTACATCCTCTAAGAAATAAAACCTTATATCGATCATACTGTCTGTTGTACCGTAAAAAAGTTTCCCAGTGTTAAATGTTTGAACTAACAAAGCAATATTTTCTTTTGCAATGTACTTTTACATGCTAAAGTATGAGATTATGTTACCTTTCTTGATTCAGTAGGCTGTATACCGTCCATCATTCATTCCTGTTAAAAGAGTTGTCATGCTTTCTCATGCTCTAAATATTGCAAATTCTTTAAGTGTAGTACCGTGATGTTAAACATAAACTTTTAAAATAAGAAGATCACGCACGCACGTTGAAAACAATGAGTGTAAAACAAAGTAAAACTTTTTCAGTTTGAAATTTTTCTTAAACATTCTATTTAAAGTAGCATAATAAAATGAAATAATATCTTAATATGTTAACTGTAATTTTAAGTATAAAAACTGAAAAAAGTGTACACTACAAATGCATTAAGTTGCAAGTAAATATTAGTTACCCAATTTTGTAAGTTTTTGTTAAAATAAGATTTTGAGAATCGTTGACACAAAATAAATATTACAGTTATAATATGGGTGCTAAAAGTATGTAAAAATTTTAATTTCTTGAAGAAAAAGATGAAAAATTTTGTATCCTTGATAGATGGTACCTCGTAATATAAATGTAAAAATGCAGTATTTCTATTTTTAATTTTACATTTATGTATGTCATAACATGTATGCTTAACTAGGATTCAACACAAACTCTATATTATGGAAAATAAAATAATCCTCTTTTAAAAATTTCGAATAATCTATTGCTAGCTTTAGAACTAAATTTTAACAAGTATGCATTATAATCATGATGATATAAACTGTATTTGCTTTGTCTTACATGAGGAGTATAGAAGAATAATAACTATTGAGAATTACTAGATAGTTCATGACCCATTTATTATGAATCGGTTGTTATTGAAAAATTTATGACGGTTAAAATAGTTTTAATTTCTACTAAACTATGAAAAATTTGATAACATCTCAGAAATAAACGTATATTTTGAAATAATTGAATTTAATATTACTATCTACTCCTCTTATTCGTAATTAAACATTCGAAAGGAATTATTTCTCATTATTGGGAAAAGTAATATCTCTAATCTTGGGAAAGAATGTCATAATGATATTTTTGAGTGATATGCCGTCATTCAAAAACACTATGATATCCACTTTTCCTTTTTCTCGGCACAGAGCCAGACGAAATATATATTTGCTTTTAAATCTTCCATAGAAGTTTGTTATGGTAATATGTAGTTTCTTCATTCTCACCATACATTTTTAAGAAAATATATAAATGCTTTAATTTAAAAAAAAAAAAATTCTCAACAAATGATTCTCTAAGTGCCCTTTCCTTTACGTAATGATGAAGAAATTTTAATTCTCACTATTATGTTAGTAGAAATTTTTATGGTTAAGATAAAATTTCCCTTTTTTACAAACTTTAGGAATTTATTAATGCGAAGAATTTTTTTTTTCCTTTTTTTAGGAAATAACTTTGGAAATAAAATTTTCTTTTCATTTAATGGATGACAGTAGGGAAATTAATTCGTCTTTTTCAATCCTGGTTCAAATTTAAAGATAAATATACTATAAAATAAAATTAAAATTGCCAAAATGTTTGTAATCCATGGCCAGATTTTGGAAGATCTTGTATTTTTTCCGTGTCAAGTCTACAAATGGATACTGGTTTCTCGTGGTACACTTTTCTTGCGTTGAATAAAAAAGAAACTGAAAGTTCAACATTTAATAAAGAAATATATAAAAATTGAACTTTGCTTGTAATTATATAATTTTATTTTACCCTTTGTAACTGACAAATTTAGATAAAACTAATTTTTTTCTTATTGCTGTATGCCATTATCTATTTTCCAGCACTCGCTCTGTATAATAGTTTTCTACAACCTTTTTAATCAATTTAAAAAGTCTTGGGTGTTGAATTCTATAGAAATTCATAAATTTTGTATTAAATAGATAAATGTATAAATAATCCTTTATTATTAGGTATTTTTTACAGTTCTCTTTATAAACAATTAGTTGAGATTAAAGTGATTTTTTTCTTGCTTCTGTATGTCATTATTATCTAGTTTCCAGCAAACGCTCTGTACACTAGTTTTCCACTATCTTTTTAATCAATTTAAAAACGGTGCGCTTAATGTAATGAACTAACTTAACATTCCAAATGAATGCATCTTTTGTTCACTTTCATTTGCGTCGCTTCTTGTTCCAATCTTAAAGAAAGATGCCCTCGTGTGTAAAATGGAAGGTGCGAGACTTGGAAAATCTTAGACATCCTCAATTTTAATCATGGAACAAGCTTTCCACTCTGTATGGAAATGAGAGAAACAGTTTTGGACGTGATGAGAGTGCTGCAACTTTGTTAACACGGAAATTAAATGCAAGACAGCGTTAAGGAATCACTTGAAACTTTTTATTTAGATTTTAAGAAGAATTTGTGATAATTAGCTCCAGTGTTTGGATTAAATATTTTTTTTCGGTATGAAGTGTGGACAATAAAGTAAAAATTTTCAAAATTTACTCTTGAATGACTCTTGAGTAAATAAAGTTATGTTATAGTTGCCTTGTGTTAAATTAGAAAAGCGATCATGTGTAAAGTATTTCAGAAAAAAATACATGAAGCACTCTCAAAGGAAGTTACTTTTAATTTCGAATATTTTAATCAAGTAAGAGTACAAATTGAAGCATAGTTTTCAACAAAAACATATTGCGTTTTAAGGGTTTAAAACACTGTTATATCTTAAAACTTTATATGAACACACTATAATCAATGACAAAATGAAAATTCAGTAAAAGATTTTGGAAATTCACTTTTTGTTACATATAACTGTGTATTCATATGAATATTAAATTTCATTGTTTAAGATCATGAGTAATGTAAAATTCAGTAGTACCATCATGGAAAAACTTAAGTTACCAAATTAAGCTTATAAACAATTCTAATAATTATATTAAGGTTGTAAGTCTTTAAAAAAACTTTATTAAACTTTTTATTACCATATACTGATATAATTAATATTATCATATGAACATTTTATAAGGATGCTTACCGTACATTTCTAATCATGCAAAATACTTTTATTGTTAATACTTCTCGTATCAGCTTTTCCCTAATTTTACCAAAACATAGCTGTTGATTTAAATTTATCAATGAAAATTTCTGCATTTTTTCAGCATACAAAAATTAAAAATACTGACTTCATATTCTAATATACGCCTTTAAATATTACTAATTTTAAATGGGGATGTTGAAATAAAACGTCAACTCCGTAACTGCGATTATTCAACCAGGAACTGGCTAATTATCAGATGATTGTTCATATCATTGTAGCTGCACTATATCCGCAATTTATAAATGAAATGTAAAAAGTTTAATACATGATGGTCCAAGTCGGGGCTTTATGAACGGACTCTTCATTTTGTCTGTTGGCTTCTATTTTTAATTTTATGTACCAGCTGTATAATACATATTAATATTGTTTTAATATACATCAGTGGCTTGGATCAATAATTTCTTAATAATTGAGGTTGTTTAAATTTTTAGATCAATGGTTTACTAAATGTTAGGAAAACTAATTTCAGCATGTTCTAAATTAATTGTAGAACTGTCAGGGCTATTTTTTTACTAATCCCAGATTGTCTAGCAAGGCTAGACAATCTCCATGAAACCAAAAATATCTAAAAAGTCTAAAAACAGTAGAGGGTCCCGAAGGACCTCGTCCTTTGTAAAACGCAGACAAGCCAAAAGATGGCAGGGGAGGCCATGTTGGCCGAGCACCAGTGGCACTCCGGGAAGATCTTCTGACCCTGCCGAAAAGTGAGTGCTCTAACATGACCACTCATGAAGCGCGAGAGGGCTGTTTGATATGTTCTGTGCTTGAGCTGGACATACCCACACGGACTTCTTCCAAAGTACCATGGGTGGCAAGGAAGAGTTCTCCAAAGATGGTTTTGTTCAATCTTCTTAAGGGATTAAATCTCTCTAAAAGTAAGAACCTCACAAGGGCTCAAGTACTTCTCAGTAGTAGTCCTAGCTAAAAAGTCAGCCCTTTCATTACCGTCAATCCCAACATGCGAAGGGATCCACTGAAAATGAATAGTGTGTCCAGATGAAAGCCGGTCAAGAAGATCTAAGTTGTCCAGGCTAGTCTGGTCTCCAATAATAGTCCAATTAGAGAGGTGCTGAATTGAAGCACGGCTATCAGTTAAAATCCAGACATCGTGAAATTGATCCTCAACTTGGCACGCATACTGCAAGCCCTTCTTGATAGCAATAAGCTGTGATCTAAAAACTGAACAGAAATCTGGATTTTTAATCTTAAATTCTACAGCACCGGTAGAAGTTGGTAGTCAGGGATATAGAAATACCTAACGTAACTGAAGAAGTGAATTACTGCGCCGTTTAAAGCTTTAACATAGTTTTCTGACAGATATACAAAGCTATATTTCTTAGTATTACATTTTAATCCTTCTCAGGAATCCAGTGAAATATCCAGTGAAATATCCAGTGTGTCAAGATTAAATATACATCACATTTAAGGCAGCTATGTAATACCCTACTGCATTTACTCACCTCAATGCTAACCCATGGGGAAAATTTATCTACTATTACAGCTACATAAATTCTGATAATCAAATGAAAAAGGTATTTTCAGATAGCCTGAACTTTTGTGCACCTTGCAACAGGATTCATTTTATACGTTTCGTCCACCAAAGGAATTTATCAGCGTTTAAAACACACAATACCAGATTTTTCCCCCCGACTAATTTAAATTTTAAAATATTATTTGCATATTTTAAGCTAAAACCGCCCCAAGATGAAAAATTTCTATCGCTATTACGGAGTAAAACTTTAAGAAAAAATCTTTAAATCAAAGTCGGCAATCCTTGGGCATGTTTTTTCCTTAGGTTAACATTGAAGTTAGCGAATGCAAAAGGGGTAGTACTTAGCAGCCTTAAGAAATTTAAAACAAACAAAAAAAAAGAAAATGGTACTGAAGATTGCGACATTGGTCAGCTTCTCTCTAAATGAATATACAACGAAACCGATAAATTATTTTTCAACTTTTTGTGCTTATTGTAACATTCTTATATTAGAAGTTTGATTGCTTTGAATGCAAGAGAGCCATCATAACGAAAATTTAGAAGTCTACGTATACCCATTATGCATAATCAACTGTTATAAATGCGTCAATTTGTCTTGTTTAAAAGCACTCAGAACAAAACAAGTTTATAGGTTTTTGAAAGTACTCAGAATTAAAATACAATGATAAGATTAGATAGAATAGAAAATATTTATAGTGCCGAATGAGGAAGTTATTTAAAGTTCTTTTTCTTCACTTTCCTTGTATATTTGGATGCGATAAATTAATAGCAGATGATACTTTTTTATTTTCATGGTTATTATTCAGTT
Organism: Dolomedes plantarius; assembly: GCA_907164885.2. Taxonomy (NCBI): domain Eukaryota; kingdom Metazoa; phylum Arthropoda; class Arachnida; order Araneae; family Dolomedidae; genus Dolomedes; species Dolomedes plantarius. The sequence continues at coordinate 144,720,264 of OU015497.1, forward strand.
AAATTTGATTTTAAAGGTCAAAACATTCAAGTTTCATGAAGAAATTTTGAAATACTGAGTCTGTTCACCAACCTCATATCATGTCAATTAACCTACGACAGTTGAATAGTAAACTCCATGTCTATAAAAAAGTTATGAAGATTTTTTATTAATATTTTACATCAAATATCCATTCACATTCAAGTATTCTTCGCTGTACTAGTAACGAACTCTCTCTCACACTGTCACTCTGTCTCACATTGCCACAATCTGAATTTTTTCGTTTAAATGCTCTAAGATGTTAATAAATATTATCTTTCGTGTAAAATGTATAAAGTTCGAAAAGAAAACTTTATAAAATATTTTTAAAAAAGGAAAGCACTTTCTTGTTTCAACATTCTAAGAGTATAAACCAACCATAATATTCTTTATCATGGACTTACCACTGTTGGAACCGTTTTACAGAGTGGTTATAATTAAAATTCCCTTAAAAACAGCATCCTACAGCTCAAACGGGTGAGCGGAATAGACTATACACGAGATGCGCTCACGAAATTAAAAAAAAAAAGATTTTAGTTCAAAAATGTCCACCAGATGGCGCTTTTCATAGAAAAACATTAAATGTAACAAAATGAACGACCAAAACGGAATACATAAACAATTTGAACATTTATTGACAAGTTTTTGATCTTCCTGTCATCGAACCACGTTAAATAAAGTTGAGGAAATAAATAACAATAAGCCTTATCTGTTTGAAAAAAAAAACAAAAAAAAACAGTTGAGTTTGCAGAAACAGGCACAGATTATGACGAAATTTAACAAGAGGAGCAGTTGTTAATCGTGTCCAGGACGATGTAAGGGCAGGTGCTCAATGAGTCCACCGTCAGTCACCTGTAAAGTTTAAGGTGATGGACAGTGTGTTCAACAGCAGATCGTAACTGATCACTTGTGATGCTTTTCACATGAAGTGCTTGCGCACCTTTCCTTACATCGTCCTTGACACGATTAACAACTGCTCCTGTTGTGACTCCGTCATAATCTGTACCTGGTGATTGTTTTTTTTTTCAAGTGGTCAGTAATTACTGTAACATTTGCGTTCCAATGAACAGTGGTCGCAACCAATCCTACTGAGGGAAACACTTTCATCTCTTCGATGAAGATTCAACTGATTCATCCTTTTGTTGTGACTGTTCTTTCATTTCTGTCGGGTGGGACGTACGCGTGTTATACAAACTATTACGAAACAATGCAAATATATACCTGGCTTTCTTTCAAACAGCTCCTAAATGTGTCTCAAAATTTTCACTCGTTCCCGTTTTTGATCGATCGCAAGCAAACGAGACACCCAAAGTGCCGATAGCTTCCTTCTAAATATTCATGTAAAATATTACGTATGCGCTAACAGTTCAAGAATCCTCACGCACTTTTAATCTGTCTGTCATCACCGCGTAATGGATTTTTTAAATAATTTCTGGAGTAGTGACCTAAGCAAGATAACCAGAACGTTAAGCGTCACTTTTTTTTTATTCGACCGCAACGAAAATCACATACCAATTGTAAATCCTTAGAAGCGAGGATGTAGAGCATGTATATTTATTTATTAAGCCTGGATTTAGTTTCTGCCGTGGTTTTGTTTCTTCATTAGTTATTGTTTTCTCAACACACTAGTTTCTTGTCCCCTTTGGGAGCAGTAACGGTCGTTTACCGATAAAAACGGATGTCCACCACAGTTTAAACGTCGAATGGTTTTTTCAACTCACATACGGGATTTTGAAGCATGCTATGTGTGAACGCCAACAATATCACTATCGGGGTGCCATTTCGGATTTTCCCCGGACTTATTAATCGACTCTCACACCGTATTCTAGGGGGTTTGAGTTATCAGTCAATCACCGTCCAATAATTCTACAATGTGTAATCTCAAAAAATTCCAGGTAGTCTCTTCTAACGAAACTACCGCGGGTTATTAACGTAGGACTACTTATCGTTGCTTACCTCTTTTGTATGTATATATACATGTATGTGGTATATATATATATATATATATATATATATATATATATATATATATGTCAAAATGTTGATGAATTTTGGTACTTTTCTGTTTAACTGTTTACTGCTACTGGGTTTGGCGCGCTGCCAAAATTACAACTCGCGACGCAAAACAATTTTTATCTCTCCGAAGGACCGTTAGTGATGGACGTAATCCTACATTAAAAATATCGTGTTTTTACAGATCAAATGCATGATCGAGTGTAAAATGCTATTTACAGTTTTATTACATTAAAACCTAAAACCAGATTAACATTTATTGTATTATTTTGATTTTGTGCATTATTAAATTCCTAAAAGATGTTTCATTTTACCACCTTTTTATTTTGTAAGTAACAAAATATTTTAAAAAAATAATCTTTTCATTTATTCCCAACTTGGTCACAAATTATCGATATATTGTAGCAAACGTAGAAATAAGAAATTACCAATAAATTATAAGTAACTCATGATATAAATTTCATTAGCGGTCACACTGTGTTGAAATACTACGTATATTTAAATGTAATTCGCTGCTCTGACGAGTTATTTACTAAACTATAGCGAGTAGTGCTTATTATTTGGTAGTAAATTCTCTCTATAATTAAGGAGCTTATATATAATTATCAGATTATTAGACACTGAAATAGCAAATACTCTTTTGGCATTACTACATCAACTGCATTTAACACACAGCAAATTGAAATCGCAGAGGATTCAAACGATCATGGAAACTAATGGAGCCATTATCTGACACAAATGCATTTAACATATAATTTAAAGGAATTCTAGAACTTGAATGTGTAAAATGTGAACATCGCAAAACTCATTAATTTATGGCAAATAAGAATTCCTGAACTCTATATAGATTGTAACATTTTTTTAAACACACTCATATTTAAGCATTTAAACATTTGTGTGAAGCTTTAAGCAACATAACTTCAAGAATTTGCAAATATAATTCTCTAGGTGCATTTGATCTATAACAGAGAGATATAGCGTTGTAGGGATGCTGTACGTATTTAAGAAAAGTGTGAGGAAAAGATTCTCCGATTCTTTCAAATAATATCAAATTTAATTACTCAAAATTTTATTGTTTTAAACTTAATGTGGAATAAGTTTATTTGGAAATAAAGTGTTAAAACATAGCTTTGATTCAAGAAAACCAGCATATCATTTCAGTGGTACTAGATGTCAGTTATTTGTGAAATCATAGATTGAATATAGTATATATGCCAAGCTAAAATGCTACTTTTGGTCACTCAAAATGGACTTACTGTAATAACATGCAGAAAAAAGTGGCAGAAATTATGACGTCATTTGTGATTTTAAACCTTCATTTAATAAAGTTATATTAGTAAATAGAATATTTTGAAATTATGTTGATGGATATGTTTTTTATTTGTAATTGCTTAAGTTTATTTTAATATGGCATGAGGAATTTCGGTGACTAGGTATCTGTTGTTACATAACTAAACCTTCCTTTCTTTTTCTATTTTTAAATTCAGATATGAAGTCTTTATTCTGATTTTTAAAGTTTATTTTAAAAATATATATATCTCCTCAAGCATGAGATTTTTTTTCTCAAATTTGTTACAGCGAGAGATGTATCACATAACTAAACTTTTGTTCACATGTTCACATTAATTCAGAGTAATGTTTTACCCCACTTTTTCAGTTATGCTCTAATCCAGCAAATTGGTAGTGCTTATCTAATTTTACTGACTGACCAGATGTATTCTTCACAAGAATCAACTCTGAACTATAAATCAAAACTTGCCTGCTATAAGAGAGCATGAACTTTAGAAATCATGTAATGAAACTCATGATGTGTTTTGTAGTAATCCAAATGAGTCTTTTAAACGCAAAAGCCGTAGTCGTCCCTTTTACTTGGTCTCTGTTGCCCAGTTTTGCTCAAGCCACCTTCTATATATAGTAACCCACCTAAAAACTTTGTCAAGCAATCCTCTAATACGTCTAACTTGATTGGTAGTTTCCATTGTAAGAAAAAAAAAATTCAATCCTAGGTGGGGGGGGGGGGTTGTGATCATGGATGTACTATTCTAATTGACTAATGTTGTTTTTCACTATTCGAAAAGCCTTTTGAGAGACTTGACATGATAATCAAGATTGAAGCTCCGGGAACTTTATCTGCTGCTTTTTGTACAGTCAAGTCCCTCCGAGATTCAATTTTCAATTAAAAATATAAATTAGAGTTCACTTAGCCATATTTATCATAGGTGCCTCACCTATAACAATGGAATTCATAGTTATCATGCATGCAGTTTTCCTATAACAGAAGCTACGAGCCTATTATTTACAGTTCATGCAACCATGAATAAAAATGAATTTTTTCCCCCAGAAATGAACCTACAACTCTGAAAGTCATTTGTATTCATGTTTATTAAATCTTATCCTTAAGGTAAATAAGAAAAAAAAATTTCTTTACTGATCATCGACCTAATATCTTAAGAGATTAAAAGATAAAGTTTTTAAAAGTCGTAAAATTTGTAAATTTATTTTACCTGTAATAAACAAGGGAGAGAGTTTGCAAAATTTCGTATAAATCACCAACTATCAGTTTTATTCAATCTAATCTTAAGAGAAGATTTGACTAACTGATTGCATATGTAACATCTTCGATTTCCCCCCTCCCATGAAAAAAATGCGTTATAAGAGACCTTACATTTGCAAATTTGTTTCGGCAGTAACAAAAAAACGAAAACAGTTTTAAAAGGGTGCGAAGCATGTAAGTAGGGTTTTTGAAATACCTTAAATATTTATGTGAATATAAGTTGCTACAAAAGGAACTAACTTAAATAAATATAAAAAAAACTGAAATCTCTTCATTTAATGAAAATGTCCTTCCAGATATGATATGATATGATATGATATAATATGATATAATATGATATGAAATGATATGATATGATATTATATTATATTATATTATATCATATCATATATCATATCATATCATATCATATCATATCATATCATATCATATTATATCATGATATGATATGATATGATACGACAGGACACGATACGACACAATATAATATAATATAATATATATATATAAATATAATATAATATAATATAATATAAATATATATTTATATATATATATATATATATATATATATATATATATATATATATATATATATATATATATATATATATATATATATATATATAATATATTTATATATATATATTAAAGTTTGATATTTAAAACTTATGTTTGAGATGTGAAGATGGAATTGTAAAATATAGTATATACGATAAGCGTGATAGCTATACATTTCCATTTAACAAAATGCTATCATGGCACACATGCCTCCATAAAAATGTTAAAAGAAATGTAATCGTCAATCAATTCCTACGTAACTATAAATTGAACAGCGATAAAGATAAATTAGTGTATGGTATACTGGAAATTATAAAATTAGCTAAACTAAAAGAATTCCCCAAAAAATTTCTAATTAATATCACTAGCAATTTTTTGAAAATACATAGGAAACATTGCATTAATCGATTATTTTAACAAAATTGAATCAAAATTGAAATAAAATCTTAAGACATATAAAAAAAGTTCTTCAGGTGATATTTGCGTGTAACAGGTGAGTGCATTTTTCCTCTAAACACCTGTTTTTATATATTGTTACTTGGATTTATCCTGAGCTATTTAGTTTTGTATTTTGTTTTGATATAGTGTATAGGTATAGATTCTGATTTGGTGTAATCATTTTCTTTTTGTGATCACTTTAATATGTGTTGGTTATATGGCTTAAATGTTTAAATTTACATAGTGATAGATTGAACTGCTTTCTATTTCATTCCTTTTGTATATTTTATTTGTTATAGTTGGTTATCAACTCAATAGGTAATTCTGGGCTATATTCTTTTTAAGTATTCTTTTTCATTTATAGTGTCTTTTTTGTCATTATTGTGTTGTACATTTTAGTTAAATTGTTGAACTTCTTTTCTTGGTGTTAGTTTGGCTAAGGCACTACTTTATAAATAGGGGATGTACCAGATCACCGAGAGTGTTGCCATGGCACATAAACATGTTTAATCGGAGAGGGGTGGTCACAACTCCCCCCGGTCACTTAGGTACATCTCCATATTAGTATTCTTTCTGTGGGATTTTTCAATTGTTCATACTGCTGCTGTACGGTTTTGACTTTTTCTTTTTCATATATATATATATATATATATATATATATGTGTGTGTGTGTGTGTGTGTGTAAGAAATAGAGGCAGTAATTATTATTTTTATGACTTGTCCCTCACTTTGAGTACGACCCCCGACGAATCAGAGTCAGAAGTTTGCTGGAGAACCGGTTTCTCGACGAATAATCTTCTAGATACGTTTTGCTGTCCTGGGTTGGCAATGACTAGAGAGATGAGGTTTTTCAGATTTGCTGTGTACTTCTAGTAACTTGGTGTGTGATGGTGATACGTGCTGTTCTCTAAACCAGAATGTTTGTCTTGCTGTTTAGGGAATTGATAAACTTATTAAATTAAACGAGTTTATTTCAGTCATTCGTCCAAATCATCACACATACACACACACACACATATATATACAGTCGAACCTCCATATATCGAACTTCTCCATATCGAAATTTTCTATATATCGAACTCTTAGCAAATCTCCATGTTCATTAGATAGAACTGTTTCTATATATAGAAAAAATCTCTATATATCGAAATTTTTTCAAGACATATTGGGAGATTTTATTCCACATTAGACCGTTTACCTCACGAAAAATGAAGGTCAGGGGAAAAAGGAAGTGTAAATTATTTCCTGAGAAAGTAGAAGTGTATCTAAAGCAGTCTGTGATGACTGGAGAAGCAATGACTTGAAAAAAATTCTAAAAGATTATCAGCCCGATTATATTTTTTAATGCTGATAAAATGGGACACTTTTATAAGTGTTTACCCAACAGAACTCTTAATTTTGAAAGATGATGATTGTCATGGACGCAAGAACAGTAAGGATAGAATAACTGTACTGGTAAGCGCTAACATGAGTGGCAAAGAAAAACTTTGATTATTGGTAGAAAGTAAAAGTAAGAACCATAGAGTAATAAAAAATGTGACGTCTTTAGAGGTTGACTATGGTTCTAATAGAAAGTCATGGATGACAAGTGAAATTTTTGAAGCATGGATTTTGAAATTGGGTGGAAAATTGAGTGATCAAAATAGAAAAATTGCTTTGCTTGTAAACAGTTGCCCGGCTCATCCTAATGTGTCATCAAAATTATAAAATGTTAATTTGCTTTTTCTTCCCCCGAATACCACTTCAGTATTGCAACCATTGAACGAGGGTGTTTTAAAACAACTGAAACTTCATTACCGAAAACTTCTACGACTTATCTGGACATTTGAAAATGAAAAACTTTACATGAGGTGATTGATATGAGCATAAGCGTGGCAGAATTAGCCTAAGTGTGGGAAAATGACGTTTCTGAATCTACAATAAAAAAACTGTTTCGCAAAAGCTGGGTTCAGTAAGATATTTGTAGTTTTTTTAAAAGAATGTAACTGTGATCATTGTAACCACTGTCTGGATTATTGTTTTTTTAAAGGTATGTAGTACTCAATAAATCTTTCATATTAATTCATTTTTTAAATTATAAACTTTTATTTAATGTGATTGGAGTTTCGTATATGAAAATTAGCTTTAATTTTAATGTTTTAGGAGAATTTTGATAAAACTAAGATCAATTCTATATATCGAAATTTCTATATATCGAATTTTTTCCGGCAGCTTGCTACTTCGATATATGGAGGTTCGACTATATATATATACATATATATATATATATATATATATATATATATATATATATATATATATATATATATATATATATATATATATATATATATATATATATATATATATATATATATATATATATATATATATAATTTTCTATAGCTTTAGTGTTAAGAATGTTATCAGATTCCCAAGTAAATGGAGATTCCAGTAGTAAATATCCAGAAAATTTTAGTATTTCAGAGACATGAACTATGATTCATTATAGAAAGGTTACTTTGCTTACAACAGGAGTTTGTTTAGTGTAAAAAAAAGAACATAAAACTTTATGGCAAAAATATCTACATCATTCAGGCCAAGTCCTTTTGAAGAAAATGATGCAAAAAACACTGCAAAACAATCAATCTTACTGTAACACAAAATAAATAGTTCGAGTTTAGCCGTCTGAAAAGTCACATAAATGTTTTATTTACTAAGAAGAATTTCGGAAAGATGGTGTGTGAGTACACCATAAATGCATTATACGGTTTTCTTGAAACAAAGTGCGTACGACTATCAACATTATTCTTTACTCGTGTCAGAGAGTGATAAATATTATTACATTTCGGCATAAAGTGTTCGTGAGAAATGGAAAAGAACATGAAATAAATTTTTTATCTCTAAAGCACCAAACGATTCAGATAACAAATGCACTAAGATGATTTATTTCACCAATGTTTTATTCGAAAAAATCTTCCAACAACGTATTTATACAAGCTATTTATTTTTGTTTTCTAAACATGTATATACTACATCACTGTTTTTCTATAGCTTTTCTATTTTGGGCATGCATATAACTTTATAGAAATTTAAACGGAATACGCAGCTTCTTCTTAAACATAATAAAATATATGGTCGGCATCTAGTTTCGAACTACTACATAAAAGTTATTTGTAAGGCCAAGGAGCATTAATATATATATATATATATATCTATCTATATATATATATATATATATATATATATATATATATATATATATATATATATATATATATATATATATCATGATATTCTATACACTGTAAGAAAAAGTATTTGAAATTAAATTCAAATGATTTTATGGAAACAACCGAATCCCTCTTAAAGAAAATACGAATGAATAAAATTTAATAAAAACAAAATAAAAGTGATAATTAACCTGAAGCAATTACTTTTTAAACCAGTTTTTGCTCTCAAAAGTGAAATTTTTGAGTATTAAATATTCATCGACAAAGAAATTCAATTTTTAACTGTTTGGGAAAGAGTAAATTTCAGCCCCTGAATAACAAAATTTCTTTTTAGTAACTATTTAACTTTAATTTTCTTTTCCACATGGCTGAAGTAATTGAATGACGATATTAATTCTTCTTTTCAGGGAAAAAATTATACATTTAGCGTTTCTATTTTATGAATAAAAACGATTTTTCGTATTATATAAAGTAAAGAAACTCAATCTAATCATGCTATGTTGGGATACATAAGGCATATTGCTCCCTGTATCTATATTTTCTTCCAACTCTTTAAATTTCATATTTAATTATTTGAAATTAACTTTGAAATATAAAATTTTAATTAAAAATATATAAATAGGAAATAATTTTCAAAGTAAATATATTGAATATTTCTTTCAAATTAAAAAATATATATCTTTCAATTGTTATGGATTATTTTTATCTAAAATGACAAAATAATTTTAACAACCATTATAAAGCGTTAGGTGATTAAGAAAAGTATTATCAGATTAAACAATAACTAATAAGATTTGATTTTAAATTCCAAAAAGCCAGACGGAATTTATGATTTCTCTGAATTTCTGAGATTTTAGAACCATGAGAGAGTTAATTACAGATAATAAAATAGGTAAGAAATTAACATTTAAGTATTTGCGAAAAAAAATTGTGCATAAGTTATTTGAGAGATTCATAAATGAAGCGTGTTTGTTAGTTTTCCTCTTTCCCGTGAAATTTAATATTGAATGTGAGTCAAATCAAAAATGTGAGTCAAGTGTCTAAATGTGAGAAAGTAAAGGGGGAACCGGACCTTGAAGCTGGACTATAAATATGGTCTAATTCTAACCACAAAAACTCGAATAATATTAGAAAAAGAAATTTTCTTTCTTTATACAGATAAAATACATATCTTTTAATATGTCATATATAAAAATGGAAATTTTAAATCTATAAATAATTTTCAAATTAACAGTTTATAATGTTATATGATTAACTGCTAATTTGAGTTTGTGTGCAGTATTTCTTTTAAACTATGAATAGGAAATGATAAAAATACACTCAAATGTATATTTCATGGTACTCTACATTTTAAAACCGGAAAAATGTGGAATTCTGAAATACAGTCGGACCTCTATTTAACGAAGTCGCTAAATCCCGAAAAAAAGTTCGTTATATGGAAAATTCGTTAAATAGAGATTCACCTTTTAAAATACTTTAAACTACACATAACAGATTTTATATTCATAAACACTAAATATTATTAATAAAAGTAATTAATCACACCTTTATTTTGTAAATTAATACCTATTTGTTTTATATATCTTACCCATCAAAAGGAAATCTGCAAGGAAAACAAGAATAAAACAAAACATTGTCCAGGAGTACACTGTATTTTCGATTAAAAAAAATTATATTAAAATTAATGAATTTTAATGACATTATCGCATTTATTATAAAAAGTAATATTAAGAATACATTGCCTCATGTGTACTTAAATTTAATTACTGATAAAGTCTCTTAATTGTGTCTGAGGATTTGTTTGAAAAAACTTTTTCTCTCATAATACGTCTCGCATCTTTGCAATGCACTAAACAGCCCATCAGGCGTATTTTCTTCAAACTGTAATTCGCGTCGGAATGTGTTAAAAAAGAGAGTTAATGTGTTAAATGTGTTAAAAGAAAGAATAAGTTTGAAATGTCCAGAAATATTTTGAGAAATATGGAGGAAAAATATTGGATCACAAGAAAAAGTTCGTTTAATAGAGAATGCACTTCGCTATTTGGAGGTTATTTTACGAAGAAATTCGCCAAATGTTCTTGGTTCCAAGGAAAAGTTCGCAAAATAGAGAAATTCGCAAAATAGAGGTTCGTTAAATAGAGGTCCGACTGTACTTTTTCTTATGTGAGGGAAAATTATGCAAATAATTGTGAAAAGTTTTGATGTTTTTCAATTTTATGCTCAGTTTTTAATTTAAATAATATTTATTACAATTTATTTGGTTTTAAATTACAGGTAAATATATTACAAGTGTATTCTGACCATAAATTATTTTCTGTAAGCATATGTCTCAATTTTATGATGCGCACAGCACGCCATGATTTTTAATCACCAGTTAATCATATAAAATACTAAACTGCTAATTTTAAAATTATTTATAGATTTATAATTTCCATTTTTATATATGACAAATTTAAAGATATGTACTTTATGTGAATAAAGAAAGAACATTTCTCTTTCAAATATTATTTAAGTTTTTATGGTTAAAATTAGACCATATTTATAGTCATTTCTTCGAGCTTCGAGGTCCTGTTCCCCCTTCAAATGTAATTTTTGTTTTAAGATCTCTATACGTAGCAAAGTTTAAAAAAAAATAGGGAACTATTGAAAGTTTCAACTATTTAGGAAAATTTGCCACGAAATTCGTCACAATTTAGGGTAAGAGTAATTTATGATGATACTAGCTGAAACCCAGTACTTCGTTACTGAGTACATTCAAATTAAATACAACGGTCAATGTATGCATTTAATGCCAAAAATATGTTTAAATATATTTATAATAAATACAACGATGAATGTATGCAATTAATGTAAAAAAACGAAAAAATATATTTATAAAAAAATCGTAACGGATATTTTTATAGACAAAATAATGTAGAAGAAAATATTCAAATTAAATCTAATACAACATACTAAAGAATATAGTACAGTTAATATAGTACAGTTTGAGGAACATATCTTTTACTGTATTTTAATATTTTTTTGGATAATTTCCAATCGTCTGCCACATTAGCAAGAAAAAAAATTTTTGTCTATTACGTTGCTATTAATGTGACGATAAATTAATTTAAAGTACCAGAAAAATAAATCACGTGATCACCATTTAATAAATTAAATTCGAAAAATTTATTTCTAAAAATTCACCAAAAATCAGAATATGGAGGTAAAGATTCAAAAAGGATTTCATTTTAAAAGAATTTTTATGATCTTTCTCGTGATATAAATTTTATAACCCTCAAATTATTATTTTAAATGCAAACTTTAAAAAAATTACAAAAACAGCTTAAAAATTTAATTTAAAAAAATTTAAGAAGAATTTTTCAAAAATCTTTCTTAGTGCATCCCTACACTATAAGAAGGATCGCCATGCAAAATTTCAGCCCTTTAGGTCCAGCGGTTTGGTCTGTGCGTTGTATGCCAGTCAGTCAATCAGTCAGTCTGTGAGTCAGTCAGTTACGGAACTGTTTTATATATATAGATATGAGAAAAAGTCATAAAAACCTCTGACGAATATACACTAGTGTGTAAAAATGAAGAACAAGAAAGAGAAATTAACATAACAGTGGAAATTTCAGGCAGAACCGAAAAGAAGACCGACCAGGACATTGCTTAGAGACAGGTGCACGGGTGACCAGAGACAGGTGCATTGCCTTGATCAATGATTTTCACCCTTTATATGTCTAGTTCCCCTCCCCCTTTCAATAACCTTCAGAGCTTACAAATGTCTAAAAACATAGTAACACTAGTAAAATACATCCTACAGATATTGCTTGCAAACCATCCTAGCCCAGTCCCCTATGAATATCAATCACGCCTCCAAAGCGGAGCATACACACACACACCTCAGGTTGAATACTACTGGCCCACAGGCAGCTGCTGCATATGCATAGAAATACTCGGCATTCCTGGAATAGAATTTTCCTCCAATCCAGTGGACCTCCCTGAGGTTTAATCAAGGACCCTCAAGAGGTCAGTGGACCATACTGTGGACCATAGTGGTGGACCATAGTGGTTAAGATACTATGATCTAGACATTGCCTAAAGCTTTTAGGCAAAGTCATGGTTGGTCTTCAGTTCGGTTCTGCCTGATATTTCCTTTGTAATGTTGATTTCTCCATTTCGTTCTTCATTTTTGCTCTCAAGTGTATATAATTATATTATTAGAATCATATAAATTATTCTATTTAAGACAAAACAATAACGTTTTGTTTATCAGCTCGTTTCTAAAATATAAATTTGCCGCGTACGTTTTTCTGTAACAGTACGTTTTTAAGTTGATCAGTTGGGCTTATTATGGACGAGTTTCTTTTGTTGTAAATTATCAGAAAGTGAAGATATCCGGTTTCGATCTTTGAATATATGTATATGAATTGCGAACATGGGGGTCATACTTCACAAAAATAAATTGTCACTACATTTTGCGAAAAATATTTACATACAGTTCTAAATTATTCCACAACAAATAGGGCATATTGCAAATCATGTTTCTTTGATATCTTTTCTATCAGATTTTTGGATATTATAATGTCTCTAATTGTTTAAAATCAATTACGATCGCTAAAATTTGTTCAATTATACATCCTGATAACATTTTTCTCGCCATTCTAAGGTGATAATTCTTCTAAAACAGATCTATTTGTGTTTGAATCAAATTTACATTTCAAATTGCATTAATCGAGTGATAAGAACTCTATGATATACTTAGAAAGAGATCCTTCTTTATATGTATCTACAAGCAAGTACATCACTCAAGTAATGGACAACAATAACATCCTTTCGATGTTTTGAACGTTAACTTTCCTTTGTAACGTAACAAATGTAGTGGATCCAACAAAGCCTATAATTATTCTGTGATACGTAGGCTGGAAATTAGGTTATTAATCTAATTTGCAATTTATCTCATCGGAAACATGAAGACTACAAGAATGAATAAAAATCGCAATCTCATGGGCAATTGTATCCTTCTCTAAATCTGTATCAGCGGAGATTTGATGGATGAGGCAAGCAATCAACAATGTCATACTTCGTATTGGACGGTCTTGATATCAGAGTTGATGAATACTGGAAGAAATTATTTTGCTTTACGATGCATCTGTGTCAAGCATAATTTCAAAATGACTTGCGACAATATTCCCATGACACATTAAACAAGAGATGAAACACTCTTATCTAGGAAATCCTAATTTGTGATACTAAATTTTTCCTTTGTTAATTTACTTTCCAATGAAATTTTAATCACTTGCCTCATGTATTAAATTTGTTTCCTTTTAAACACTTTTTTTAATCATTAATCATAGCGATTTTTATAACGAATTAATTTTATCTTTCAGTAAACCGTTAAACATAAAGTAAAAAATGTTAGGTTTAAAGATTTTGATTTCAGCATTTATTTACACAATTTTTTAATTTTATCTATATATATAAAACAGTCTATATATATAAAACAGTTCCGTAACTGGCTGACTGACTGACTGACTGACAGACAACGCACAGACCAAACCGCTGGACCTAAAGGGCTGAAATTTTGCATGGCATATTTTCTTTTAATGTAGGGGTGCACTAAGAGAGATTTTTGAAAAATTCATCTTAGAATTTTTTAAATTAAATTTTTAAACTATTTTGTAACTTTTTTTAAGTTTGCATTTAAAATAATAATTTGAGGGTTATAAAATTTATATCACAATTAAGATCATAAAAGTTCCTTCAAAATGAAAGCTTTTTGGAATCTTTACCTGCATTTTCTGATTTTTAGTGAATTTTTTAAGATTCATTTTTAGAATTTATTTTATTAAATGCTGATCACGTGGTTTCTTTTCATTTTGTGATACTTTAAGCTAATTTTGCGTCATGTGCTTAACAATTAAAAGACAAACAAAAATGAGTTTCTTTTCTTGCTAATGCGGCAGACGATTGAACATTATACAAAACAGTATTTAAATACAGTAAAAGAAATGTTCCTCAAACTGTATTATATTAACTGTACTATATTCTTGAGTATGCTCTATTATATTTAATTTGAATATTCTCTTTCTACATTATTTTGTCTCTAAAAATATCCGCTACAATTTATATATATATATATATATATATATATATATATGGCATTAATTACATACATTGTCTGTCGTATTTATTATAAATATATATATTTTTTGGCATTAATTGCATACATTGACAATTGTATTTAATTTGAATGTACTCCGTAGCGAAACACGGGTATTTAGATAGTTAGTTATATACGGTTTTCCTTTACACTGAGTTTACGTACACTCATGGACTAAAAAATTAGCGCACCAAGAAATAATTGCGGGATCGTAACGAAACTTGCAATTAAGGTACATGTCGGGGAGATATGCAAATGATTAGAAATGCAGCGTGATTGCGCATTACATATAGACGGTAGAGGGCGTTGAACATCGTACTCTGTGGAGTATAAACAGGTAACCAAAGCTTGTTTGAGTGTGCTGAATCATTTACAAAGGAAGAGCTGAGATAGACATGCCATTACGCCGTGTTCGAAGACAATATAAGCAGTTGTCGCAGTTTGAGTAGGGGAGAATCGTCGGGATGATGGAAGCTGGGTGGTCAGCTAGGTGAGTAGCTCGTCAATTAGGCCGCTCTGATTGTGTTGTGAGGAGGTGTTGGGACCAGTGGACCCGAGAGATGTCATGTACATGAAGACCAGGCTCAGGACGCCCTCGACAGACCAGTCGTCGAGAAGACCGCCGCATCGTAAGAAATGCACGCGTACAGCCAAATGCTTCATCGGCCGCCATCCAGGCACATGTAGCACCTTCACTAGGGGCCTCTGTGTCTTCTCGAACCATACGAAGGCGCCAGGCTGAAGGACAGTTGGTATCGCGGCGCCCATTACGTGTGCTGCCCTTGACGCCCACCCATCGACGCCTCCGTTTGGAGTTTTGCCACGCACGAGGAAACTGGACTGCAGCGGAATGGAACCAGGTCATCTTTAGCGACGAATCTAGATTCAATCTCGTCAGTGATGGCAATCGTGTTCGTGTGTGGAGAGCCCGTGGTGAACGCTTCAATCCTGACTTTGCTGTACAGCGACACATCGCTCCCACAGCTGGTGTGATGGTATGGGGTGCCATTGCCTACAATACACGGTCACCCCTAGTATTGTTCCGTGGCACCATGGCAGCCCAGCGGTATGTTCATGAAATCCTGCAACCACATGTGTTGCCACTCATGCAACGGCTCCCAGGAGCCATTTTTCAACAAGACAATTCTCGGCCTCATACGGCAAGGGTGTCACAAGACTGTCTCCGCACTGTTACTACCCTTCCTTGGCCTGCCCGATCCCCAGATTTGTCTCCAATCGAGCATATCTGGGATCATTTGGGACGTTGATTTGGGCATCCCACGAGTTTGAACGAACTAGAGGCAAGGTTGCAGCAAATATGGAACGAAATGTCTCAAGACATCATACAGAACTTGTATGACTCAATGCCCGATCGTATCGCATCGTGCATTCGCGCTAGAGGGGGTCCAACGGAGTATTAACTCCTCCGTTCTTTTGCCTTTTTCTCTGAAATAAATTATCCTTTTTCTTTGATTTTCTTATCATTTACTTATATCAAAGTAGTCATTACGTATGTAAAATTTCGTTTCATTTTGACGACTCCTTCTTGGTGCGCTAATTTTTATGTCCATGAGTGTATTTCCAAATAAAAACAACATCTTTTTACCTTAGAAATAAGGGGGCTTGGGGTGCATTGAGTGGATGACAAATCTGTACTGTTTGTCCGGCCCTACATGAATGAAAAATGTCACTGAACATGGGACATTAATCCTCGGCTGCGATTGCAGGTATTACTCCGTAGCTTCCGGTCGTCAGTTTGAACATGGCGTATAAACGAATGCTGTGGTCGCTGTAATTTCCGAATACTTACCTTAGAAATAAACTTGAAAATTATATTTTGTTATGCAATCGTACAAAATAACCTTTAGAATTTTTTGTTTTATAATACAAATTTTTTATCATAACCATTGAAGTTGTTAGAAATACTCAAACAATCATAGAAACATGCTGTAGGAAACGGAAAGGAGCCTGAGAATTTATGTAATTAATAGTGTTTCGATAAAAATTAAACAATATTAAAAAAGAATAGTGATTTAATACTTGAATAAAAATAATGGCGATAACATTATTGAAGCAGAATTATTTAGAAAAGATTAAAACATTTTTTAATGTGCTGAGCGGGCTCAGTATTTTTTTATGTTATGTATGAGTTACAGGTTTTAACAGACACTTTTTTAAAAAAATAAAATTGCTAATTATTTTAAACCTTCTTATTATCAACCAAGTAAAATATTCAAGGCATTTTCCTAATTTTTTAACTTAGTATATTTTAAATATCTTCCTTTAAATTTTTCTTAAGAAATTGAAGAATTCCTAGAAATCGTCCTTTGCTTTCTCCATTACATTCACGATCTGATACTGAATTTTGAGAATATTTTACATTTCTGAATATAAATATTTTTTACGCAAAATTTCAACATTTAAAATGACATGTTCAATAATTTTATCACGTTATCTTTTAAATAAATGTAGTAATTTTTATGTGGTATAAAAAATAAATAACAATAGATATGGGGATAAGAAAAGAACCATTTATGGAGGCAAAAAATTCTTGTGGAATTTACAAAGCAATCGCCATAGACGCTTTTGCTGCTTTTAGATTACATTTTTTATCAGTTCATAAAAACTTATTTCAAGTAATGAAACCAAACTTCTGTAGCTTCAGAAATAACAATTTATCCCCAGAAAGTATATATAATCATAATACTTCATTCTAAATTATTTCAATTACAAATTTGGAGAATAAATTGTATCAGATATAAATGTATGACACTGATTTAACTCCAGCTTTGGACTTGGTGCTCTCCATTTCTACTTGAAATGCTGTTTCAGGATTAAAAGGCTACCTGTTTTATGGCCTAATATTTAAGGGTAGCAGATTTACCCTCTTTGCGTATCGCACTTTTGTATGTTAAAGTATCTAAGGCCTATGTTCGGAGCATTTTTTTTTTAAATACACAATACTGACTAAATACACATATTTTTAGTAATTTTGGTAGAAATTTTATAACATTTTAAAATATAGGGAATTTTTTATAATTTTTTTTTACAATTTAGTGCTTACTCCAGAGTCCCTATACTCAATTCAACTGAATAAATTTTAATTTTCTTTTATACCATATACTATCGTTACAGTTAAATGTAGTCTGAAGTAAAAGTTCTCCAATATTTCCAAAAATTACTGAAATATATCTAAAAAGGAAAAAAACACTGATTTTTAAAAAAATTATCTTTTATAAGTACAGGTACCTGTATAATTATTAAATTAACATATATAGCTTAGCTTTTAGGTCAAACAATAGTAAGTAATATATCTAATAAACTCTACTGCAGAATTTCCTTGAAATATACTGAAAACTTTTTAAATTATTGGATTTCTCATTTACAAAAGTAACTGAAGAATAAGTTTTCTAGAAAATGCATTTAAAGATGCTTCTTGCGGTCTTTTAATATCACTTTTGGTTTATTAAATTGGCCATAAATTCTCATCCAATGATCGTACGAGTAAAAGTAAAGCAGTTTTGGAATCCTAAAAGTCTTTGAACCACAGACACACAAAATATATTTCAGGTAGTCTCTTCTAACGAAACTACCGCGGGTAATTAACGTAGGATTACTTATCATTGCTTACCTCTTTTGTATGTATATATGTATGTGTTATGAATATATATATATATATATATATATATATATATATGTATGTATGTCAAAATTTTGACGCATTTTGGTACTTTTCTGTTTAACTCTTTACAGCTTGCCCAAGCGATACAGACTGGGTTTGGCACGCTGCCAAAATTATAACTCGCGACGCAGGACATCTGAAATTTTGCTTTCCGGAGGACCGTTATGAAGGAACGTAATCCTACATTAAAATAAACGAAACATGGCACCAAAACAGCCATTTCAACGCAGGCAGATACCTTAAACATATTTTCTTATCCTTGTCGATTTACCTCCATTATTATAATATACTCAAAATAGCGTTTCATTATTAGAGTCTAGGTTCCAACCCCAGGAAAGTTTCCTTAGCATGAAATTCCAATAAATGTGCAATGCAGGTGCTCCAGTCATCTTTGCGGAATTATTCTTCGATTCCATAATCAGCAACCATGTAGAGCAATTTCAGCTCTTGAATATCTTTGTCTCCAATTTCACAACCATAGTATTGTGAGGAGGAAACCATAATGGGAGTTAAACTTTGAGAAGCAATTCCCGTGAACATGGTGATAGATGAAGCTAGGATTAAATATAAAGTGCTATGATGGACTATTTGATGCATTTTGTAGAATGAGCTACATTCTGAATAATGAATAACCCTGAGTTGCACTTTGTGTGATGAATAACCATTCTAATACCGCTATTTATGACACACTTAAAATATCAAGAATTCTTAAATTACTTACACAGAATTCATTATAATTTGCCTTTAACATTTAAGAAACGTTATTTTTTCCTAAAATTATATACATGCTAAACAGAGTTAGGGATAACTTAACAAAAAAAGGGGTTGAAAAAGTTTTATAATAAACCTTTGATGCTATGAAATTTGCTAAATTTGTTTAAAAAATTTTATGATAAATATATGTTCTCAATTATTTTACTGTTTGCGTTACTCTAATTATTTATCTTTGTCCAAACGAATGCGTAGTAAACACTGTTGTTTTAAAAGCATGCTTACATCTTTTGAAGCTGGAATCACGTTTTCAAAACAAAGAAATAAACAAAAGAAAATAAAGAGGAATACGGAATGACTAACGAGATACAATCCTCTTTACAAACTCTCGAAGAATTTCAGCTCGTGCAGCTTACCAGTTCCGGAAATGTAAATATGCCTTTTTTGCATGCTATTATCGTTTTTTTTTCACGACGGAGAAAGTTTTCTGTGCTTATCAAAACGAGTTCGTTTAGGCTAAAAAGATGGTGGGACTTTCAAGCTCCAGCATAATGACATAACGACGCGAGGAAAGAAAGCATAAGAATTATTTATTACGCTCAACAGCCGTACAAAAGTATGACGTCTGGATTTCACCAAGGATACATAAGGGAAATACCCATGGAAACATTGTTGATTAATATACTTTTCCGAAATAAACAAAATTTTACTGTCTCGAAATATTTTTTAGCTGAACAAATTGATTACTGGCAAATGGGAAAATAATATAAATTTCTACAAGTAAATGATTGAAAAAGATAGTCGTGTATTATTAGAATAAGGCATCAATAAAAACGGTTTTGGTTTTCAAATATGATGAAATCACATTATTCTTTTAAAAAATTTCGCTTTAAGTATTTGCACCTGGAAAATTAAGATTTCAAAAGTTAATGGATAAAATAATGCATTATTTCCCCTTGAATTGTCTGTTATTGTTAGCCTTAAACATTTTATTTAAATAAAAATAAAGTCCTTGTAAAGAAATATTAGACTATATACCTCCAGCATACCAAGTAGCCTTAGACCTAGTTTTCGCCTTTGTTAAGTGTTCCTCAGCAAGTCATAGCTGATGAATACACTGAAGAGGAAAGAATTCTAACTGAGGAAATTCTCCAAATTTTTACTTGTAACTAACAAAACGTAGTCATTCAGATCATTGTCGTCTATCACAAAATGTGGAACAAAAATTAGAATGTTTGGAGAGGAAAAATAGAACATGCTCTGTTAGGCGAAGCCAAATACAAACAACGTGATAGAAGATCGTTCTATCTGAAGTTGGCTGGGTGACTGCACTTAGTCATTCACCAATAAGGCCTTGAAGCTTTTATATTCAAAAACATTTACAGACCACTGTAACAATACTTAATATACAAATTCAAAAATACCCGAAAGGTTACGCTAAAAAAAGTACACCCCTTTTCTAAGAACAAAAATTAAATATTTATTAACCAAGCACTTTCCAGCTGAACATGTGTTGACGGTAGTGGATTTTCTCACCGGATCTTTTGAAACTCTCCTAGCATATTTAAACAAGTGAAAAATGTATTTACTTTTAATTATTTACTTAGTCTTAAATGTCTCGGCGACAATTTTACGCTCTTATTTGTAGCAAAACTACAACTCAAATAAAAATGACAAGTGACAAATAGCTACACTCTCGGAATGTAAATTAAGAAACAAATTTTGAACTCATTATGGAAATAGAAATAATTTAACTGTCTCGGCGCAAAAATAAGCACATTTGACACAGAAATTAAATGGAAGACAACATTAAGGAATTACTTGAAACACTTTTTCCATTAATCCATTTCCTTCCTCGAAGGCATTTGTGTTGATGAGTCTTAAGCTACAAGATAAATATGTGCTCTTTCTAAAACTTATCTGCTATCTGAAAATTAAATTATAAACAGTGTTAGGCCTTTTTTCACTCTTTCGGCTTACTTACTGTCAAGTGAAATGTGATGTAATTAAGATAATTTACTTTTTAATTAATATGAGAAAATTTAGCATTTTGTGTTAAGTAACTGTCTTCACTTTACGTTTTCGGCCAGGAGAATTTCTCAATTCATGCTATAGGGAAAGTTAGAAATATTTTATTTTTTCTTCCTCACATATTAAGGAAAGTTCATATCTGTTTCTGGACAATCTGGAACGTTTTAAAACTTTTTATGGGGTATAATAGAAATTAATTTTTTAAGGATCATCATAAAGTGATACTGAGGATCAGGAAGATCATTAGAAAAGGATAATGTCTCCTAATCCCTTTCTTTTTTCAGGTTCCAGTACAGAAATTTTCCCGAAGTTCTCAAAAGAATCTATACATAAGCAAGGAACTAATCCATAACTGACAAAACATAAGTATTTATCTCCCAATTTGAGCTCAGCTTTGAAACATAGTTCATTATGAAACGCAAATTGACAAAACAGTAGTATACATAAAGAATCCCTAAACATGTCATTCACATTTTTTTATGAATACTAGAGTAGATAAAATGTTCAAATATAGTTATAGATGATAGCACTTCAGTAAACAATCTATATTATTAGTTAATCACTGATGCTTAGAGCTTAGTGGGATATCGATCTGTTATAAACCTGGTCATCCCCAATATCCAGGGTCCAATAATCTAGTGCAGTAATGTTAATAGAACAGCTATGTTCAGTACATAGGGGTTAGCTCTTTTCACTAGGTATAGAATAACATTATCTTCTTACTCCAAAATTTGCAGATTATGCATTTGGAACAATGCCAAAAGAAATTATGTATTTAAAATTATATACAGTGATTAATATTGAAGAATTATTGAGTGAAAAATAAACAGTCATAAATTTTCCCGTTTGATTTTCCGCTCAAGTTAGGATAACAGCATCTTTTCATTTTAATATAGTTTTTAAATTTCTTAGAGCATCTAGCTCTATTATTTATCAGGGTTCTTATTCTTGTATGTCCTTGTATTCTGTGAGAGGCTTCAATGACAGCAGTGCTGCTGAATGTAAAAATACTAACAGTTCGTGTCCTCTTAATGTTGCTGATACATTGCATGTACAATGAATAATCATATTCTATTTCAGAGTTAATCCTGTTAATCCTTTGATGACATCCCCTTAGAGAAAACATTATCTCTGATGCACTGTAAATGCATAAATTAAAAACCGATAAGAGATTTTATAAATACATAGATTGTTAGATTCCCGTTGCATAAGTTGAGGCAAAAATGTGAATATTATTCAATTATTCCAATTATTGAAGTTTTTCACACTGTATTTCTTTATTTTCATGGTGCGTTATCTATACTTAAGTAACTAGTCAAAATAAGAATAATATACATAAATAATTTACTATCGTGTGAAAGATACAGATTTATTTTAGAATTTTAAGCAAATATCACTTTGAAGGGATTTTATTTAGACTCTGACATACAGTAATCCGCCATGCTTTTATAAAGTAATAAAATGCAACTTTATGCATCAAATAAATGACATTTTAATTAAAAAAATTACCCCTGTTGCAGCACCTTAAACTACTATATGTCATATATATCTATGATAGGCCATATGTGCATGGTAGAAGTTCAACTAATATGAAAGTGAAATATCTGTTTTTACACTTTCAATTAAATATTAGCTATATCACTGTCATTTTAAATCTGTGTGCGAGAATAACGCTTACTTTAAAGTTTATTTATCTATTAAAATGCATTGAAAAACAGTGAAGAAGGTCATATCAGTATAGGGCCAAATAAAACTGATGTTTTTAAGGGAAATCTCGTCTTCTGGTAAAAAAAATGACTCTTTCCTCACATATAAGAAGATGCTTACGTGAAACGGATATAAAATAAATAATATAAAATGCCTTCATGTATATTAACTTCCCTATGTAAGCAGATGCTTTCTTTCCCACACCGTCATAAAAAGATATTTTCCTACTGCAAAAAAAAGAGAGAAAAAAACACCGAATCAGTAACCATAAATCTTTTTTCAACATCATGAAAACAAAATATATTTTAAAACCCCAGTTCTCTTTCCTTTCAACCTAGCTTTTTCGTTTAGCTTCTGTTTCATTGCCTTCCTTGAAACTTTGTCACCCTTAAATAAAAACAGGAAATATTCAAAACTAAGAGTTGTCAGAAATGTATGTAATAAAAAGATTTTGAATTTTTTCATTTACTCAATTTTGGAAAAATAACATAAAAAGTTACTATAAGTGAAAGGATTCTTTATGTATGATTTATTTATTCATTGCACAATCCCTCTTACCCACACGTGCAGAAGTACTTATACTTCATATTTGGGGAAAATAATTTGATATGAACGATTATGTATAATTTTAGCAGCATGTCAAGTATTAATAAATATAATGTTATTACTTTTAAGTTTAAATTATAATATATTGAATTAAGTGCAGAATATAAAAAATATAAGCAATAAATATCATGTTATTACTTTAAAATTTAAATTATGATATATTGAAGAAAGGGCAGAATATAAACATAATGTTATTACTTTAAAGTTTAAATTATGATATATTGAATAAAGTGCAGAATATAAATATATTATAAGTAATAAATATAATGTTACTACTTTAAAGTTTAAATTACGACATAAAGAGCAGAATATAAATGTAATATAAGTAATAAATATAATGTTATCACTTTAAAGTTTAAATTAGAATATATTGAATAACGTGAAGAATATAAATGTAATATAATTAATAAATATAATGACATTACTTTAAAGTTTAAAGTATGATATATTAAATAAAGGGCAGAATATAAATATAATACCAGTAATAAATATAATGTTTTTAGATCAAAGTTTAAGTTATGATATATTGAATAAAGTGCAGAGTATAAATTCGATATGATTCATGTAAAAAATTACAATGCATGTCTACATAAGTGATTTTCATTAGTTAAATTGACTACAACCCTTCTGTTGCCCAATAACAAAGTGCTAAGTCCGGAACCGCACCCATTCAGCCCTGCAAGGGACACGCGAGAGAGAGCAAGGGAATATTTAAATTTTAAATGAACTCATTCCATTATTAATACATTACGTTTAAGAGGTATTAAAGATTAGAATTTTTAAAAAATTACATGGCGTGTTTTTTAATAATGCGCAATTAAAAAAATTAAAACTATGTTAAACACATGAAAGGTGACTTATCTTTCCCCCATTTGAGAGGTATTTTGAGTTTAAATTGTGATTTTTATTTTATATTTCTATAAATGTCCCCTGGGCAAAGTGCCTGCCACTTTA
This sequence comes from Dolomedes plantarius, assembly GCA_907164885.2. Classification (NCBI taxonomy): domain Eukaryota; kingdom Metazoa; phylum Arthropoda; class Arachnida; order Araneae; family Dolomedidae; genus Dolomedes; species Dolomedes plantarius. The sequence continues at coordinate 144,744,893 of OU015497.1, forward strand.
AGAAAAAAATTCTGTATAATTTTATTATTCCAAAGTACTTTTTAGACCGTATTTTATAATACCATATATGTTTAGTGAGTATTTCTACTTCATGATTGTTGATCTTTGCATTTGTAACTGACTTACAATGTATAATATGTTACTTACCTTAAAGTACTCATAGTCCTGGCACCGTCGATGTGACCACGGAGAAACACGAAGAGAGTCACACTTTTCATAGTCATAACGGTGAAAGAATTTAGACCACACAATCTAATCTCTTTGTGACTTTCAAGTGTCTCTCCTCTACTGATTTCACTGTGAAGTCTTTGCTGTGAAGTTAGACTTCAACTAATTACCATGTAGTATCACATTCAGGTCAAAGTGTCTCTACAGTGAAGTCACAATGGCCTCATCATGTACCTCTCTTACTTCCCATCCAAGTCCTTTAACTAGAAAGTGACTTCACAGTGACATAGGTTTCTGGTTTCGGTACTATTTGGATTAATACATAAACGTATGCGTATGCTTTCATTAGCCGCCGTACTACTAGACTTACTTGTATATCTGTCCATGTCGTCAGTGACAAGAATCATATCTTGAATTTTTGTAATCTTAATTTTCTGTTTAAATGTTCTAACACAATTGCCTTACAATATAATTGAAGGTCTTTCTTATAGCTTAAAACTCATGCAGTTTAATACTGCCTGAAGACCAAAGTTTCCTGCTAATTGTCTAGTTTTAAATATGCTTAACCTCATTAAAAACTAAACTTTTTCTAAATTTAACTGCTTTAAAAATTTCATCATTCAATATTTAAACTTCGTTTAATACTGAATGCTTTCGAAAAATGTTACATGAGGATTTCAACACTAGAAGCGCAAGATCAGTCATTTTGACTGTTTTCGTTTTTAAGCTTGGATTTCTAATAAAACCCGATATCTTAGGAACTCACAATTTTTTGAGTTTTCCTAAAAAACTTCAAAAATTATTGGTATCAAATATTAATCGAATAAAATTAAAATTAACAAAGTTATTTGTAGTTATACCTAAAAGCGCCAAGAGCAGTCAAATTGACTGCTAGTAAAATTAGATAGATTCATCTTGTTTTCTCTCGACGAAAACAACTTTTCATGGAGAAATATTTCCCCTACACATTCCATTTATTCAATGATTCTTTACAACAGGAAATAATTCCCCCCCTTCCTCTACCGTCTACCCCTTTTTGGAGAAATGTAACAGTCCATACTTTGCAGTAGTTGAGTCAGCTTATCTTTTTGTGGCATTTCAATCTTTCAAGCACACTATAATGTCTACATAGACCGCTTTATCTTAGTACAGAGGAAATTGTACAACTATTACAGGATATATCTGAAAATGAATCTGATGGTGAAAAACATAGTATTGATGATGATATGGATTACGAGCCTACACAAGACTTTGAAGCAAAAAGTAGTTCTAGTGATTCTGAAGAAAGCGTGGACGAGCATCCCTCGGGTATGGAATAATACATGGAGTCCTCCTTATTTTCGAGAAACAATGTCGCTCAATCGTTTTCGAAATATGGAAAATCTAAGGTTTGATTTGAAGTCAATTAGGACTCAGTGTTTAGAAACTGATAAGTGTGTTCTGTTTTCGGACGTTTAGAATAAATTTATAGAGAACTGTACTAGTTCATATAAGCCAGGAGAAAATCTTGTTGTAGATGAACAGCTATTTCCATGCAAAGCCAGGTGTAAATTTATACAGTCTATGCCGAATAAACCCGACAAATTTGGTATAAATTTTTGGATGCTAGTTGATGTAAATTCGAAGTTTATGTGCAATGCTTATCCATATTTTGGAAAAGATAAATCAAGGGATGAAGCCGAAAGCCTTCCTGAAAATGTAGTAATGCGTCTTATAAGCCCTTCTCTGAATACAGGTAGAAATGACAGCGGACAACTATTTTTCCTCACTATCATTAGCTAAAAGACTTGAAAGGAAAAGTACAAGTTTTGTGGGCACAGTAAGAAGACATCAAAAAGAAATTCCGCATGAAGTAAGGAAATCAAAAACCCAGCTGTATGAAACTGTTTTACTAAAGAAGAGAAAATACAATGACGGTTTATCAAGGTAAAAAGAATAAAAATGTCTTGCTACTAAGTACCTTGCATCCAAATGTAAATGTAGAATCACATAATAAGAAGAAACTTCCAGAGACAGTCGAGTTCTACAACAAAACCAAACGTGGAGTTGATATCGTTGACCAGATGACGCGTAAATATTCCGTACAGGCTGCTTCACGTAGATGGCCAGTGCATGTTGTTTTTATAATGTGCTGGATTTGGCAGGATCAAATGCCTATGTTATTTACAGAGAATTGATTGGTAAAAATATTTCAAGCCATAGCTTCTTATTTAAATTAGCGGAGGAGTTAAGACAGCTTCATTTTAAGAGGAAAACAAGCTCGAGATTGCCCCAGGAAATTTCCAACACTAGCATTCTCAAAGAAAAGACGTCAATGCCAGATTAGACATTGTAACAACAATAAAACAAATGATGTGTGTAAAAATGTTTATAATATGTATGTGGAAAATGCACTTCCAGCGTTGAAAAAGTTTTGTTGTGTAAAAATTGCGAAAAGCAATAATATGTGTTTTATTAAAATTAAGTGAAAATTTATAAAAAAATTATTTTTTTAAATAAACGTTTGTTTATTAAAGATGTTCTTAAAAGATATAATTAAAAATTAATAAAAAGTATTTTAAAGTTGTATAAAACATTTGCAATTTAAGATATACAATAAATTCATTGAGCAGTCAATTTGACTGCTGTTGGGGCTTCTAGGTAGGGAGAAAGTTTGGCGCTTCTAGTGTTAATTAATTGATTTTTTTTTTCTCAGATCTGTAAATTACTACATAAAGCTGATATCAGTCCTCCGCCTCTGATATACGCTAAAGATGCGCCTCAAATCTCCTAGTTATTCAAATGGACATGCTGCGATCGAACATGCACACATATGTTAAAAGCATATACTAGTGGAATAAATATCAATATAAAACGAAATAAATGTACTTTTCTTTGAAATATTGCATTTGTTTCAATTTTGGGATTCATAGATAATTAATATTCATTCTAAAGTAAACAGTAAAAATTAAAAGTGCTATTGCAATAGCGAAGGAAATTTTACAGAATCTTAAAAGCTGGTAAAATGTCTAAGTTTTTTTTTTAATTTCTGTTTCATGTTCAATTCCAGCAGAAACGGCAAAATTTGGGTCAAAAAAGATCAAAACACCAGATTTCTTTCGAAAATACACCAGATTTCTTTGTTTATGATTGAGTAAATTTCTACAAAATTCTAGTACTTAAAATTCGTTTGTAATACAAAAATGGAAGTTCGGAATATACAAATGGAAAGCCTTTTATTTTTAAGTTAAAAGATTTAATTGAGATTAAAATGAAGAAAATTTATGGTGCTATAAAAAATAAATTTACTTTAGTTTAAAGTCAAACAAATAATTAGAAATCGTCGTACAGACTCAACACCAAAAACAACAAACTCAAATTACTGAAATATATTTTTTTTAAATTCAAATACCACACAATTATATTTTGTAGTTGCATATTGCATGAAAAAACGAGGATAAAATAGAAAAATACCACACTAACAAAGAACTGATTTTTTTTTCAAAGAAGTTTTTAAGTGAAGAAATTCACTCAAGCAACTAATTTTTTTTTCAACTATGAAATACATTCATAGTTCAAAGAGAGATGAGAAAAACATTTTCTTTCATTAATGAGACCAACTAGTCAGAACTAACAATGCGGTATAAAAAAAGTTTTTACGCTTTTTTATATGCAGTTTGTTTGAAAAACGTTCTAAAGAATTTGTAAGAACATCACTATTGAAATATTAAATGCAGCCAAATATTTAAATGTGTTATTTTTTTAAACTTTTTTAATCTTGTAAAAAAGTAGCTTTAACGTTTTCATTAAAAGTTTAAATAAGTTTTACTGTACTTTCATGGATTATTACACTGAATAATCTTGTGGTGGGCTGTGTTTTAACAGATGTGTCTAAAGAAAAGCTATGAGCTCCTTGACTGAAAAAAAGGAAGAGTAAATCTCCTTGAATCAAGTATTTTTTCACTCCGAAAACAAGAGCTTGCGTTTAGTTTAAAATCACCCAAGTAATTAATGTTTGGGAAACACTTAAGTACTAAAAATTGTACAAAACAAACACTAGAGGAGAAAGAAGTGATTAAATTTTGGAAATTATAACAGTGTTTTATTTAAGAAAAGTAGAACACCAAGAGAAAAATTAAAAATTTCAGCTAAAATTTTGAATTTGTTGCTAATGTCCCTTTAAGGTATCCGACTACGCTTAAAACATTGATTTTGACAGAAATTCTCAAATTGTTTTCAATATGTTTTTTCTGTTTCTGAATGTGCTTTTATTTTTTCGATACGATCATTAGAAATGAAATTAGAACGATTTAAAGATGAGCAGCAGCTATGAATTTCAATACAAGTTGAAAACTTGAATCATGTTTTCTGAAGAACTTATTTTTTATCAAAAATGTGAACGACTCTTCCCAAGTAACACACACCGTTGGCCCAACCGCATATTTTCGTGGCATCGTTGGGGAATGGTTGCCGTTGGCAGAAATTCCAGAAATTCAGATGGGCCAACTGCAAATGAAAACGGTTGGGCCAACGGTTGCAAAATATGGTTGGCCCAACTGCAAATGGAAGCGGTTGGGTCAACGGTTACAAAATGTGGTTGGCCCAACTGCAAATGGATGCGGTTGGGCCAACGGTTACAAAACATGGTTGGCCCAACTGCAAATGGAAGCGGTTGGGCCAACGGTTACAAAATATGGTTGGCCCAACTGCAAATTAAAGCTGTTGGGCCAACAGTTACAGAATGCATTATTCACTACGACAGAAACTGGTTTGGCGAATTGTTTGCACGTGTGGAGAAGAAATGAACGGTAAAAAGAAATGGATGTCGGCCATTCCATGTTCCACGTGATTGTAATATTACGAAGAATTCCAGAGTAAGTATATTATTTTATTAATAATATACTTTTATTTAGTAAACAAAATGATGTACTTGGCTAATTAGTAGCATCAAGTAGTTTTCTAAAATGCATATCAAAATGAAGCGTAACTTGGTAAATTTAAGTAAAATGCTTTGTTAAACTTCTATAAAAACAGTCAAAGCTTTCCTCAAATAATAAATTTAACTACTGTAATTGTATTTGCTGTTTCTCTATTTTTAGAACACAATAAGTAATCTGTATATTTATAATCCTTTATAGAATGGTTGTATTTAAACTTTTTGAAATCATGGATGTGTTTATGTTATTTATTTTAAATGGTTGAGTTACTTTAGTTAATCGGATCGTTCAGAAAGTTTTAAATTGAATAGTTGATCAAATTTGGTGTTTACTGATGATTCTTACCTTGTACTTTCAGTAAGATTATTTCTAACTAGAGTATTTATAATAAAAACATTATGGTAAACTTTTATTTATGCTCAAATATCTGTTATTAAAGTTTACTGAACATTTTATATAAGAAGTTGGACATTTATTCTGAGTGTATTTAAGTTGTTTATAAGTTTATATCTCACAGTTTACTTCATAAATTTAGAAAACCTACTCTATTAAATCGTCAAATTTATAAAGAAGCGTCAGTTAATCAGTAGCTTATGAATACAAGGATAAAATAGAATTAGCTGTCTGCTTTGGTGAAATTTCAGTAATTTTTCTCTCCTTACTATCAACTTAGCAATTGTATTTTATTTCAGTTTAAAATAATTGTCTGTCACAGACTCGAACAGGTATTTGATGTTAAATATTTTGTTTGAAAGTAAGATATCAATACAAAGTATTTATGAAATATGCAGATCACTCATTAAAATAATTCATTTGTCTTTAACATTTGATTATCTGCTAGTTATTGTAATATTTACATTTTAAGAAATTTTTGACAATATACTTAATAAAGTTTGTACATAATATTAAAGACTATTTATGAAGTAAGCTGATCACTCATTAAAATAATTCACTTGTCTTTAAAATTTGATTAGCTGCTACTTATTATAATATTTACTTTTTTAGCAATATTTTTAACAATATATATTATAAAGTTTGTACATAATATTAAAGACTGTATTTTGACAATCCCATGGTATATGACTTATTTTTCTATTTTTAGCTGTCTATAAGATCATGTATTCAAGGAACTGGTATGCAGAATTGAAAATTCTGGAAATTTTTATTTGACTGCCAGTCCTGATCTCATTAGTACCATAGATGAAAGAACTGGAAGTGTGGTTATCATCTTATGAATGATTGAATTTAGGTAAAACCTTGCTTTGAATTCTTGGCCTATTTGTATAAACTGAAGTCTTGTTCCTCACTCTTTTTTATTTTCCCTTGTTTCCTAGCAGTATTATTTGATTCACTTTATTAAATATGTATTTTTAAATCATTATGTTAATGTGTTTTAAATTTTTTAGTTATATCTAATTAGTACAGTATTTTATGCAGTAGTTTATGCAGCCTCGTGCTTAGTGAGTATCTAAAGCCAGATTTAAACATGTCGCTGAGCATGTACAGAAAACAATTTTAGATTATAAATTATCGCTAATTAATAGAGATTATGGTTACAAAAACCATATTTGACACATCTATAGATTAAAATCTTTTTTTTTAAGACCAAAAGGAAATAAATTGATGCAGTAGTTTTCTCTCCCAGACAGCCCAAAGAATCGGTCTGGCTTAGCAACTTAAATATATAGATACTGTGATGTTCAGTAGATAGAAAGGCATTAGTAGGTTTGATATTTTGTACAAACATTTGTAATTTTTTTTATATTCGTGGAGTTATAAATATTGTCTAAAATTTTTAAAGTGTTGGTTTTTTTTAAAGATATTGTTCTAATAAAAAGCTTTGTGTTGACAAACATACATTTCCAAACTGTTGGGCTTTTGATGCTACAGAATTAATTTGACTTTTACTGAGAAAATATTGTTTACTGTGTGGTTAAGAGAAGGAAAATTTCATCTTAATTTTTTCAATGTTGTATTGGTAAAATGTATGTGGAAATTAATCTTATCTATCATATACTACAATGTCTTATTTTTCTAATTTTAATTTGGTTCAAATATTTCAAATTATTCTTTAATTTTCTGCTCTGTTAATTTATGAAAATAAACTTTGCTAAATACATACAAGCAGTTTAAGATGATTAGTTCCTATAATGTAAAGAAATTTCTGCCAATAGCTCTTGATATTTTAATTTTTCATGTCTAAATTTTAAGTAAGTTTTCAGAGAGTTGATATATTCATGTAAATAAATATGTACTAAAATTATTAAAGATCTGTGCAGTGTCTAATTTGCCTCTGATGTTAATTTAGTTTGCATATTTGAAATTGTTGTTTTATTTTGTACTTTGATAATTTAGCAAATAAATAAACCTTTACTGATACATACCTGAAGTAATAGTTAAGACAAGTTCATGCAACATGAAGAAATTTTTGATTATGAAGTAAATGCTAGGGTTAGATTTCATAATAAGTTAACTTGTTTCTAAAAAATTAAAAAAACTAACTTAATCAGGCATTTTTGTTTGACTGTTTGGTGCATATATAGCTATTTTCCTTTTGACTCATTTATTGTACTAATTTATTTTTATATTAACAGCTTCTGTAGGACTGGCTTACCAGGGAGAAGTCATAACGGAAAAATTTGTTGAAGACTTAATAAAGGGATTTTTCCATTTTTCGAAAGACAGAGAAGGAGGGAGAGATAAAAGAACTGTGTATTTCTGACAATGTAAAATTAAATTTTATTAAATTTTTTGTTAAAATAAAAAAAAATTGATGAAAACTTGTGTTTTATTAAAATTACTATAACATGCTTTATTAAGATGCTGTTTTAAAATATTAAACAAGGTAAGTCCAAAAATTGATATAAAAGTTTTATGGAAAGTTTTAAAAAAATCAGACCTCAGTTGCATATATTGTATCAGACCTGAAGACAAATCGGAAGATAAAGTGTTTATATATATATATATATATATATATATATATATATATATATAATGGAAAAAATATTTATATAAAGGTAATCTTACAAAAAGTATTTGTCATATTAACTCAGCATGAGTGTGCAATTTGACACCAGTTGATTATAATGGAAAGGTGTTTATTTTAAAAAAATTATATATGTAGTAAAGTGACTGATTAAAAACAACAGGTAGCATTGATATTATAAATTGTATATATATATATAGTGACATGAGATTTATAATATCACTAAGGATATAATCTATAAGATTTATTCTCTTTAAAAAGATATAGTGTTTAAAACAAAACACTTTATATAAACAATGTCAAGCAAAATATAAACTGTTAAAAATAACATTAAAATTAAAATGTATTGTTGCTTTTTGTACATTTTAATATTTAACTATGGAAACTTTTTGATTTCATAAAAGAGTGAATTTTGCAGTTTTCAGACTACTTTTTGGGGAAAAGAGTTATACATTTTTCAACCCAGCCAACAACTCTTTGTTCATTGGGCCAATTTTCAAACTATTCATGGGTCAATAGTTTGACATTTTGCTAATTTTCAGCAGACCGTTTACAATGGGGATTTCCCTTTTTGTATATTCAAAAAAGCATTTTTGAATACACTATTTTTATATAAATATACTTTAATATCCTATTTCATATATTCAAAATAGAATTTCGAATATACTATTTTTATATAAATTATTTGTGGCTAAATACTAGAACTTAATAAACTGTTTAAAAAGGGGAAATCCTCTTTGTAAACGATCTGCTGAAAAATAGCAAAATGTCAAAACTATTGACCCTTGGATAGTTTGACTGTTGGCCTGATGAACAAAGAGTTGCTGGCTGGGTTGAAAAATGCATAATAGCCCTAAATAAATTTAATGTAGGCTTACCTACAAAGTTGACTGTTGGGCCAACTGAATGCCTACTGTTGACCAACCTCGTGCCAACGGTCAAATCATTTAAATCCAACCGTTGGGCCAACAGAACGCCAACCGTTTCCCTACAAATCAAACCGTTGGGCCAACAGAACGCCAACCGTTTCCCTACAAATCCCACCGTTGGGCCAACAGAACGCCAACGGCCAAATCCTGTAAATCCAATGGTTGGGCCAACTGAATGCCAACCGTTGGGCCAACTGAACGCCAACCGTTGGGCCAACTGAACGCCAACCGTTGGGCCAACCTCGCGCCAACGGCCAAAAACCACCGTTGGCCAACCATGCTTGAAAGTGGTTGGCCAACGACTTGCCAACGGTTTTGTGTTACTTGGGTTGTGATAACTCAAAATCTAACCATGATATGTCTATGAAATTTTTTACGTATGTTTTTCATAATACTAATAATGTAATGGACAACTGTTTTTGTTCTAGGTATATTATTTGTCGATTTAAAGCTGCATTTATAAAAAATTACATGGAAAATTACTAAAATTTCACATGTAATTGCATATAAGGACCTGTAATTTTTTTAGATTTTGAGATATCGGTTAGCTTGTCATTACACTTAGAAGGTATTTACGTCCATATGACAAAAAAAAGTTAATGTTATATGCACATTTTTTTTAGTGTGTGAGACTCTCACATAGTCTGAAAACAGACTCAATCCTAACTTTGGAAAATCCTGTACAGATGTGACTTTTTGTTAAAGGAATCAGTTTGACCGTTAACAGACAATGGTGCGGTGCACACTTCCCTAAGTGGAAAAAAGGGTCATTCGTTAGGAAAAGGGCATCAACGCACAAAGAGACAATGCAAGGCCCGGGGTGTCGGGCTGACAAAAAAAGAAACGCCGGCCTGGTGGTGACCATATGACAAACCCCCTGTGAGGGGATTGCATCAGACACATGAGACAATGGAACATTCGAGAACGGAGAAAAAGGTATAAATGAAGAAAAGACGATTAGACGAGGCTCAATTTTTGACTGGACCATGATGAGAGATTGGGGTACGGGAGAGCGTAGGGAATAAAGAGGAGACGTGAAGTTTAGATGAACTGTGATTATGAACCCCGCTCTCAATAATGTTATCAGCGTTCTTCGGAACAAACTTGTGCACGTTATTATTAGTCTAGATATTTATTTTATAATAAACGAGATGTAAAATAGACAATAATCTGTGTCTACATTAGTATTACGAGTTATACCAACGGATCCACGGCGATCCGGTTTACATAGTGCTAGAGCCGTTTTTGTAAAGTTTTGTTAAATTTCAACCCAATTTTCTCAATTTTGTAAATTTTCTTCCCATCATTTCGAGTTTTTGTGTTATATTCCTTTGGAAAATTAAGATAGAAATTTTTGCAAGTACAGTTTTTCAAAAAAAAAGGGTTCCGTAGTCGGATACCTTAAATTGTTTGATAATCTCTGATTAAAGTTTAACTTCTCATACCTTCTGAACTGAAAAATTCTACGGGCATATGTCAGTCCAAAAATGAGTGGTAGATTGGTACATTTAACAATGCTTAAAATGGCACATACAACGATGACATCTAAATACATTGGTTTAATGGACTCATCAACATGTCGCTTACTAGTTAGATGTCATTTAGAGATTGATATTCTTTAAATAGCGTATCGAGAGGCTTGACCAGGGGAAATATGGATGGAAACAATTTTCCATGATATTACTACAGGAGCGATATGAAGTAAAATCTCCTCAAAGTATCTCTGAAATTTCAGACTGCCATATAATTTATTAGTTCACATAGTGTTCTAATAGAAGACTTGGCAGTAAGCCTATGTACGACAAAATCAGAGTGTCCCCAGATACGATATATGCTTGTTAGATTATAAGCTAAAAATGTACTCGAGACGTAAACTTGTTTCCTAATAAGAATTTAAGAAACAGTAATTATTAATTTCCAAATAATGCCAAGAAAGGGAACACAAGTAATTTTCCCAATAGTGTAATTAGATATTCTCTCGCATATTTATCCATGTTGATCTGAATGAGTTATTAAATTTGAAGAACCTGAATCCATGAATGCTGAATGAGTATGTAACAAACCTTAAAATTACTTGAATTCTAACCGTAGTTTCAAGACATAGTACTATAATATTGCTAGGAATGTTTACTAGATCACAAACAAATGAGATTAAAAATTAAAATATATTTATATATAAACATTGGCTCCCAAAAGAATTCGTACACTTACGAATTTCAATGAAATAGGGGTCTATCCATTAATTAAAATGAATATTTCAGAATGGGTATTTAATAATAAGATCTATAATCTATTCTTAACAAAACTGCATGAACTATTTTAAAAACATAGTAAAACTTTATTTTTAAGAAACCAATAATCAAAAAGTAACAAAAACTTTTTCTCACAAAAGTCATCGTACACTTGTAAAAAATCTCTACATATTAGAAAATATTCTAAGTTTTCGTTAAATTAATATTTAGTAGGATATCCTTTAGCATCTATAACAGCTTTTAAACTCCTAGGAATAAATTGCACTAGTTCTTTTGTAATTTCTGCATCAATGTTCATCCATTCTCCCATCATATTGTTTTTGTTCGATTTTCATATGAATGTCGTGTTTTCGTACTCGAACCTCCAGTTCTCTCCAAATATGTTCTATTGTGTTTAAATCTGGTGATTGAGGGGGTGTTTTCAAAACTTGTGGACAACTATAGAGATACCAGAGGCGAAAGTTTAGAACCGTGTGCTTAGGATCGTTATCTTGATAAAAAAACAAAGTTGTTTCCTATACCCAAATTTTGGGCTGAAAATTTTAAATTGTCTCTTAATATTTATATAAACAGCATGATTCATTATGCCATCAATAAATACCAAATTACCTGTCCAGATGCTGACATACTCCCCTACACGAGGACACCTCCACCGCCATGTTTAACTGTTCCTACTAAGCTCTTGGGATTAAGTTCCTCATTTTTTCTTCTCCATACAATTATACGCCCTTCGGAACCAAAAATGTTAAACTTGATTTCATCGGCAAATAAGACATTATTCCAATACGTTTGGGGCTTATTTATCATTGATATTGCGAAGGAAAGCCTAAGCTTTCTGTTTTTCTCACGCACAAAAAATTTTCTACGGGCAGAACGCCCATGTAATCTAGCTGCTCTGAGAACTCATGAAACAGTTTCAGGTGAAATTGAAGTAGAAAATGTTTCATTAAATTCTCCAGAAACTTTTATGGCACTCGAACGTGGATTTTTCACAAATTTTCTAATTATAAATCTCTGATCACGTTTTGTTAACTTTGCTGGGCGACCTTTTCTTACCTGGTTTTCAATCCGATTTTCTTCTTTAAAGCTTTTTATCACATACTGCACAGTAGAATTGGATAAATTAAGTAATTTAGCAACATTCCGAACTGATTTACCACTACTATTATGAAAAATAATCAATTTTCGAATGCCGTTTGTTGTTTTTTTACGACTAATTTTGTTGTTTTTTTACGCCATTTTTAAATAATAAATAGAATATTGCGGAGTAGGTAAGCAAAAATTAGAGCCAAACGATATTTTAAATGCCACCACAATTAAAAAATAAAAATAAAGCACCAGACGTTAATTTTAGTTATGAATTTATCCGAAAATATTTCAGTGTACGATGACTTTTGTGAGATAAAGTTTCTGTTACTTTTTGATTGCTGGTTTCTTAAAAATAAAGTTTTACTATGGTTTCAAAATATTTCATGTAGTTTTGTTAAGAATATATTATAGATCTTATTATTAAATACCCATTCTGAAATATTAAATTTAATTAATGGATAGACCCCTATTTCATTGAAAATCTTAAGTGTACGAACACTTTTAGGAGTCACTGTATATATATATATATATATATATATATATATATATATATATATATATATGTGTGTGTATACACAGTGGAATCTCGATCGATCGTTTTCGGATCCATCGTTTTTCCGTATATGTCGTTCATTTTATCCAGTCCCAACGATCATATTGCTTTGTTATGTTTCCGCATCTACCGTTTTCCCGCATGTATTGTTTATTTCAATAGGTCCCTTGGAAAACGATAGATCGAGATTCCACTGTATATATATATATATATATATATATATATATATATATATATATATATATATATATATATATATATATATATATATATATATATATATATATATATATATATATATATATATTGCTTAGAATTAGTTTTAGACAGAATATACAATATAAGGGATAGATTGCAATTGGCCGTTTTGATACAGGTACAATAAACAACGCGTTGATAAAGCACTTTTTATATATATTTTCATCTGGGACATTTTTATACTTTTAGAGCACAGCAAATTAATAACACGAGTAAATGCTGCTCTTCCCAATATGCTCATATACATAATTTATATTATACTAAAATTTATTTTCAGCGCCTTTGTAAGATTCATGAATAATTGAGTGACAGGCAAAATTTCATTTATGATGACGAGCTGCAAATGGCTACAATGGGAAAATGGCAGACCTACGAAGCGAAAGAGCAGTTAATTGTATTTGTTAATAATGTGTCACTGATGTGCATGGACCATTGAATGAAGCGAAGGAATTCAGGAATATATGAATGCAAATGCTGTTGTTTGATAATTATATTCAAACAAAAGATTCACTTCAAAGTTAGGGAACCAGAAGCTGTATGAAATTGGAGTCCTAAACTACCATACCTGTATAACAGAATAAAATTCTCCCAGAGGAATGGAACATGAACACAAATCTATTAGACCATATAAATCCTCAAAGTATGTGTGCTTATGTTCTGGCCAATTTGTAATCTTCACCTTTGTTTTTATATATATATATATTTCATATGTTAATAATGAATCTGTTTTACATGTATTCTTTGTTTCAGGGGTAATTTTGTAACTAGAACTACAGTTTATATAAATATGGCAATAAAACCACAATGTTATGATATTAATTCCCTTTCATCAGTTGTAATATGTACAAACATGCATTCTTTGATCAAGAAAAATCAATTATTTTTATTATATCAATTTGTGATACACAATACATTTTGTTTTCCCATCCACTGTGGAGATGTATAATTGCTTTTGGTTACCGCTTTTGGTTACCACAACATGTAGTTGTCCTTTAGAAAACCAATATGTCTGGCGAAATTTGTAATTAGGCAGTTGAAGAGCTTAGAAAACAATTTAATGGTCATTAAACAACTTAAACGTATGAGAAAGATTTAAGGCAGCAACAATAAAAGTTCCAGATAGTTAGTCACGGAACAAAGGTGTTAAACATCACATTTTATGGTAGCTGATATTTTCCACAATGTCCTTCAAAAGAACATAGACTTTGGTTAGAGGATTTAGGAAAGTTTAGAGAACAAACAGAGAGACTCGATTTTAATTTTGTAAGTATGGATTACCCTACAGTTCTGAGTACCCGTTGCAGGGAAACAATAAATATATGAAGCAGAAATATTTAACTACTGTTTATTTGCAAGCATTATTTGGCAAGAACATCAATTGACTAAGTACAAGGTTTTTCTGAAGTTCTTGGTATCTCTCACCGTAACTTGTATACACGTAACATAACTAGGTTCATAATTGTAGTCTGGTACATACAAACCTCAGTGGATAATACTAAAACAAGCTTTCAATCATGAGACATTTTATCGCACATTTTATCGCAGGTGAGGGAGTATGTACGGTAAATAAAAAATTTATTTTTCCAAGCATCTTCGCGCTGTTTTCCTTCGTAAGGAAAATCAATAAGTAAAGCTATTTTTGGAAAAGATATTCCCTTTTAAAATGCTATTTACTGTAATTCATCAACATTCAATCATGTAAAAATATAAAAATTCAAAATTTATTTCAATAGCACACAACAAGGATCTTTTTCTCACAAATACACTCCAAAACTCCATACCAGATGCCATGCTTCGAGGGTACAATTAAGTGAACTGAACGAATGGAGTGAATTGTTCAAATCCTGAGCTGAGATAAGTTTCATTGCACGAGTGGTAAAACACTTAACATCAACTCCCAACGTCAATCGATTTTAAAAATAATTCCATGTCATGCCATTCAAGCGGTGATGGTCAAATTTATTTACATTATTACTCTCTACATCAAATCTTCATCAAATCAATACCTCATACTGAAGATACAAAAAGCCTAAATATCCTGCACATATACAGGGTGAATCTGAACAAGTGGGCAAATCTTTACGGGGTGATCGAACGCATCTACACGAGCAATATTCGTCATAGAAAGTATGGACGGAACACAAACAGCGAGGCGCTAGGTGGCGTTGTAAATGGTATCCGCATGCCACACGTCCTCATTCGTTCCAGCGGCGGTTTTCCGTAAATGTTTGGGCAGGGATCCTCCATGACCATTTGGTTGGCCCATACCTCCTGCCACACCGTCTGGACGGTGAATCGTATCACACATTCCCACGACAGGTGTTGCGGGAGCTGCTGCGTCCGATTCCAACCTATATAGTGCTAGTGCCATTCTATATAGTGCCCCCTTACTATAATGGGCAGTAAAACTGCTGCGTAGTATAGGCGAATGTTTGATTACAAGTGCGTCCACATTGAAATATATATATATATATATATATATATATATATATATATATATATATATATATACATATCAATCACTTATTTTTATTTGCTAATCAGTTATTTTTTCCATTTTGTATCCTTTTTCAAACTTCATTTGCTCAATATCTCTTAATTACATCTAAATTAGAAATAAAGATTTACTAAACTTATGATTAATACTGTCATTTAAAGCCGGAGTATTATCGAAAGGAAGAGTGGATAGTGATATACCACCATAGCTAAAGTCACTGATAGAAATCTGATAAAAAGATAAGAGTTAATAATTTATATTGCTAGCAGATCTAGCAGTGTGAGAAGCCGTGATTGCATTCTACCAGACTAATGATGGGGCTTGAAAAAAGATGCACGAGTTAGAAAATGTGAACATTTAGTCGTTTACTTAAGTCTTGTCCTGATAAATGAGCTGTATTTCTCCTCCTTCAGTTTGATGTATTCAATCTTGCAGTTCGACATCTTTAATCTCTTAAACAAAAAACGTAACTGATTCGCATATAAAAAGCACTTTACACTACAACACAGCTTCTAAATCTTGAATTAACACAAAATCCATAGAGGGAAAGAAAATGACTGAAAAAGGATCAAATAATTCTCGTTCCAAATCTTACTGAAAGGATTTATCTTTCAAAGTTTATCATAAACTTTTATTCAATTTCAAAAAACCTTCAAATGAGCAGAATTTTATGGCATCAGAATTCAAAATATTTTTGACACGGTAACTGGAGAAAGTTTTACAGAAATTTATAATCTTATCTTAAAAAAAACTTCATCTAAATCTTGCACGAATGGAAGTACATCTTTAAAGAAAAGTAGTCTGCATAAAATTCATAAGGGTTTTGAATTATACAAAATAAATTGTTAACATTATGCTATTCTAATACGAAGGAAGGATTTAGAAAACTAATCTGGTTACCTTAAGAAAAAACACACATCGCTCCTTTCTTAATTCCCAAACTTTCATCTCAGTTTGATAATACTAGATTCCCTTTTAAATTTTTCTCGCCTTTTAGTTAATCGGAAACTTTTAGTATAAGTTTTTCTTCCAGAATTTTCTCGTTCATTCATTCAGAAGTATTAAGTGAATGGTAACTTATTATCTTTCATCATTCATATACATGCATTCCCAATCTTCGTATGATGTATACTGATAATTTTAAGTTTTATTCCTTATCATTTTATACCCAATTCTTTTCATTATAAAAATATTCTACTTACTATGGAATCTCATTGGGAAATTAAAGTTCTAATTTATTTAGCTTGGAAATTAAGAAATAATACTTTCAAACATGTTTTCGTATTGTCCTAGTTGGATGTGTTGTTGAATATATAAATATGGGATATGGTTAAAGTCTAAATATATTTCTTTAGTTACGGGGAGTGTATGTATGAGATCGCTTTATAATACAAATAAAGAATCATATAAACACAACTAGACAGTTTTGGTAATCATTGTAATAAAACATCATACAGAAATTTTACGGGGAAATCTGAAGTAAAATTGATAGCATAATTGACTGATCATTGATTGTATCATACAAAACATCTTGTCCATCATACTTTCCCTCATATTCTTACGATGCCAAAGAATATATTAACACTAGCTGAAAACCCGTATTTTGCTACTGAGTACATTCAAATTAAATACAACGGTCAATGTATGCAATTAATGGCAAAAATATGAATATATATATATTTATAATAAATACAACGATCAATGTATGCAATTGATGTAAAAAAACGAAAGAATATATTTATAAAAAAATCGTAACGTATATTTTTATAGACAAAACAATGTGGAAGAAAATATTCAAATTAATTCTGATCCAACATACTAAAGAATATAGTACAGTTAATATAATACAGTTTGAGGAACATATCTTTTACTGAATTTTAATATTTTTTGGATAATTTCCAATCGTCTGCCGCATTAGGAAGAAAAAATATTTTTTTGTGTATTTCGTTGTTATGTACGTGACGATAAATTAATTTAAAGCACCAGAAAAATAAATCACGTGATCAGCATTTAAGAAATTAAATTCTAAAAATTAATCTTTTAAAATTCCCCAAAAATCGGAAAATGGAGATAAAGATTAGAAAAAGATTTCATTTTAAAGAGATTTTTATGATATTTCTTGTGATATAAATTTTATAACCCTCCAATTATTATTTTAAATGCAAACTTAATAAAAGATAGTAAAACAGCTTAAAAATTTTATTCTAAAAAATATAAGAATTTTTCAAAAATATTTCTTAGAGCACCCGTACACTATATGCAGAATCGTCCTGCAAAATTTCAGCCCTTTAGGTCCAGCGATTTCGTCTGTGCGTTGTCAGTCAGTTAGTCAGTCAGTCAGTTACGGAACTGTTCTATTAATAAAGATTATGGTATTCAACAGAGACGTTTTATTGCCTTTGAAATTTATTATGTTTGATAACTGATAATATATATGCACACATAAACTGTGACATGTACTTGGAACAATATTTTCTAAATTTATTTACTCTAAAAGTCCACACAGTGAAGATATTAAAGTCTAGATATAGTACACACATTTTATATCATATATATATACAATTTATATATAAATATATAAATAGATAAATATATATATATATATATATATATATATATATATATATATATATATATATATATATATATATATATATATATATATATATATATATATATATATATACACTCATAGACAAAAATATATATATATATTTATATATATATATATATATATATATATATATATATATATATATATATATATATATATATATATATATAAATCAAATATTGCTCACATGTTAGCTGCTATACTTTGTATCCTTTTGCAATCTTCATTTGTATAACATCTCTCAATAAAGAGGAATATGCTAAGGTAAATTATGCTTATTTAGTGAGTCTTATATAAACAGACAATCAGATTAAAATTCATACATTTGCGAATTTCCTCTTTACAACATTTATAAACTGAAACATTTTCATTATGTGCAACCGTAAAGTTATAGCATGTTTTCATAACATTTGCATCATAATGCAAAAGTTAAAGCAACCAAAATGAAGAGATGTTTCAGAATTCTTTGAACACATAAAAAAAATGATGCCATCCTTTACCTTTTTAAATAAAATAAAATCATTCATGCAATTTTTTGAAAGATCACACAATACGAAAGCAAGTTATTATTAAAAGACTTGTTTAAAAAATATAAGCATTTTGAAAGGTTTCAATTTTACAGCTAAATTTCTAGATGGAAATCAGAAATTCTCTAATTTAATATCCAATTTTTACTCCAGTAGTCACAAAAAAAAATCAGCGGAATGTATTAAATGGAATGTCAATTCCTGTTTTTAAATTTATAACTCTCGACATTTTTCCCATTTGTTGCATACTGATTTTTTTCTGCTTAGAAATGTTTTCTATACAGATATAATATTTTAAAGAAAACTTCTGAGTTTTTCGAATAAATTCAATAATATTTTCAATGAAAGAAGGAAGAGCTGATTGAGTTTTCATTCTTCAACTTCCACTAACATCATAAAAATATCTATTTGACATTAAATGAAATGGGAAATGTACTTTTAAATTCGATTTTTAAGTTAAGACTTTTGACATTTCTTTAAATAGCTGGACAGAATCGCCTGAGGTAAAATAAACTTGTGACAGAAGGAAACTTTTTCTGAAATAAATGTCAAATTTAGTTACAAATATTTTGACAATTAAAATTTATGCTTGTCTTTTTTCGTAATGAAGCATTCAATGTCCTTTTTTATGAAGATGACAGAAAATGGAAATTATTTTTGGAATGAAATATTTTTACTATGATGGAAGAGAGAATGAAGAAGAGAGAATGAAGTTTTAGAGAGAGAATACTTTGCAAATAGGCTACACTTCTTTACAAAGACAGAGTGCCTATTTGCAAAGTATATAATAGGAAAGTATAAAGCCAACACAATATACTAGGAAAAGCAAGTTTTGTAAGTAACTGCACTATGTTTTAGTTTCTAGTCTAATGCTGAGGCACTTTGTCATCAGACGTTCGCCTTTGTTATTCACCTTTATTTACTGCCTAATATATATATATATATATATATATATATATATATATATATATATATATATATATATATATATAGATGCGTGCATGTCTGGATAGAATCATTTTCATGCAAGATGGCGCTCTTCCGCACATCGCAAAGCCAGTCATGCAACTTCTCAAGAGACATTTCTGAAATAATCGACTTATCAGCCGTCATTGTCCACTTATCAGCCGTCATGCCTGACCTCCAAGTTCACCAGACCTCAATCCTTGGGACTTCTGGCTGTCGGGTTATCTTAAAAATGTTGTGTATAGTGGCCCGATTGCAAATTTAACTGAATTGATGACACGGATTACGCAACACATTCGCAATGTCACCCCTGAGACACTCCGGTCTGTTATGGAACATGCTGTTTATCGCTTTCAGCTTGTGGTGGACAATGGTGGAAAGCATATTGAACCTGTCTGCCGCAAGTCTAGCGATAATTAACAGGCGTTTTCATTGTTGCTCTTTATGCGGTTTTTGGCCCAAGGACAATTAAAAACCAAATCATTATGTGCTTTTTATGCGGTTTTTGGCCCAAGGACAATTAAAAACCGAATCATTATGTGCTTTTTCTGCGGTTTTGGGCCCAAGGACAATTAAAATCCAAATTTTCCCATCAAATGTGGTACGACCTTGCCGTGGTGGATGGGCTTTCCACTAACAGTGCCACAACTGTTGACTGACTTGGAAGTCATTTTTTCCGTCAAACGACCCAAACACACATGCACATTGAACACTACAGTTGGTTTACTGTGCAACTCATGCCAAAGCCGTCGTATTTCGATTCAAAATGTCACTTGTAGCCGAATCCACTTTCGGTATGCCGCTTACAACGCCATCTATTGATACATTTTGGAACTTTTTTTATTATGCCAAATCGTTTCCCCTTTCTTCCAGTATATTCAGTTCAAATTTGAAGTCATTCTGACCAGTGGTTCTTTTTTTTGCAGCCTTTCGAAAGTGGGACTTTAATTATGGACACCCTGTATATATATATATATATATATGAAACGATAACTTTTATAACCATTAAAGGAAACACCTATTCAAAATTCTTTTATATTATCGCAATATGATAACTCCCCTCATCTTGATTTCGACCTGGGAATGACCAGAATAACCTATTAGTTTTTCTATTAAAGCCATGCGCAGCCAGAGTTATATAAGAAGAAATTTCGAGAACTATGACGAAAACGATCACCCGATATGGCGTCCCAAGACCACTGCGTGACAGCTTAGAACGCTAACTACTATATCATGTAACTGTACTATGATTGATTTTTATATTCTACAGTATCAAACAGATGTAGATTAATACTTTAATATGCTTTTCCTTAAGTTTATAACTTTTAACATCCAACGTTTTATACTTAATTATTCTTCATTTTTATTTTTTTAATATGTTATGTTATCCTTTTTCTGCATTTTTTAAAATTTATTTGTGATGATGTCAGAGACGTTCAGAGTATTTAACAGTAAATTCAAGGGAAGATGAAAGTAAATACTTGAACTGTGTGAGCGGAGATTCTTCTTGATCCTAACGTTCAACTTGAACGAATAGAAAATTAATCCTGAATGCGACTTCATTGAGAAACAGAGATAGTAGTTCCAACCGCCATTAGGGGCTCGAGAGGATTTGTCAGTTTATATATATATATATATATATATATATATATATATATATATATATATATATATATATATATATAAGTAATATTGTAAAGGAGGACTTATAATGCCTTGTTAAATAGTGAATACAAGCCTTAAATTAATGTATAACCTTGAAATTTTTATATTATTTATGACAAATAAAATCTATATAGGTGAGGGATGAGAATGACAAAATGACATAAAACTGCGGTTCATCTTCACGCCTGATTTTCAGCCTTGATTTCATTTTTCATCAATGTGATATACAATTCTGATCTTATATGTCAGTAGTAAACTGTTACTTGAAGAGGAGAAATCAGCGAAATACATGCAAGATCATCTTAGATCCACTGAAATAAATGGAATTAGATCAAAACAACTTCGTTAATATTGACCGATGACCTTTAATTTTGGTGTAGTTGTCTTAAATGAACACATTCAATGTTATTAATGACAATCAAACTTTCCTATTAATTCTATTAAACATAAAATTATTTTGTTTAACAGCAAAATATAGAAAATTTTACTTCGGATGTTTTTCCTGATAGAAATTTCTCCAGTGTGTTCTCGTAAATTTACCTTAAATTCCCTGATAAAATGTAGATCTTTGCATATGTGACATGCTTTTCAACTAATTTTGGATCACACTTTTCTTTTTCTATAGGACAAATTACGTCTGAGAAAGCGATTATTAAAAGTGTCAATGATAATCAGTTAAAATCACTAATTCGAGTTAATTTTACGAACAATTTACCGTATATTACAGGGGAAAGCAAGATAAGATATAAATTATCAGATATATTTACTTTCTGAAGACAATATTCCATGACATCAATTAATAAAGAGAAGTATTCACCTTGGTTCTGCAATTTTACTGAACCAACTTTCTTTGAAATTAATGAGAAATATTTATAATATATGTTAATTTACGTAAGAGTGTTCATTTTCTAACTCTCTTACGCTCTACATTAGCAAAGTTATTAAATAGGGTAAATTGAGTTGGTATTATTATATGTAATCAGACAACCATAAATGCAGTTTTCTAGTAATTTACTAACTCCTTTAAGTAGAAGCTGTAATTCTACTGAAAGTTTTTTCCGCATTCCCATTACAATTTTCTCTAATGGATGCATTAAACTTTGTTTCTTTTCAAGTGATGACGGGTGAAATATTTCGCATTTGAAGTTTCTCTTGGTTTCATTTCAAATGTTTCTTAGCTCTTTGACATTATCCCAATAAATGATTTTGTTTACTTTCGGTTTGATGCATTACAAAAGCTAAAGAAAAAAAAACAAATCTGGAGCTTTTAATTTACTGTCTCGTGCCATTATCCATTGCTCTTTTATCCAAATTATATTAGTGTTCCCGCTAATTGCTTGATAAATTCTTTCCCAGGATCTTTTAAAGCCTCCTCCCCCTATCTACTGGTAAAACCCTATCTCTCCCATCTCCCCAAAATTCCGGGTTTGTTATGCGGGCAAATGGGGTAAAATTTCCTTTTCATTAGGGAGGGGAAAGATGAAGCAGGCATTTAATGATACTCCTGGATGCGAGTCTTCCTCATGCTGGTACATTTCGGATGCTGAAACAGCTGACGCACAAAATATTTCACGCTTTAAAAATGTTAGTTTACGTTTAAAATTCAGAAAAGATGAGTTTTGTTTTCCCAGGACGTGTATCAATGAAATCATCATTAAAGCGTTAAATGAACATTTCCCATGCAAAAATAGTTTCGGGCTAGGAATTAGATTGCCGTTATCAGGAAAGATAAGCTGAGAAAGAGAGTAGAGATGTAAAGCATGAAAGAATTTCTCTAAAGTTATACATTGAAAATAGCTTTAAAAAATTAGAGATTATTTTTTTCAATTTGAATATCTAGAAAAAATATTTATTTAACGGAGTATTTTTTAGAATGGAAGAAATTTCACGGTATTTTACTCAAGGAAAATTAATCTGAGTATCACTTAGGATATATTCAGAAAATAACTACCAATATTTTTTGTTTAAAATATCAGAGTGGATTCAATGTATGTGAATTTTTTAAAATATTATTATGAAGTCCTATTGGTGAAAATTGTAAAGTAATTTATTATTTAAATGAAAATTTCAGTGAAATCTTAAAAATCACAGAAAATATACACCAAAATATATGAAAAAATTGGTTCCGACGATATGACTATCAAAATCATATCCTTATTGAATATTAAATAAACAAAATTACTTCAAAATATATCTAAATATTGCAGTGCTTCATAATTCCCAGTTACAATTTTAACAAACAAAATAATTTTATTAGATTAGGAGAAAATAAATCCGAAAATTTATAAATATGTTTCAGCATTATTTAAGGAAATTTAGTAAAATATGTTTAAATGTAATACAAGTACAAAAATTTCATACATTAAGAAAAAAATTTTAAAAAATATTTATTTTTGGTGGTAGAGTGAGTTTCTAAGTATATTTCAGTAAAATAAATTTTTAATATTCATACCTGATAAAACTAAACCTTATGAAGCACATAATATTCACTTTCATTTCTTCATTAGCATCATAATAAAAATCAGTATTCTAGCATATTTTATTCCACCTTGTATAATAATTTAAAGGGACTTTACTTCTTGTCACTTTAAGACAAATATTTGTATATTAATTTAAAATTAATGAAGTCTACTCATTAGGTAAGAAAGTCAATTCATCAGTGCACTGGCTGTGAAACTATTTTAAATTTCAATAGAATATTTACGATTTCCTTACAACGATAACTTTTTTTAATAAAAGATATTATGCATTAATTTAAACAGTTTTACATTCTTATGCCTTTATTTTTGCGATGCATATTTCAAGAAAAAATAAAATTAATCGGCATCAGAAAAAAAAACTCGCCTCTTGCATAATTATTTCAATATCGGAATTTTTTAATTAATTTTAAATTAAACACTTTCTTTCGTGTAAAAATACTTTTTAGTAGAAATATCAAAATACTGGGGATAAAGCAGGTAACTCTGGTGTACATAAATAAAGCTTTCATTTTTGATAAGCAATTAATTTAAACAAAAGCATTTAAGAAAGGTAAGGATTATGGTGGGTATAATTTTTTTTGTTTCTAACCTAATGAATTTATTTTGTGATATACTATCAACTATTATTCTTCCTTGGAGGAATGTGTTAAGAAACAGAAAATATAACCAGTAATTTACTTAAATTATTTAGGTCTTTTAACACAATTTCATGAATCATTTTAATGCTCCACTTAAGTTTCTGTGTTCGATTTTATTATGATTTCCTGAAAATACCATTTAGAATTTTACACAGCAGTTAACATTATCATTTATTTAAACTAATAATCCAAAATGTACATTATTTGTTACGAATCAGGTAAAAATGATTATCTAATCGACTGAAAAATTGAAAAAAATCAAAAATAACTATGTACAATAAGTCACTATATATGAAATCAAGTAAGCAGGAAAATATGACTGTCTATTATATTTTTACTGCGTTCTAGCTATGACATATATAAAAATTTAAATTGATATCCTTACAAGAAACGAGGCTTGAGATCAGCTTTTACCTGAAGATTTGTCTTACAAAGACAATAAACTTATAAAAAAGTAATTTCAAAATAGGAAGATAATTGAGAAAAACTGATTGAGTTTACTTAAGACAACAGCACAGACTATGTGGACAAAGAATGAATGTTGAAATTATGCAGCTATCGAATTTTGTCTTTCAAAAATTCTACGACATATTATAATTACTATGCTACTGGGCAACTATTAAGAGATTCTTGTAAGTCCCAAAAATTTCCATCCATATTAAATTAGGGATTAGTCTAATTTCTGAACGGGTGGCACTAGCACGGATATGTGCTCTCTATTATCTTGCTTTTAATTGGCTCACGTCATCAGCAGTGAAATGCGCCGCATTCAGAGCTTGTAACTGCTTATTTTACCAACATAATGTTCACAGACGTGTCGCAAACATAGTGATTACCTAAGAGAAGTTTAAAATATCGGATCCAGTGCGCTGCAAGCAATACATAATGTAGAATATTCTACATTGTCCACTAACTTGAGTCCCACGCCATTGAGGAAAGTTAAATGTGGGTACATGCTTTCATACTGCAATTTAGTACCCCATCTATAAACTTAATAATAAATATAATGCACAGATCTTTAAGTACCATATTTTTCGGACCATGAGACGCACCGGACGATAAGACGTACCTCAAATTTATGGGAGGAATTTCAGAAAAGAAAATTTTGTATTGTGTTAATTTTATAGAGATATTTTCAGCTTCCTACTTAATAAAAATTATATATATATATATATATATCGTCACCTGATTGCAAGAACTAGGTAACTCGAATTTTCAAGCTCTTGAAGATCTGAAATGTCTACTTCTACCAGTGGAAAATACTCGTCGTTCTGTTTGTCTAATCATTGTACTAGCCAACAGATGGCTTTCGGTTAGTAGCAAGTGAGTTGTTAGTTATTTCATTCAATTCTTATGTAATTTAGCTATAAATAGCAAGATATCTCAAAAATAACTTTTTTGGAGTTACCTAGTTCTTGCATTCAGGTGGCGATATATATATATATATATATATATATATATATATATTGTCGCGTTGATATCGTTAGAATAGATGAGGCACCCAAATAACAGAAACGCAGAGCTCTTTATTTAGCATTCAACAGTTGGTTGACAAGATCGGAACTGCCCAGCAAACTGATCTACTCGCTCATTTATACATTAACAGAATGTTCTGGAATACCTTTCCAGTATACTGAAGAATATTCTAGAAACTTGAAGAATTAATAGAACAAAGGAAATTAAATTACAGTTAAAACTGCCCGCAGCACTTGTGCGGGGATTTGAACCGGGAACCTCTCGCTCCGAAGTGCGATGTGATAACCACTTAGCCACGGATTCCTTGACGGGAAAAGCATTATAAGCGGTAATATAAATACATTATAGCGAGGTTTATGATATAAGATGCTTCTTAATATGTTATGACGTGCTTCATAGAGAACTTTTTTTTGTTCCCGTAACAGCAAAAAGTTACTTTGAATACATTAAGGAATTAGTTCAATTTTATATGAGTTTCCAAGTATGTGAACAACCAGTTATGACCAAGATATTATCAGCTGTTTACACACCTTAATAATAGCAATAATTCAAGTCCCGTGTCCACATTTCTACTGCTTTTCTGATCTTAACTCTAATTAGAAAGCAAGAGTATAATTCTTATACACACATGTTACAGCTATTCCAACGCAAGTATTTTCAAATCAACGCATATGGACTTATTGCTACCAAATGAATAACGTAAAATTAATTTTTAAATCCACCTCATAATGAAAAAAAAATTATCTTATTAAATAAACCCACTATCTTACCAGTTACCTTACTTTCCACAGAACGTTCCTCTTTTGTGTTTAAAAATTTGATGACACACACACATGAGCACTTTAGTCAACGATATATATCAAACTACGATTTTGAATAAAAAGTTCAAAATCTGTGTAGTTAGTTATCTATTCAAAATCTAAAATTACTTCTGATCGAAAGATATTGATTGAAGATAGTCATTGCTGATATATAAAGCATCACATTTGCTTTAAAAGAGTAACCTAAATGTTCAGAAAAGTTTATGCAAATCAAGTGTAAATGTAACCTAGTAAATATAGTAAAAATAATACTAACTGTGGAATTATATACATAGTATAAACAATAGAAACTTAAAAGCTCTAAGGTAAAAATTTTCATTCATCTTCGTTATCAATTTCGGTACCTGAAATACATCACTTTTACTAACTGAATATTTAAGTCACATAGAAATTTTCCTTTTATTTTATATCGTACAAATATGTTTTCTTGCACTCAATTTTTAGATCGTCCCTTTCAAAAGGAAAATCTTCAGGGGCAATTTTGTTTTTAAATGTTAATTTTATAGTTTACTTCCAGTTTGAATAAAACTGACTGCCAACTTTTCCCCAGATGCACTTAACATAGTTATATATGTTTTAGAATAATTCATACATAAGTCGAAATATTTTGATGTTAGTTTAAGCGACATCTTAAATATTATCGGATGAATTAAAAATGTATAACAATGTCTCTTCTAATCTATACTAATAAATAAAGAGAGAAAGCGGATTTTAAATTTGGAGGGTAATCTCCGGAACCACTGCACCTTTTTGAAAAATTCTTTCACTATTTGAAAGTCACATTATTCCAGATGGACATAGGCTATATATTATGTACTAGCTGAAGTACCCGGCATTGTCCGGGATTTTAAGAATATTTGTTAACCAAAATCAATTTAAAAATTAACACAGTATAAATAACATAGAAAAAATATATGTGAAATGTTATACACATCTCAGAATTTAGGAATTTCAGCCTTTCATCAGTGTAGCACTGAAATCTGAAAAGTAAAAATGTCAAATTGTCCAATTTTTGTTAACCAAAATTAATTTTAAACTAAAAACATTACAATTAACATAGAAAAAAATGTGAAATCTTATACATATGAATAAAAATAAAACCCAATAAAAAAATATATAAATTTATAATACACTCCTCAGAATTTAGCCAGATGTAGCCTTTTATCACTGGAGCAAAAAAAAAAAGAAACTGAAATTACAGGTTTAGCAGAAATTTCCAATAGAACCAGTATATGACTCCAGCGTTGCCTCTTAAAAAATTAAGTGTTTCATTGAGGGCTGCAAACCATTCAACTCCTCTCCACATTAAACTCCTATAAACATCCTCTACATATTAAATTCCTTTTCTCTACATAATAAACACCTCAGAATTTTGGTAGATTCAGCCTTTCATCATAGTACCACTAAAAATTGACACATCCTCTCCAGAAATATAAATTTATTAATTACAATAATTAAACACACACAAATGTATAAATTACACAAAAGTTTTTAATAAACATTTGAATAATCCGTAAACGAAAAAGTATATGAAAATAAAGATAATATGAACTTCCGGAATCAAAATTAATTACCCTTAATTTTTAATTAATAAAAAACCAATATAATATGAATAAAAACGATAGTTGTTTAAAAGCATATGAAAATAAAGCTATTATAAAGATAATAATAAAAAAAGCAAGAAAATAATGCTCGCGCATGAAGTTAACGTGACGATATAAAGATAATAATAATAATAATATAAACCGCGTACATAAAATATTTAGCTTTTCAAGCGAAATAAATGAATTTTTAGAAAAAAACTACTTTTAATCGAGAAATTAAATACATTGCACAAAATTTTGATTTTACTAACTTTCAACCCTGCAATTTACACCCCACTTCTTTGAAGTTAGGTGTTGAAACATCCTCTTTGAAAAATTTACACCCTACTTCTTTTAAATAGGCTGTAAATATACAGTTTCAAGAGCCAATGGAATGCCAGTTAAAAACGATTGTTCTTTAAAATCATATGAAAATTACGATATTATAAAGATAATAATAAAAAAAAGCATAGGAAAATAATGCATGCGCACGAAGTTAACGTTACGATATAAAGATAGTAATAACTATCTCTATATATAAAATAGTTCCGTAACTGGCTGACTGACTGATTGACTGACTGACATACAACGTACAGACCAAACCGCTGGACCTAAAGGGCTGAAATTTTGCATGGCGATTCTTCTTATAGTGTAGTGGTGCACTAAGAAAGATTTTTGAAAAAATTTTCTTAGATTTTTTAAAATTAAATTTTTAAGCTGTTTTAGTAACTTTTTTTAAGTTTGCATTTAAAATAATAATTTTAGGATTATAAAATTTATATCACGCAAAAGACCATAAAAATTCCTTTAAAATGAAATCTTTTTCGAATCTTAGCTCCATTTTCTCATTTTTGGTGAATTTTTAAAGATTCATTTTTAGAATTTAATTTATTAAACGCTGATCACGGGATTTCTTTTTCTGGTACTTTAAATATATTTATCGTCACATAACAACGAAATAGACAAAAAAAATCTCTTTTCCTTGCTAATGCGGCAGACGATTGGACATTATCCCAAAAAATATTAAAATACAATAAACGATATGTTCCTCAAACTGTACTATGTTAACTGTACTATATTCTTATTAGATTTAATTTGAATATTTTCTTCTACATTGTTTTGTCTATAAAAATATCCCTTACGATTTTTTTATAAATATATTTTTTTCTATTTTTTATATCATTTGTATACCTTGATCGTCGTACTTATTATATATATATATATATATATTGGCATTAATTGCATACATTGACGTTGTATTTATTTGAATGTACTCCGTAGCGAAGTGCGAGTTTTCAGTTAGTAAATTATAAAGGTAATAATATTACAAATAGGATAGAATACTAAAAGTTCAAAATAGTAGCACCATCTACTGCACGTCTGTGAATCGAGAGGCACATCCTTCAAAAATTGTTGGTTGTTTATTAATTAAAAATATTGGAAAGTTTTTGTCTGTCGATAACTATACATGTAGGAACAGTTTTAAGATTTATAAATTATCAACCTACACAGGTGATAATTTATCCGGCGTTGCCCGTGATTTTAAAAATGTTTGTTAACCAAAATCAATTTTAAAACTAAACACAGTATAAATAACATAGAAAAAAACATGTGACTGTTATACGCATGAATAAAAAGAAAACCCAATATAAAAACCCATAAATTTACAATAATTTCCTGAGAATTCAGCTAGATTTAGCCTTTCATCATTGGAGCAAAAAAATATATTTTTGTTTTTTTGGCATTAATTGCATACATTGAGAGTTGAATTTATAATAAATATATTTTTTTGTTCTTTTTTTGGCATTAATTGCGTACATTGACCGTTGCATTTAATCTGAATGTACTCCGTAGCGAAGCACGGGTATTCAGCTAGTAATAAATATTTTTATGCATTGGTCTAATACAATATACCTCCCTTGCCCACCAGAAAAATACTACCTTATTCAGTTCTTTTCATTACAGTAAAATCTTCACTATAATACGCACACGTGTATAAAACGTATGCTTGATTTTGGGCAAAATTTTCCGAAAA
Organism: Dolomedes plantarius; assembly: GCA_907164885.2. Classification (NCBI taxonomy): domain Eukaryota; kingdom Metazoa; phylum Arthropoda; class Arachnida; order Araneae; family Dolomedidae; genus Dolomedes; species Dolomedes plantarius. The sequence continues at coordinate 144,775,346 of OU015497.1, forward strand.
AAATTTAAATTCGACTATAATACGCACCCATAACTTTTCAATATTTTATTTAAAAATTGCAGAAATGTTTATCAACATAAATAAAATTTGTAATAGAAATAAGAATTTGTAATAGAAACATCAAATTCGGTAGAAAAAAATTTTAATTTTTGATTCAAATTTTTAATTCATTTATTGTTTGTCGTTTATTCAATGTTTAAAATTACGTTTTTTTTGTACACGAGTATAATATGCACCCTCATTTTTGGGGACTAGAATGTGAAAAAAAAGTTGCATTATACTCAAGATTTTACGGCAATTAGACATTAGATATTCCTTTGAACAAATGAGTTACCTCGTAAACTTAGATTGTTGTCCACTTCTCAGTTAAAACAAAGTTTGCAATTTGAATCAATTTTGTACAAAGAAAAAACAATTTTCGTGAAAGGGAATACCTATTTCGTCTTGGTAATAACTTCCCAAAACTGGACTTGAAACTATATTTCAGTAAAATTCGGTAAAAAGATATTTGGTAAAAAGCACCTAGTAGCATGTTGTTATTTTCAGAATAATTTTCTGAAAAAAAATGGAAAAAAAATTCAGGTAGTCTCTTCTAATGAAACTCTCTCGGGTTATTAACGTAGGATTAGTTTTCGTTGCTTACCTCTTTTTTTTACGCATTTTGGTACTTTTCTGTTTAACTGTTTACTGCTTGCTCAAGCGATACAGACTGTGTTTGGCTTGCTGCCAAAATTATAACCCGCGACGACGGATGTCTGGAAGTTTGCTTTACCGCGGACCGTTATGGTGGAACGGAATCCTACGTTAAAATAACTAATGACATTATAATGCAAATTCGAAACTCAAGAAACATATTCGTATACATAGAAAAATTGGAATGCATGAATTCTGCATAATATTTATAAAAGTTTTCAATCAGTTTAAAATTAATCAAACAATACTTCATCATTCCTTCGTAAACATTTCAAAGTCTTACTACACTACTCTTCACACGGATGAAAGGCAGCAGTATAAATCTTAACTCCAATTAATCATATAAACTATCACAGCCATCTGTTCTACGCGTGTCAAAACTTTCCAGTATTTACCTTATTCATCAACTAAATATCACCCTTAAGTGTTAGATAAAAGGTAGCCGCTCTATGACTTTGAAGTATAATGGGCAATTACGAAGCCCTTCAACTTCAAAATTTCTTTCACGATATTGACACAACGTCAACAACACACTCGAGAACATTGATGAAAATGTGTTTGAAACTCATAAATTTTAGCCCTTGATAGAAAATTACGTTAGATTAAAAAAGGATTCAAGGAAGTTTTTCATGAAATATAACTAATTAGCCTAAGGAGAAATCTTCAGTGAGGATCAGATGTCAGTAAAAGGAATGCTTGTGACATGTATTTTTCAAAAATAATTTGCTGATGTTATGAATAATAGTTACGATATTATTTAAAATGGAACTAGACGGATCATGTTTTTTGAGAGGATTGGCATTTTTACTGTCATGAAAATACTTTTTTATGTATTTTTAGAGTGTGATGAATAATTATAATAGTTAAAGTTTTTCAGATATTGGTTAATCTAGATATAGCTGCTTTGAATCGATACAAGCATTTTTTTATGTTTTTTCAATACAAATACTACAGCATAAACCTCATTTTAACTTTATAAAAAATATTATTTTTTGTTTAACTATACATTAAAAACGATAACTTACACACGATAAGTTTTATATTAACGTTTAATATCAATATTCAATATAAGCATAATTTAACAATTACAGTCAAGCCTGTTTTTGTGCAGTAGATATATCCGCACAAAAAAAATATTCAGAAACTTCATAAATTTCTACAACAAATAATTTTTCACAACATATTAAAGAAAAAATTATGGGGTGGAAAGGGACCGCATAAAAAACGTCTCACTTAGAAAATATGTGAAAGCTTTACGAAATAGCCAGAAAAAGCTTCCCAAACAAAATAAATAATTAAATTACACATGGAAACTTTTTTTAAGAATTTTAATTTAATTGGATGATCCAATAGGTATGAAAATGGCTGATGCAATATGTACATGCTGATAGAAAAAAAAAGTGATGTCAACACTGTTGATATTGACCTAACCTCGCTACGAACTTACCGCAAAAAAAAAATCGCCGCATAAAAAATACCGCATAAAAAATCGCACAAAGAAATCACACAAAAAAAATCGCACAAAAAAATCGCACGAAAAAGACCACACAAAAGCAGGTTTGACTGTATAATAAAAGCAAACCTAACTAGTTATTAATATTTAAATGATATACTTATGATCATAACTGTCATAGACAAGCTGTTGGTACGTTGTCGAACCAGACAGTGTTTTGAACTTTATTTTAATGAATTTATTTTTAAGATAAACTTAGGTTTTATCTATACATAATTTAGTTTTACCATAATGGAAACAGGATTATTATAGGGAATATTCAATAAAATCCTGGATTCGATTATAAAACTTCGCAAAATATTCTAGAAAATATATGAAATCCCTTTCCCTCTAAATTAAAATCTATATATTTAAGTTGCTAAGCCGACTTTTTGGGCAGTCCGTGAGAGAAAACTACTGCATCCATTGACTTCATTTTGGTCTTAAACAAAAGATTGTAATCTGTAGATTTGTCAAATTTGGTTTTTGTAACTGCAATTTTTATTAATGAGCTATAATTTACAATTAAAATTTGATTTCTGCGCATGCTCAGTAACATGTTTCAATCTGGCTTTAGAAACTCACTGTTTCTGCGCATGCTCAATGACATGTTTCAATGCCGAGGAGTCTCTCTAGATCTCTCTCTGCCATATTTATTTTTATGATAATTATGTTTGTGAAATATAAGATTTAACCTGATGGAAATTGCTTATTTCGCGCTGTTTAATTAGCGATCGTTTACAATTTAAAATTTGCTTTCTGCGCATGCTCAGTAACATTTTTTAAATTTGGCTTTAGATACTTGCTAAGCAGGAGGTCGCTTAAACACATTCATTTGTACACATAGATTTGTTAAATTTGGTTTTTGTAACTGCAATTTTTATTAATGAGCGATAATTTACAATTAAAAATAGATTTCTGCGTATGCTCAGTGGCATGTTTAAATCTGGCTTTAAAAACTCACTGTTTCTGCGATCTGCGTATGCTCAGTGACATGTTTTAATGATAAACACTTTTATTCCAAGGAGTTTCTCTAGATCTCTCTGCCATTTTTATTTTTATGATAATTATGTTTGTGAAATATAAGATTAAACCTGAAGGAAGTTGTTTATTTAGCGCTGTTTAATTAGCGATAATTTATAATTTAAAAATTGCTTACTGTGCATGCTCAGTGACATTTTTGAATCTTTCTTTAGATACTCGCTAAGCCCGAGGCCGCTTAAACACATTAATATGTTTCTGCGCATTATTATGATTTTCAACATTTGGCAATGATGTGTAGAGTATAATTTGTGTATTAGTGCATTTATTTACTATCTAGCCGTCATGTTTTGATGGGTACCAACTAGTGTGTTTTTAATTATCAACCACTACTTTGCAAATGAAATTCGTTCATCAATTGTGGGTAGCAAATAATCCATGGAAACAAGTTTTATTTCTCTGGAAATTTAACGTGCATAAACGTAGCTATTAATTGCGATATTTAAAATTTTCTTTCCGTATAAATTACGTTTTTATTCGAATAAATATTTTTTACAGTTATTTTACTTAGTATGTTATATCAAATTACACAGCACATTTATTATTTAAAAATCAAATTTCAAACGAAAAACAATTTTACAAGTTTTAAAAAATCAGTTTAACCACATTTTTGAAGCAGTTTCCTTGTGCTTTTACTGGTGAAGGAAGAACCCAGCATTAAATGAATTATGGAAATACATTCTGTTTAAAATGAATAAAAAATATTTTATACTATAATTTTTATAAAGATGCAAAACATAACTTCAGGTTATGTATTTTTGCAAAATCCCTTTCTCTTGATGTTTCTAAAGTTAAAAAAAAAAAACATTTAACGATAAGCAAATTATCTTTTAAACAGCATGGTTTTTAATTTTATGTAATCATTACGTTTAAATTTTTGAGTAGTTCAAGAACTTATATTTTGTACCAATTTTTATATAAAATCTTGTATTTTGCATTCCTAACTGACTTCTATTCTTTTCTTTGATTATTGTGTATTTTAGCTTATTCTTATCCCATTACCATTTATTAACAATCCTAAATCTAAAAGGAATATTATATATTTCACATTTTTCATTTCGCAGTTACTAAACAAATCAGGCATTCACTGCACTCACTCAAAACGCTTTTACTTCCATATTTGACTCTGGGAATCGACGATCAAGGAAAAGCCTAATTCTACAAAATTGTAGGAGATGCAGTATTTTAGATATCATTTATTCAATAATTATATACATCTTAATTATAAATTCAGCCCAGTCATCAATTTAATTCTCCATCAGTACCTTTTAGACATACAACAATATTTCATTAACGTGTCGAATTCCATGGTCTCGCATCTCAAATTTCTTAGCGTTCCATTAGGAAATCAACCGAGACTTCCCGTCTTCACGTACTTCGCCAATTTGTCAAAGCGCATTTAACAAGTAGCGGCAAAAATCCGGGACCTAATCACTATTCCCATTCCCCAAATAGGAATTCTAACCCTTAAATCTGCCTTTGGAAGCACTCCAGGAATCTTTCTTTTATGTCAACGTAATCCGATTTTCTTGGGTCTGTCCCGATCTTTTAATGTTTTCTTGGGGACATTATTGATACACCACACTGTTTCGAAATGGACTACAACGAAGAGGTATACATGAGTATCTAATTTGGCACAACGGACTAAATATGATTCGCTAAAAATTTATTAAAAAGATCAAACCTTTCAATACCTTGATAATATTTCTTAAAATTGTTAAAAATCATTTTTAAATTTACCAGAAGATTATTTTTTTCATAGCTGATGGTCTTGTTTTTAAAAGTAAGTACACTAAAAGAATCAAAATTATTCAGTTAATGGTACTAAATAAATTTTATTCAAATATTGCACATGAAGTGTAGATGAATTTAGAATTTTATAACTTCCATTTTACATGTATTATAATTCACTATAGGGGCTGGGGTAGCCTAGCGGTAGCGCGTTGGGCTTGGAAGTGGGGATTCTCAATTAGAATCTTGACGGCGGCATAAACCTTTAGCTTACGGGACCCATTTTTCCGATTCCCTCTTTGGAATAGAAATTTCAGAACGGTCATTAAGGGGGTTATATATATATATATATATATATATATATATATATATATATATATACAGGGTGGTCATAAAGAAACTTTGCCAATATATGGACCTTTACCGGCTGTTCCGTTCAACCGATCGAGATGAGATTTCAGGTATAGTTATTCAAAGGTATGAGCTCAGGATTCTGTGAACTGCAAACAAGTGGCAAACACGGTTACGGTTATAGGTACAGAAACTCGAAATTTTCAAATGGCAACACCCATTTTTTCCCATCGCAACATGCTCAGCGCAAGCGAAAACCCTAAAGAGCGTTGGAACGGTACGTGTATCACAAAAAACGGACGCAAAAAACGGCTCTGCGAACGGCCTACAAAAACGATATATGGACCTCTAGCGGCCGTCCCGTTCAACCTATCGAGGTGAGATTTCAGATATAGTTATTCAGATGTATGAGCTCGGGATTCTGAGAACGGGAACACAGTGACGCTTATGGCAACGAACACTATTTCCCGTCGCTAAATGCTCAGCGCATGCGAAAACCCTAAAAAGCGTTGGAACGGTACGTGTATTACAAAAAACGAACGCGTTATGCAAGCACACAAAAAAAAAACTCTGCGAATGGATAACAAAAACACGATCAGAGAGCTTTTTATCAGTTTTTTACGCTGAATATCTAGCGAACGGAGTTCTGTGATTGGTTTCTAGCCCCTGTCATATACAAATTTCCTCTGTGTGCCCCGATAGTGTCTTTGCCGTTCGCAGAGCTGTTTATTGTGCGTGCATAACGCGTCCGTTTTTTGTGATACACATACCGTTCCAACGTTTTTTAGGGTTTTCGCATGCTCTGAACATTTTGCGACGGGAAAAAGTGGGCGTTGCCATTTGCAAATGTCAAGTTTCTATACCTTAACCGTAACCGTGAGCGTCACTGTATTGCCGTTCTCAGAATCTCGAGCTCATACCTCTAAATAACTATATCTGAAATCCCACCTCGATAGGTTGAAAGGAACGGCCGCTAGAGGTCCACATATCAGCAAAGTTTCTTTATGACTACCCGGTATATATATATATATATATATATATATATATATATATACAGGGTGGTTATAATTAAAGTTCCACTTTGTAATGGTCATAAAAGGAAAACTACTGGACCAAATGTTATTAAACTTGGTAATAGTTTAAAGAGGTCATGGGAATTTCTTTTCCGCCAAAAAAAAAAGTTAAAAACTCAACACCAGGGGGGAAATGGCGCTGTATGGAATATTCTTAAACGAAATAAGACATGAAGACATCGGTTTAAAATGTGTTTAATCGTTTCTGAAACGTGTTACAAAGCATGTCCAATATGGCGTCCACCATTTTCCGAAAGCAAGTTAAATCGCATTACTGCATTCTCAACAGTATCTCTTAGCATATCAGGAGGAATGTTACGGACATGTCGGTGTATTGCATCTTTCGATTCCGCCAAATTCTTTAGATTATCACCATAAACAGTGATTTTGAGATAACCCGATACCCAGAAGTCACAGGGGTTGAGGTCTGGTGACTGAGGTAGCCATTTTTGGGGGAGGTTTCGGCCTATAATCCGCTCATTCGTGAAACGTTGCTTAAGTAACATTGTGACACATGTACCAATATGAGGAGGGGCCCCGTCCTGAATAAAAATCGTGGTGTCTAAATGCCACGTTGTTGGTGTTCAGGTATCACGAAACATCTTAACATTGACTCTAAGCGAGCTACAGTCACAGTTAATGTAACAGGTCCAAGAAAAATGGTCCGATTATGAAACTAGCTGTCATATCACACCAAACGGTGACTTTAGGAGAATGCAAAGGAACTGGGTAGATAACATGAGGGGTTTGTTTGGGCCAAATACTGTAGTTCTGGGTGTTGACATCGCCATTTAGGTACAAATGGGTCTCCTCTGTCCACAAAATGTTCCATAGCCAATGTTCGTCCATTTCCATCCGTGCAAGGAATTTCAAAGCGAAAGATTTTCTTGCAGCAGGATCTTTACGTTTAAGTTCTTCAACATGTTTGTTTTGGTATGGGTAGAATTGCAGCACTTTTCGGACAATTTTGTACACCCTACTCCATGATGCGACCATTCGACGTGCGACAGCACGTACGCTGCACGTACCGTATGTGCTTTCCATTGTTACTTCCTTCACTGCTAATGCAACAGCCTCCTCGGTTTCCAAAGACGTAGGTTTCCTTCCTCTCCCAGGTGCAACAGATAACAAACCCGTGGCTTCAAACTTTGACATCATTTTCCTCGAACCCTGAGGTGTCAGTGGCCCTCGGCGTATTCCTCTTACTGAACTATACCTTTGCAAAGCACGCCGTTCATTGCTATCAAATTGATAATAACATTTAACGAGAAAAGCACGGTCTTGCATGGTTAGAGAGAATGTCGATTCGTATTGAGAACTCTGACAAACAGGCTCCCTTTTTTCAGGAAAATCAAATGACGAAAAAAGCGCATCTAAATTATTTGCTTCTTCCTGCCGTAAGCGAATTACAAGCCATTGCGGTTTTGCGTAACCCCATAAACAGTTTCGTTTTAGAAACGATTAAAAACTTTTAAACCGATATCGTCATGTCTTAGGGTCGAATTCAGGTTTTAAAATTCACAAATTAGCGATCTGTAAGAAAACGATTTCCGGAATGCGCACAATTTAAATGGTAATTTTGTTTAGGTCAATGTTTCTTAAGGGTATACAAAATGTTAAACCCGTGTAACAAAATATTAAGTTAGATTCCGACCCTTATTTCGTTTAACAATATTGCACACAGTGCCCATTCCCTCCTGGTGGTGAGTTTTTGAACTTCTTTTTGGCGGAAAAGAAATTCCCATGACCTCGTTTAAACTATTACCAAGTTTGATAACATTTGGACCAGTAGTTTTCCTTTTATGACGTTATCAAAGTGGAACTTTAATTATAACTTCCCTCTATATATACAGGTGGTTATCAAAATAATGGAAACACATATCAATATTAGTGATGTTTATGAAAGTGCTTTGTATTCCTTAAAATACAAGTCTATGTGCCAGCATTTTTTATAGATTATAGTGTATACTTTATTCTACTCTAACGTAGCAGTAATAAAACTTTGGGTATCAGGCTCTTTGCAAGATAGCGTAAGATGCGAAATCTTGGAGACCGTGCAGAGAGGGCAAAGTGTTTGAAGTGCGTCTAATTGGAGTATATGTTACAACATCCCCCATGGTTTTGGGTGCTTTTCGAGCTATGATATCGAAAGTCAGAGCACAGAGTACACGGAAAGACATCCTCTGTGAAACAGAATTGTGGACGAAAGGGAAAGCTAAGTGAAAGAGACTTACTGGTGTTGAAGCGGATTTTGACATCAAAAAGGAAGACAACTGCAGTCAAAGTTACCGTAGATCTAAATCTGAATCTGCAGACTCCTGTATTAGTCATTACATGTAAGAGAAAACTTCACAAACAAAACGTTTACGGCAGAGTAGTAATTCCCAAGCCACTTGTAACAGATGTGAATACAAAACGTCTTCTACAATGGTGCCACGATCACAAATCTTGGTTGAGTGATACGTCGAAATATGACATTTGATTAGACGAATAATTCTTGTTCACTTGCCCCGGAATAAGACATGCGTATGTCTGAAGAACACCTACATAAACTTATGATCATGATTGTCTCATTCGAGTTATCAAACATGGAGGGAAATTTCTCAAGGTTTCGGGGGTCATCTCATGGTTTTCAAAAGGGATCTATTGTAACCCTGAACGGGGGATTAACTGGGAAGGACTATGTAGAACTTTTAGCCTACCAGATCCATCCTATGGTGCAAAAGGTTTTTCTGCATGAGATGGCGTTGTCCATGATGATAATGCTCCGATCCATACAGCTAGACGTGTCAGGTCGTGGTTTAAGAAACATAAAGTCAAACATCTTACCTGGCCTGCACAGTCCCTAAACCTCAATATCATCGAACTACTGTGGTATGTTTTAGAGAATAGAGTCAGGAATCGATATCCACCAACAGCACCTCTACAGGGACATTGGCGATTTATCCATAAAGAATGGTATAATATTCCCTAAATCACTATTCATGGCTTGCATAATTCCACTCCTTGTCAAATTCAGGTGGTATTAAAGGCCATAGATGGTCCTATGCCATATTAATAAAGAATTTCATGTTATTCCTAAATGTTTCCATTATTTTGATAACCACCTATATATATATATATATATATATATATATATATATATATATATGCCCATATTCTTGGGATACAAGCCATCCCACCCATACGGAAAAGGTTAAATATCTTCATGGTCGGAAAGGTTAATTATCTTTAGGCCGGATATTGGCACGTTATATTCGTAGACCGGAAAGTCCTTCTGTATGGTCAGAGAGGGTGGGAGAATGCACGATCTTCCCAGATGCTCGATCAAAATTTAGGTGGCACCAGGAAGGGGGGGGGGTGTTCACTTATACAGAGCCACAGAGGTCAAAGGTTCTCGCGGATTAAGTACTAATGTCTTAATGAACAAAATGTCTTAATATCACGTATTGTCAAACAACAAGTCACTATTAACGTTAACGGCCGTAGTCAAATCCTTTACTGAATGGCAATAGTCACAGAAAAATATTTCAAGCTTATTAATGAAATGAAGTCATGTAAGTATAGGTCATCATGCCTTTTATAATAAAGAAGTTTATCAGAAAATATTAAATAGAAATGTAAAAAAAATGAATTGCCAAAAAAAAAGTCTCAAATCTAACAATTATAAAGACTGTTTAAGTAAAATTTAACTAGGATTAAAGTATTATGTTTATATGTCCGATCAACAGAGGACGAATTAGGATACTATATCATATACTATATCATATTAGGATACTATATATTAGGATACTATCTCTATTTCAATCCTCTCATTTCTAAGTTACATTTTTATTTTGTACATATATATTCCCTAACAAAAACTTATCTGATAAATCTTCAGTACGAATTTATCATTTACCGAAGTAAAATAGTTTAAAATAATGAAACTTCTTTAGTGTTTACATCTACTTACAATGATTCCTTTGAAATTTTTATGTATAGTAAAAAAACATATCCCGCTGGTGTTTCCACATCGAATATCAGACTTCTCATTGAATGGGAATCTTAGTGGCGAATGGGTTCTATTTCCAAAATGTATTTTCAGGGTTTACAAAAGCGAAAAAATACAACGCCCGAGATAAATTTGAGTGGTACACACCCTAAAAAATTCTAACATATGGAAAGCAAGTTATCTCCAGCATACCCACGAAATACATTAATCAAAAAGTGAAAGCTAGGTCCGTAGGCCAAGTGCACTAGCGGGGCATCACTTATCTGATATCATTGAGAAGAAATATTCAAAATAGATATACAAATTAGTATCACTGCTTCAAGATGATTTTATTAGTTCATATGTACAGCAAGAGCGTCTCTTATATATATATATATATATATATATATATATATATATATATATATATATATATATATATATATATATATATATGTGTGTGTGTGTGTGTGTGTGTGTGTGTGTGTGTGCGCGTGTGTGTGCGTGTGTGTGTGTGTACGTACAGCTTATTTTATTTTTCAAATGGACCTTGTTTCTGCTATGAATTTTTCATTTCGTCTTTTTCAGTTAAGACTGTGAAAGTTTATTGTGATTTTAAAGATGCTGTAACTAATATTGAGATATTAAATTTATTTTGTGTATAAAAATGTTTATATTTTGTCTTTTATGAATACTTTAACGTTCAGCTTTTTTAAGTGCTAAAACTTTCATGATAACATTTTTTAATTTGTAAAATTATTAAACGATATATCAGAACTGCATACCTTATTGAAGTTCTGGTATTTTAGAAAATTATCTTGAAGAACTCGTAAGGAATGTGTGTGAAAATTCGATAACTATTTTAATATTCAAAGTAATTTTTTTCGCGTATATACATGCGCTAATTTTATGAGACGAAAAGAAGTTATTTTTCACTATCTTAAAGGAAGAAGAAAGGAAATGAATTAAACACCATCTATATGAAAAAATGTTCTCTAAAAATTTAAAAAACTACTTTATAATGAGGAATTTGCACGTTTTTTTATTTTGCATTTATGATATAGAAAAATAGAAAAATATGATCGAAAGCATCCTTTTTTTTAGTTTTAGGACTCTAAAAGTTAACATAATTTGTTTTTAAACGCGCACTATTTATTTCATCTCAAAAACGCTACTTTTCCTACGCGGATACATGTGACGTCACAATGCTCCATAGCGAATTTGTTTACTTCTGTGTTTGGATTGTGTTGCGTAGTTTGAGTTTGATATCTAGTGTTTTTTCTTTATTTTTAAGATGTCAAAGTGTGTTAAAGCAAATTTTAAATATTGTATAGTACCTTGCTGCACAAGCACGACGGTAAATACCGGTAATGAACCGGTCTTTCATTTTATAATATTTAGTGAGAACAGTGTCCTGTCTCTCTAAAAGTCTGCTTTTTTCAACAACTTTTGTTCGAAATGAGCCATCTTGTGGTATTAAAGGCTCCAAATTACTTTTTACTAAATCTTTCCCTTTAATGAATTTTATTGAATTGCCTACACAGGAAAGTTTCGACTTCTTCCAGCAACTCGAAACTGACGTCACTGCTGGTTCTTCACTCAGTCTATGAAGCCACATAAGCAAAGCTACAGCATGTTTACATCCACCTGTAAAAAAATATATTTATAGAAACCCTCAGAAATATTAATATACAATTTAGTTAACAAAAATCAAACTATTGTCGGTTAAATTTAAGCTAGCATTTAGTGCAAAAATGAAAACCATATTCCGAGAATATCATATTTTATTCACTTGAATAATCATTGTAAAATGTTTAATTGCATTAAAATTTTGATTTTATGAAAGATGTTTCAAATAAAATGCTGTTATTTCTGACTTTAATTTTTTTCTGTTTTCATTAAATGAATAAACTTTCATCCATAATTGAAAATCGTTAAATTACCATATTATCTCTATCAGATTAAATTATTTTGAATATACCTGAATAACTTCAGAAAAACTAGCATTCTGGATAGCGGTCTATAAAATGTTTGTTCACAGCAGAGATATGCAATATACAACTCTTAAAGTATATTACATACAGTTACTTAAGTATATTACATACAGTTACTTGATAATAGCTTTGATGCTGAAACAGTTGTAAATGCTCAGTAAGTGGATCTTCATTCAATAATTTTTTAATTTAGCTATAATTGTGGGTTTTAATGTGATACAGATGATTTGCCAAATTTATATTCTCCAGATGGTGAATTCCACCTAACATGAAACCATTACGGAAGAAAATCATTTTAAATAAATTCTTAAGTGTTATATATCATTTCAAAGCTTATGGCCTCTAGAACTAGAACCTATTATTGTTTTTCCTTACATTAAGTTTGTTTTGTAGGGGAAGTAATGGGAAAATATCTATTTGTAAGTTTTTTTAGCAAGTAAAATTATCATTTTTATACCTTATTACTTACGTAAATTATGCCACTGAATTTAATTGGGGTAAATTTAATATTTATGTAAAAACTATAAAAGTAAAATAAATGCATGTTTGTGACTGTTTTGAATATAAATAGCCTAGTTAAGGGTACAGTTGCAACATCATGTATTATATGTAACGTCTGTTACAAATAGTTTTTAAATTTTTTGTTACAGAAAAAAATGACTGAATTTTTATGTCAAGGTTCTGATAAATTACAGGCATGTCTTGTGATGTTATTTTTAAAATTTTTGAGCAAATTTACATAATAGATTCAAAGATTTTTTTTTATCTTATGACGCTATAGTACAAATGATGTTCCATTTTATGTAACATCCGTTACATTAAAGAATTTTTTTTTTGCAGCTTAAATACACCAGAAATAAATTTTGAAACCTGTCAAGTTTATCTTTAGTATTGGTTTTATCAGGAAAAAATAACGCACTCCTATTTTGAAGCATTAATATGCATCTCATAATCTTTTTATAATTTATTTTGTGTGTGAATGTAACGTCCGTTACAATGGAATTCACCAGATGATGGGTTGGGGGAAGGTGATGAAATTTAAAAATAAATACAATTTGTGTGCAAAATGTGACAAAAGCATAAAATATATTAATTATTTTGTAAGTTTATTTTTAATTAATCTTTTTACACTAGTTTTGGGTGCTAGTTTTTTACATAAAATGTATAAAGTATTGTATTAAAAAGATTTTTTTATAACTGCTGAAGTATTTCTAATTATTTATAAATGACTTAAAGCGGGGAAAGCTAACAATGAATGGTCTATTGTATCTACCCCAAACACACTATCATTAAAACTTTTAGATAAAATTAAATATAATACATAAAGGAACTCGCCCAAAGATGCTGCACAATCATTGCATTGGACGGAAAGGACATTTTCTTCCTTTTCATTCAACTTGAGTTCCACACTGTAGGTCTTTTTTGTGACATTATGTTCTGGTGTCACCCTTGCATTGACTGCACAGATGTCTCCATCCCTTTTTACCTGAACATATCCTACAGCATTATCTCCATAGCCTTCTCGTCCAGATCTAAGTAAAAGTAACTTTCTAAGTACTAAAGCATTAATTTAAAAATGTGTTTTTAAAACACAAAATTAGGGAGTTAGAGGATTGTTTAAAATTAGTATGAGTAGTAAATATTTGTTTCTTTGCACCACTTAATATGTGATTAGTCAAAAGTTTAATTATTATGCTTAGTTCAGATTTATTATAATTCCTTTACCATTTAAAATACACATATTTCTATGATATGAATGCAGAACACTGAACACATTCGTAAATTTGGTAGTGTTTTTAATTTCTGTCAACTTTTTAATAGACAATTAAAATTACTAAATATCCTATAACAGACACTACTTGTAATGCTGCAGTGCTAATTAATTCTACAAAATTAAAATGTACTATGAATGAATAATAATAGAAGCTGTATATTAAACTTTTAGAGTACGAGATTAATTTAATAATATGCATAAACAATGTCTAACTCTAAAGTTTGTGTAAAGTACAACGCACGTCAGCGTTCTACAATCTACATTACATAACTAGAATAATAAATGCAAACAAATATATATACATACCTCTGAGTTTTAAATCCTCGTATTTCTGCTCCCATGAAACTTGGATTATTTCCCAAAAAGGAAAACACTGCAAATGAATTCATTTTAGGCAGGTTGTCAGATTGCCCTTTTGCAAAACCGGGTAATAACGCCATGGTAAACAAAACAGAAATAAAACTAATAATAAAGACGACGATAGAATATAATTTTAAAAAAAGGGGGGAATAAACAATAGCCACAAACTAAAATTAGAAAAATTAAACCGAATTGGAAAAAAATATTTTAAAATGTTAGTTTAAGAGGAGGAAACGTAGAATCTCGCGCTAGAAAAAATGTAAACATTGAAGCATGGGGCATAGTGACGTCAGAACCAATCACGTAGCGTTTTGAGGTCACATGATTTTTCAACACTTTTCGCTTATTTAAAATTTCAAATTTTTATTATTTAGATCTATATGTAAATTTTAATTGATGTTTTCGAACAATTTAATAACCAATCTGTAAATAAAAAATAGAAATGAGCATTTTCCCCACATGTGCAAATTCCTCATTCTATACAATATATTTGGTTTTACAAGAAACAATATTGAAAAATATCTTAGTGTTGGTGAAAATAGCCAATTTATATTTTTTACTTTTTCTATGCAATATTAAAAGAGCAAAAAATACAATTGCCATTTGTCCTCACTGATTCATTAAAGGTAAAATGAAAACATATTCAGACTGCGTAATTTTGATCATTAAATTTTATGCAGGAATCACAAAGAGTAATTGAAAATCTTTTAATTGCTTCTAAATTTTTGCACTGCAAGACTGCTTCACTAGCAAAAATATTTGATAGACTTATCCCAATATGCTATTCACATTTTAACCAAAACAGATATAAATTATTTTGACTGAGCCTCCCGAAGATACCCTTACGTATTTGACAGTTAAAAAATAATTTATCAGGTTTTAAAATCTCAAGAGTGTCATACACAAAAGTTTTATTTAAATGCACGTTTTATAGGTCTCGACCGGTAATATTTAAATTTCCTTCAGATTTCTATCTTGAAGAAACTTTTTCATCAGTCTGCTTTTTAATAGACTGTGGATTTTTCAGTAAAGCTGCTACAAAGTTGTTAAATTCTCAACATATCTTTCTGTCGCATTAAATAAGTGGTTTATAAGACACTTTTATTAAATTGAAATGAAATTTAATTAACCTTTTAAAAATGCAACATTATTTTTATAAAAAATATAAATTGAATTAACTTCCTTAATTATACGCTTTTGAACTTTTATCAGTATCATTCTCTATTTGTGCACATTCATATTATTTAAATATTTTTATAGATCCTTTTGTTGCCATGGAGCTACTACTTACAAATCCCTTGTTCTAAATCTCCATTCTTTACGAAAGTGCATATCATGCTAAGGATAAAATAAACACTTCTTTTCCTAGTAACACATAAATCTAAGTATGATAGAGTAAAAATTAACTGCATCCGACATATAGGGTATATACACAATCCGTACATTTCCCATGGTAAATTAGCTGGTCACTTGTTATTAAAAACATAAACCATAAAACCAGTAGCATGACAAAAAAACATACTTCGTAGATTTTTGTAGTAGGCTCTAAAAACAAGTTATTGCAGAATTAATTTTTATGCAGAATTATGTTTGGTATAATAAGAAATCAATGAAATTCTCTAGGTTTATCAGCTAAAGGTATGTTTCATTAAAAAAAAATGATATCAGTTTTACGAAAAACAGTAATAATATTAGCAATCTATTTTAAAATCATGAAATACGTATAATGAATTCAAACGAAAAATTATAAATTTTAAAGCATCATAGATAAACATTCATTAATGGATGTAACATTAGATCGATATTTTTCAAAATTATCAGCTTAATGGAAAGATAAGAAAAGTGGTATAGAAGGACTTTAAATGACAAAGTTTTACATATCTTTTTAATGTAGAATTTCCAAGTGGTTGATAGAACATTGACCTTTGTGATTAATTTTAGACACACACACACACACATATATATATATATATATATATATATATATATATATATATATATATATATATATATATTTATTTATTTATTTATTTATATATTTATTTATATAGATAGATAGATAGATAGGTATATAGACAGATATCCCTTTTCATTTGAAAGGCATAAAACATAAATTGGTGACATTTTTCAGAATACTCTATGTACAAACGAAATTAAATATCGTTCATACAGATTTTTAATTGACACAAATTATACTTAAAATAATCTTTATAAAAATATTTTCTCAGCTATTAGTGAAAAAGCTATTGAATTGCATAAAGTCATGCCCTGCATTACCACAACTAAAGTCATTTTCTTATTATAAACTGTAAAGTTCTTTTTGCTCCTTAAGTAGATCATTTCCGTGCTACAATTCGCCCTTTAGATGTACGGGAGACTGTAGGTTCCTCCTGCAAGGCATTCTTCAGCATTACTTATCTTCCTGACATCTCTTTCACTTCTACCGTTGTATTTCTCTGTCTACTCAGGGTATCCTTTTTTTTTTTTTGGGGGGGGGGGGTCTTTTCCTTCTCTTCGGAGATCTGTCTAATTAACTCTCTAGCTCTAAGATCATTTCTCTCCTGCCTCTTAAGTTTGTCGAACGTACTACCCGATATTCACTTCATTGGGCTCCTTCTTGATTCTTGTATTCACCCCTGCAAGCTGATTGTCTTAATTTGGGGGTATTTTAAATCGTTCATCCATTAATATTTTAAACATCTCACCCATTGGCATCATATGTGATTGGGAGTGGAACTTTCGGTCTTTATCATGACTCCTGAAATTGCTTTTCTTCTCCTTCTGTCAGCTTTCTTCATGCCCATGATTTTTTTTTCGAAATCGACCATCCTATATATATTTTAAACTCATCGTAATTTCTTTTCACATTTTAATTACAGGCGGTCTTCCATTCATGACCCTTTTTATGGTTCCTCATAAACTTTTATGATAGAAGAATCCGACCCGATGGCGCCGTTGAGATGCTGGATTTGAAAAAAGGAAGCTCAGTTACTGGGTAAAAAATTAACAGAGAAACTGACACCAAATAGATTCATTCTATTCCTGTTTGATTTATTGTGGAAGAAATTTTTTTCCAAAAATTGAAAATTGTATCAAAGTGGGGAATTATTTGTCCATTTAAAAAAATCCCCTTAAACAGGGATTAAGTAATGTTAATCCATCTGTAGTTTGTTACGCTATTTAAATAACTTGTGTACAATGTTAAGACAGAAAAGTGACTTTTGTATAGAGGGCGGGATTTCTGACATGTCTGTGAACTATCACGAACTATTTCACAAATGTAGGATTCTGGTAAATATATTTATTAGCGAATTACATTCTTCATTGAAAAGTGAGTTACACATGCGTTTTCTTGGATATTATCAAAATAAGTTATAAATATTAAATTTATGATAATATAACAAAACTTTTTGAATTGGCAGTTTTTATACTAGAACGTAATGATTAACCTTTAGCTTACAGGACCAAGAAATTTTTTCCAATTCCTTCTTTAGAACGGGAAATTTCATACCCCTTTGTAAAAACGGCCATTAAGGTGGTTATATATATATATATATATATATATATATATATATATATATATATATATATATATATATATATGTGTGTGTGTGTGTGTGTGTGTGTGTGTGTGTGTGTGTGTGTGTAGGTCAGGAATCAACTGGCTGAGCGTGATAATACGAAAACAGCACATTTAATAGTTGTTTTATATACAGCGACGACACAGGTTACAAATAGTCTATATACATTGGAGATTAATGTATCATTACGTCTTGATACAACACGTCTTAGAAATAGTTTCTTTTTAACAAGTCACCGTCGTTTTAGCATTGCACCTAACATTATACACAAGTCCGTCTTTACTGGATTCAATTTCCGGTCTTATCTGCCCGCCAAGAATCAAAGTTTAATTTCACCGAGACGAAAATCTCTCCGCAACATGACGTCACAGGTGAACACATTATGAAGAATGAGGTAGGGGAAGGCAGCTCGCTCTACATATATATGTATATATATATATATATATATATATATATATATATATATATATATATATATTCATTCATTCTTCGGCCCGTATTCTTGGGATGCATGCTATCCCACCCCATAAAAAATTAATTAAAGTGAAATTAGAGTAATCATTAAGTTTTGCTTTTAAGAGGGGGTTCTATTCGCATAGCACAAGCGTTATGTGACTTACGGCCAGTTCACATAGAATCCGTCAGCGATACTCGTACTGACATATTTTAAACCAATCATAGACCTTAACAATTTCGTGGCTAATCTTTTCGAGGTTTGTAATTGGTTAAATATAGTTCAATACGAGTAACACTAACGCCGACAGATTCTATGTGAAGAGGCCTTAATAGTTATGTAAAGGGATCTTCATTCCATTTGAGCTTCAAATTTTTCCTCTTCAACATAACAGTCCATTGTTTTTTTAATCAAGATTTTGGTAATAAGTAAAAGTTTTCGAACTTATAATATCTTCAATATGCCACAAAACACACAGTATCTAATTCTCTGAGAAAATTTTCGAAATTTACCAATACGAATTTCTTGTTTATTATATTTTAGAAGACATTCTACCTCTTGACGACATAAATGATACACTTTCTAAATGACAATTCCAAAGTATCGTCATTGCACGTTACAGAAAAGCAGAATTTTCAGTGATAAAAAGAAACTTTTTTTTTGAGTGCTCTCTTTGATACAAAAAAAGGAGATCTGAAATATTCAATATTCATTCTGTTGTTAATATAAAGTGTCTCCAAAGTGATACATTAAAATAATTTATTTCCGCTTGATGTATTCACAAATATTAAAGAGCCCTCCCTGAAGAATATTTCTTTAAGGTAAATGGAGCGTAAAATTACAGACATAATGCACTGCAAATGCATCACTGACATTGAATTCGAAAAGTTATCTAAAGAAAATTGCATCATTATAAAGTCAAAGTAAAAAGATTTAAGAATCCAATACTAGCTTTTGGATATCAGAAATACATTCCATTCTATAAGTACACTCCCTATGAGCAATCGTTAGGAAGAGTTTATGCTTAAATTATATATTTTAGATATTTTAAAAGAGTTAAGATATTGATCATCATAAATACTTATGAATAATCTTCAATGTCTTATGTCTGCTTGTACTTAAAATTTATTTTTATAGATTATATTTCTATAGAAAGTATATATATATATATATATATATATATATATATATATATATATATATATATATATATATATATATATATATATATATATATACAAATATATATATATATATATTATATATGTGTGTGTGTGTGTGTTTGTTTGTTTGTTTGTTTGTGTGTGTGTGTGTATAATAATTGATTGTTAGATATACCCTTAATAGATATGAGCACTTTAAGGATGCTGTTCTTAAGCAAGCAATCGAAAAAACGTCTTATTTACCTCAAGTGGGGTAGTGAGATAAAGTAGTAAAATCTTAGGTTGAATCTAATTGATAATCTTTTGCTATTTATCCCTTAGATATGTATCTGTAATGTATCTAAAGGTACACTATAGATATATGTTATATAAGTGTATGTATATGTTTTCTGTGAACTTTGTTAGTTAGGAAAACAGTTTTGTTGTTCAAAAAGAGTGCCAAATAAATCGAATATTCAATCTTAATTAAGCTTTACTTTAAAAGCAACATATAATTTTTTAAGCAGCTTTCTGGAAAAATCACTTTAGAAAATCACAATAAAACTCCTGGATTTTTTTACAAACCTAAACAAACATTTAAAAAAAATTCTCGTATTAAAGTATTATACATAAATTGCTGTTCTGGAGATTTGCCCATTTATTATACACATACAGCAAGCGCTTTAAACAGTTCACTTTTTAGGATTATGAACGTATTACGCAAAGAATAAAATATCTATATAGAGTGCACATACCAAGTCCAGATTGAGAGTTACGGTAACTGGTTTTTCTAATAAATGAACTGAATTTTTCTAAGGAGAAATTCTAGTATTGCCTAATGATATAATTTCATAACATAGAATGTTTTTTATAGAAATCCTTAATGGATTAACTAGATATACATTAACTAGTTTTAAAAATATTTTC
Source organism: Dolomedes plantarius (assembly GCA_907164885.2). Lineage (NCBI taxonomy): Eukaryota > Metazoa > Arthropoda > Arachnida > Araneae > Dolomedidae > Dolomedes > Dolomedes plantarius. The sequence goes on from OU015497.1 coordinate 144,795,932, forward strand.
TTTGAACTTCCATAGCATTTTTTTTCATTTTCATAATATTTAAGTTTATTCAATACGGATCTTTTCTTAATTTTAGGAGATATGGAAAATGTTACTTTGAGGAATATAGAGAACATATATTTTTCGATTTCTTTATTAATGCAAAATTTACTCATTCTTTAACTATCGACGTTAAGTTCTGAATTTTACATTTGTAAGACCAAAATATTCTAGTTTCATATAAACATATATCTATTTCATATAAACCCATTAGAGGAGTTTCTTGGTAAGGAAATTTGAGCATTTTTTCTTTGTGAGAGAAACTCATTAAATATTAAGCAATAAGAAAAAAACTTTCACTCAAAAAGTTTTTTTAGGCTATCTTATATGAAATATAAATTTTTAATTCTACAACTCTGCTTCTCTTGTTTTTAATCCTCACTCCTTGTCGGTTCTTTTTTATCATTTTAGACTCTCAGTATTATTTTATGCTTCCAAAAATCTAAAAGTTAGTTCAAAAACATCATTGACACCGTACGAATGCATCAGAATTCATTGCTAATTTTATTGAATTTCTGTGGAGATGCAAGCGGTTGAAAAACCTTAATTCATCTTAAACCTCCAAAATATTTATTTCATGCATACATACAAATTTTTATAGAATATTTCTGAAAGAATTATTAACACTCGATTACTAACCTTGTATCCATGAGATACACGGTAACTATTTTAGCTGACTACAAGTCCATCCGTAGAGAGGGAGGCTGCTTCCCCCGCCTGTCTTCCTAGCAGGAGGGGTGCTAGATGTCAGTTTAGTTTTCGTTCTTATAAAGTAAAGGTTATTGACATCACAAGCCTTTTATCTCTCAGATACGACGACAGCAGATTCATAAGTACTTTTGATCAATCTGATTTTTTGTTTTGTAGCTGTGGATTGTTGTTTTTGTGGATTGTTGTTGATTCCAAAATGTTTTATTCAACCAGTTTGGAAATTTATGCAATGTTTTATTCAACCAATTTGGAAATTTATGCTGGAAAGCAAACGGACGGGCCATACCAATTGAGCAACAAGAGCACGGACCTAGTAGAAAGATTGATTACTCCCATCACTAACACCGGACGTAATGTCACTGCTGATAATTGATTCAGTCTCTCTGCTCCAAACCTTATCAGAAAAATTTTCCTTAAATAAAAAGCAAAACAATGAATACCTCTAGTTATTTACCCCCCTTTTCCTTGAAATAATAGTGTAAAAATTGATATATCATGGTTTTTATGCCATGTATCTCACAGATACGACGACAGCAATGACGTAAGTTTTTAGAAGTTAGTAATGAAGTGTTAATTAAGACAACAATTCTCAACACTGCTCACCATATTTTAAGTATTCATGTATGTGGCAGGTATTTCATACCTAAGTTGATTTTCCAAAAATTTTCCTAAGTTCGCTGGACTTTTTCAAGGTTTTGATTTTTTATCTTGAAAATTTGGATACTAAATCAATGAACCTATATTTCTTCAAACTGAAATTTAATGTCAGAAACATTAGTCTTAAAATGTTAGTTAGTTGATTATATAAAACAAATGAATAAGCCATACAGGGTCTGTGGAATTATTGCACAGTTTAACACTAGAAAGACGGGAATTTTTTCTTACTAAAATGACTGAACGCCGTCATTTTGACAATTAAAAATAAAATCAAGAATTTAAAATATTTAATGTTTATAAAAAATGATTAAGTACTTTAAATTTTGAACTATATCATACCAAATATGTAATAAATTAGTATAAATTAAGTTATATTTTTATGCAGGTATGCCGAGCTGACAACCTGGTATGGTTTATCCATAAAAATATATGCATGGTTTGTGCAGTCCTTATTTTTCGACACCAATATTTCCGAAGAGCCAATATTTCTGTTATTTGCAACAGGGGGAAGAGATGAAAAGTAACTGACATTTTTCCGGTATTATTTTAGAGATTTCTGCCTGTTTTCTGTATTGCTGTCAAATTGACGGCCTTCAGTCTTAGTAGGTATGCAACACATTTTCTCCCCCTCTTTACTATCGAATATAATTTTGTAAATATGTGTGCATAGTTCAAGTAAAATTAGAAAAAGTCCTAAAATTTCAGAAGCCTGAGGACATAAATATAGGCATAGCGCTCAATAGTATGTCCAAAACCGTGAAAATGACGGCAGCCGTCTTTCTAGTGCTAAACAGAAAACTTCAGGTACGTATTTCTAATCGAGAGGTTAAGAGAGGCTAAATTATTAAAGTTAACTTCTTTTAGCAAAGCAAAATCATAGGAAACTTTTAATACAATATCCATTAGATGTCCAAAGTTTATAACAAAAAATAAAGAATCATTCTCTAATTTTCTTATTTTAATAGTTTGTCAATGAAATAAATAATGTTAAATAAAGATATTTAACAACTGTTAACATTTTGTAAGAAACTATTTGCTGTATGAAATTCGTGGCAATATACTTTCCCATACATTTGAAACACTATTTTTATTCATATATTTAGGGTACTTTAAACCCAAATTTGCGACAAAATTCTGCACAGATCATTATTTTGCACTGCAAAATTTATTTTTCTCAAGACCAAAGCTACATTTTATTTACCTTAAAAATGCAATCTACAAAAAAATAAGTCTCCGGTTTTTAAGAATTGTTTTGCCACATCAAAAGAAGGATTTTGCGCTAAGAAGCTAAACATCTTTAATGTTACATAATAATTTAAGTTTCATGTGCTGGTTTAAATACACTTTTCTTCTCTTTGATGATTTGAATAAAAAAGAGAAGGATTTGAAATTTAAGAGCATTAGTTTCTTTTGGCTCTTTGTTGAAATTCAAATTATGATATGTGTTTTCGAATTTAAATCTTATATTTTATTTCCTTTTTTTATCTCACTGTAAATTTCTCTTTATAGTAATAAAACATTTCCAAATAAGTGCGGGATATATCTAAAGCATTAGTGTAATGCCTAGAAGAAAGAAAATTATATCGCGAAAATGATTATATGGTTATCATAAACGAAAAAAAAGAAAATATATTATTTTACATTATACATTTATTTCCATAAACCATATTCAATGAGAACACAAATGATGAAGTTCATATTTCTGCTTTCATTATATTATAAAATTGCAATTCAAAATTTTTATGTTGTTTATATAAGAAAAATACTTAGATCTCTGTATATTTTTTTGTTTTGAAGTGAAAAATCACTTGGGAGATCATATATCACTATATTAATGTACTCGTATAGTTGATTTTCCCGCTGGAATTTTTCGAAATGCACATGATTTTACAATTTATTTTTTAGCATAAAAGTAGATCCGTAAATGTAATATGCAATTTTTCAAAAATGCGTTAAAAAAATTAAGAGTTTACAAAATGATTTTAATTCTGTAGAGAGTGACATCCATAGCTAAGGCTCTGGAAAAATAATACCTTAAAGTTTAAGAATTTGAAAAGAATCGAAGAGTTTATTAAAATATGTGTACACCAAGGGGGTGGGAGGTCAAACTGTGGCTTGAGAACCGCATGCGGCTCTTTTCCCTTTTGGGGAGGTCATGGATCAAGGATCAATTTTTCATCAAAAATTTATCTGTGCAAGAATGTCTTATTAATTGTTCTCTGAATTTTTTTATGAATTTTTTATTTCACACTTCTTCTCTAGCTATAGTTAACATTTACCGGAAATGCTACAATTTGCAATAACTTCATGCATGCTAAATTTGAATAATATGGCAAAACAATTACAAAAAAATTAATTATTAAAGATTAAGAAAACACAAGTATTCAGTCTTATTTTAATGATTGAAGAACGATGCATTTAATAAAACGTTAGAAAAAACAACGCTTCAAATTTCTTTTCCCTAAAATGTAGTCTCCCGTATTAATTCCTTAATACGGGAAAATCCACGATTCATTAATATAGTGATTTGGAATAGCCACAGTCAAGTGATTTTTCACTTAAAAAAAATATGCAGAGATCTAAGGATTTTTCTTACATAAACAGCATACAAAGTTTTAATTGTAATTTGATGAAAGTTGAAATATGAACTTTATCATTTTCTCAATTTTCGGTTTTTCTGAGTACGCAGATATTCCCAAGTGGCTATTTACACTGTTTATATTAGTCACATCTGATATGTATACTTTTATATGTAAGAAGATGAATTAAAAATGTGTAAATTTTAATGTCTCGAAAAATTACTAAATCACATAATGCCCATAGTTGTAAAAAACAGCAATACTTTTTCTAAGTAAACTGACGTACCGTATTTGCATATATTTCCTGTAAAATGTATGACTATTAAAACAGGGCGAGTGGTGTTATGTTTCTGAAAATCCGGATCCATTATCAATACCTTTAAAGGGAGCATATTTAAAATGAAACAATTCTTTTGACAGTAAATCTTTCCCGTAACAACTCTATTCCATTAAGTTGCAAAGCAATCAGTAATGTTTCTGTAAACCAATAAATTCTCAACCTCGAATTACTACACAGAAATTAGACAGACTAAATTATTTTCCAGTTAATAAGTACACTAAAAACGCATGCATAAAATATTCCCTGCAGTACACGTAAATGTCATCTAATGGTCAAAAGAATGTCCACAAGCTTTGTAGACATGCACTAGATATCGTAGTTGATGAGAATCGCATATTGATCAGCTAACCCCGGTGTATTAGTCATACGGCTGAATACCACAGTAACAAGCAATTGTACGATGCAATAAAAACTAACAAGAATAGAATAATAAGGGAAAATTTTTAGGATAAAATTATACTTCATCATTATGTGGAGAACAGAGTTATCACTAAATTTTTATTAATCAATATTCTAATACAGATACTTTTTATCCAATTTAAACAAAACGCAAAGAAAGGGTTTATTTTATATGTTTTTATGTGCGTTGACCTTTCTGAAAGACACATTATATGTTTTATACTCAGTGAAAATAAGATATTCTATAACTCTGATAAACTTTATATATATATATATATATATATATATATATATATATATATATATATATATATATATATATATATATATACATATATATATACATATATATATATACATATATATATATATACATATATATATATATATATATATACATATATATATATATATATATATATATGTATGTATATATATATATATATATATATATATATATATATATATATATATATATATATATATATATATATATATATATATATATATATATATGTATATACAGTGGACGCTCGTTAATTCGAACTCGGTTAATTCGAACTTTCGGTTAATTCGAACTAATCCAAAGGCCCCAAAAAACATGTATTGGAATTAATGTTAAAAAAATCTCATTAATTCGAACTAAATTTTTATCACTTCGGTTAATTCGAACTAAAAATTTGACAAAAAAAATTCTTTTTCTTCGTTTAATGGAGAAAATACACACTGTATTTATTATTTTGTGTGTCAAAATTTCTTTTCTGTGTAAAGAGTTACATGCCTGCATTCCTAGACTATTGCATGTCCACTAAACGTTAGTAGCTATTGTCCTTCTTATTAGTGCTAAAAGGAAAAAGCAATTTTCCTTTATTTGGGTCGATTTTCTTAGAATTTCAGAAAAACTAGTCTTTACTACAGATTCTAGGGAGCTGCGTCAGTTATAACTGCAGTGCAGGCAAGTTAATGTGGTCTAGTTTTTCTTCCTCATTGTGTGGTGTGAACGTGTAAAAATTCAGGATGTCTACACGTGGAAAGTACAAAACCCTAACTTTGGAGACAAAGATAGAAATTTTAAAGAAAGTAGAAAATGGCGAATGTAAAACAAAGTTAGCAGCTGACTATGGAATTAAAAAAAATGCCTTGTCAACTAATTTGAAAAACAAGGAGTCAATTTTAGATTCATGGAAAAATCAAAATTTGCTAGAGGAAGGAAACGCAAGGGAAATGCGTCCCAAGAAGTTCTAGAAAAAGTTCTACTGCTATGGTTCCAGGATGTTAGATCTCAAAATTTTCCGATAAATGGACCCCTAGTGCTGACGAAGGCTGATGAATTGGCAAGTCCAATGGGTATTGAAGAATTTAAATGCAGTGATGGATGGCTTTCTCGATTTAAGTCAAGGCAAAATATTTCTTATCAAACTGTATGTGGCCAAAGCTCTGATGTAAACGAAGACGTATGCACTAATTTCGGTAGGAAACTGCCACGGCTTTTCTCTACTTACCTGCCGAAAGATATTTTTAATGCGGCCATAATAGACAAAGCCATAATGGACTCTATTAAAACTCTGATAGCATTTATTCAGATGGAACCTTCCTCTGAAAATGAATTGAAATGTTTACTTCAAATCGAGAAGCTGGCTGAACAATGTAGGCATCATAAATAGAACCAAACATCCATTTTACAGTTTTTCCCCAAAGTGTAATTCATATTTTTAATAAAAGTTTACTTTATACTGCATATCTTTTGCTTCATTTTATGATTAAGGTAAGTCTGTATTGCTTTTTAATATGTTTAACTTTAGATAACATAGTATAATATATTTTCTGGGGTTATACATACTAGGAGAGTTTCTTCTTCAGTGATACACATTTAAAGTTATATATTTTCTCTTAACATCGGATAATTCGAACTTCGGATAATTCGAACTTTTTTCTCAGAACCTTCGAGTTCGAATTAACGAGCGTCCACTGTATATATATATATATATATATATATATATATATATATATATATATATATATATATATGTGTGTGTGTGTGTGTGTGTGTGTGTGTGTGTATGTATGCCAGAAACATTCCCTTCACATGATTCAAATTCTTACGCTTATCTTGTTTCATTGATAAACGCGCTATACACCCAGAATGCTCTTTAATGTCTTCGCACGGACTACATTCATGAATAGCAAATGTAATCAGGTGAGAAAATGAGAGAGAAAAGGAACAAATGAAAATACCGACAGGAGTGACATCTTATTATGGGTTAGGTCTACAACATCTCAGAGTCCTTCACAAAAGGAAAAGTGCTTTGAGATTTTGAAATTCATGAATATAAATGGTGTAATTAGTTCATTAGGGTTAAATGGAAAAGCAGTAATTACGCCGGTGGGAGAGAAAGTAATTTAGTACTCTCGAAACTTTTTCTTCATTACACTGTCATTTCAATCTTCCCCCCTGCATTCCGTTTTAGAAGAGATATACTTCAATGATTCGAACGCATGGTACAAAAACTTGGCATCTCCCCTTGTTAAAAGGTGTTACAAATTCATTAACAATTTTTTTTAATGATCCAGACAGCTTTTTAACTTATTTCATGGAAAAAAATTGGGCCGTCTTAGGGATGATTACCGTGAAAAGAATTACATAATATCCCCCATAAAATTAAAAATGTATTTACTTGAATAACGAAATGCATTGCTTGCCACTACTGTTTGAATGGTGTCCGTTTTGTAGCTTGACTCCTAACGACAAATAATGTATCGGATTTCATATCCACATAAAGTAGTTTATACCTATTTTCACCAAATCTATTAAGGGTTTTTCATATCTAAATGTTATGTAATTCCTTTGTTTTGCTTAGTAAGTGTTAAGCGTACAGTAGAATAGGGTCATTTCAGGCATACTACCTGTACTAAACACATCTTTCAACCTCAGAGCATTGTCATACTTTTTTCCATTTATTTTGAACTTCTTCTCAAAATGCTTCAATTCTAAATACCTATGCCCTAAAGACCTCAAAATCCTAAGCGCTCCTAGATAATAATTAATAACTACTGCATTAACCGATTTAACAAAGGTAAATTTACGTCCACTATATTTTTACCAGTGTGTATGTTCTATGAATTTAAATTGCTGTGAACTAACCCTATTTAATTCGCTGAGCTCAATGTTACCCTATGGAGAAAATGTGTCCGACTTGGATATAAAGATTTATCTTGTACTCCGTAATAGAGAAAGAAATTTGACACCTATGGCCATTTTTCGTTTTTTATTAAAAAATGAAAATAATATTATTAAGTTTAAATTATTCGGGATAAAATCTGATACAGTTTGTTTTAAATTCTCATATTTCTTTTATGGACGAAATTTATAAAATGAATCCTGTTGCAAGGTGCAAGAAAGTTCAGGCTATCTGAGAATGCCATTTTCATTGGATTATCGGTATTTATGTAGCTTTAAATAGTAGGCAAATTTTCTCCATAGATTCACATTGAGGTGAGCTAATCCAATACGGTTAGTACATAGCAGCCTTAAGAGACCAAAGATTCGGTATTTTCAATATTCATTCATTTACTTAAATATATTTGGGACTTTGAATAACTGTATTACAAACGAATCAAGAAATTTCCATTTACTCTAAATTTCAACTGATTAGCCACTTATTACCCCATAATATAAATCAAATGGGTATTCTAAGAGACATCCTTTTTCACTCCAAGATAACAAATTCATTGCATGGAATATTTCCCGGAAAATTTTAAAACAAATTTCAAAACAAAAAGAAAAATCTGTTTGAGAAGTTACGTAAAGCTCCTTGTTTAGAACGAAGCATGGATTCTTTAAATCCAATTGTAATTATTTTTATCTGAGTATCAATCAAATTTCTTTAGTGACGTAATAATACATGTTCACATTAATTTAAACTATGCGGCTCGGTGCCTGTTGTGTATATGATGAAAGGATAAATAAAAACAGCCCGAGTATGAAAACAGCCCGAGTAGAAACAGCCCGAGTAGAAACTACTTGCATGCAATGCAGTATACTAGAATCCATGGAACCAATCTAAGTGGAAAAAGCACGGGAAATGGAAAACATATTTTGTTGATTTCTAACACACATTTGTAAGATATTTTTAAATATAATTGTTTATCGACTTATTGTGTCCCTTCTTTAAAAATATAATTTTGCCATTTTTGCAAAGTCTGGCTTCATTTCACTTCGGGAAAAAAAGAAACCTGCGAACACAAATAGAAATATCTTCACAAGCAGATATACTGAAAGTACGGAAGAAGGAACAGAAGTTCGAGATATCTCAACCAACCTCAAAAACGAAGAGTGAAACAGAAACAAAACGTCGTAGCAAAGTTAGCAGTCAATAATTAGGGAAGATTTGACTCTGCCCAACACTGGAAAGTCACGCAAAATTATTCCAGAGCAGACCAGTGCACGCAGGCTTTTTTGTTTTGTTTAAGTTTTGAGTAATATTCCAGGAAGTGTTTAGTTTGAAAAATGGGATGCTTTGAAACTTGATTTAAGTATGTTAATACAACAGGAATTTCTTGTATTAGGAGTTAGTCAATACATTTCATAATTAATTGTTAACTGCGTTTTTGTAATCCCTCCTGATTGTAGACTGGAATATTGCACAGCTGTAAAATTTAATTAGTTAGTTCTTCTAAAAGTATTTATACTTTTAGTAAAAGACATTTAAAATTGAAAACTACTAAGGCTGCCTGATTAATTTATCTAAGAAATAATCTATATATATATATATAAAACAATTCCGTGACTGACTGACTGACTGACTGACATATAACTCGTAGACCAAACCGCTGGACCTAAAAGGCTGAAATTTTGCATGGCGATTCTTCTTATAGTGTAGGGGTACACTAAGTGAGATTTTTGAAAAATTCTTCTTAGATATTTTAAATTAAATTTTTAGGCTGTTTTTGTAACATTCTTTGAAGTTTGCATTTAAAATAATAATCCGAGGGTTATGAAATTTATATCATGAGAAAGATCATAAACATTCCTTCAAAAAGAAATCTTTTTCGAATATTTACCTCCATTTTCTGATTTTTGGTGAATTTTTAAAGATTAATTTTTAGAATTTAATTTATGAAATGCTGATCACGTGGTTTCTTTTCTTTTTGTGATAATTCAAATTAATTTTGCGTCACGTGCATAACAACGAAATAGGCAAAAGATATTTTTTTCTTGCTAATACGGCAGACGATTGGACATTATCCAAAAAAATATTCAAATACGGTAAAAGAAATGTTCCTCACACTGTACTATATTAACTGTAGTATATTCTTTAGTATGTTATATTAGATTTAATTTCAATATTTTCTTCTTTATTATTTTGTCTATAAATATATCCGTTACGATTTTTTTATAAATATTTTTTTGGTTTTTTTGGCATTAATTGCATAAATTGACTGTTGTATTTATTATAAATATTTTTTTGTTTATTTTTGGCATTAACTGCATACATTGACCGTTGTATTTAATTTGAATGTACTCCGTAACGAAGCACGGGTATTCAGCCAGTCGACCTATAATTAAGGTATACTGGGTTCTTTTCCCAGTCCTCAGAACAGAGGACCTTTACAGTGGTTCCCGGCCAATGGATAAACTTAGATTAACCTTAATAACTTAGCTGAAAAATAGTAATCGACCTTGAATTTACGTACACCTGGTTCGTTTCCTAGTCCTCAGAACAGACGACCATTGCAGTGGTTCCCGCCCACTGGATAACCTCAGATTAACCTGAGTGACTTAGCAGAGGAAAAACTATTTTCTCATCATCAGCTTATAATCGACCTTGAATTAAGATACACTGGGTTCATTTTCCAGTCTTCACAGAAAACGGCCATTATAGTGGATGCCGACCATTAGAAAGAACGTAATCAACACTTCTTTAATTAGACAATAGCTTAAAAAGAACGGCTAGAATTTCGAACCACTTGCTAGTTCATCATTAGCCGATAATCCCTAGGTGTGATTGTCACTATGAGCTATGTTTTTTTCCGAAGTTTCTTGAAAGGCATTGGAAAGAACAATAATGGAGAGTTAGTGATAAAAATTACTGGGATAAAATGTGAATAAACTTTGAAAATTTAAAAAAAAACATATGTATTCGATATTGGAAAGTATGTTAGCAAACCATTGGATAAGGCAGGGTAAAATTTCAGTATCGTTTCTAATAAGCGGGATTTGAATATGCGTTATCTCTAGACGGCTATCTAAATTGGTAGGGACCACCCAGCCGAAACTGTCAGGCACAAATTTGCGGTTCCGACGCTTCGGGGCGCCAGAGAGAGGCGTTGTACACAGCAACAATACGACGTCATAAAACAGTCAGCTATTAAAAAGTCAGCTATAAATCTGATGTCAAAGGTCGAGGAGCGGGTAACTGTCCGATGAGAAAATATCCCAGACACGGACAGGCGTCGGAGTTAATTAAAATTCCCCGGAATATTTAAGATGTGACAAATTCGATGAGGGGGACCGGGAAGAGGACCTACAAACAAGGATGCTCGTCCGTCATCCCAATAAAGGGGTGGTGAGAGCGAATGAAAAGCAAGAAGGCCACAGCCAATAAAAAAAGAAAGGGAAATATATATACGAGTGTTGGAGCGTTTCGAAGAGAGCCCTTATTAAAAAAATGACAAGAAACTAAGCTGTCACAGGACCGACAAGAGAGCCCATTATTACAAAGAATGAAAAATACCCTAAACTACTACAGGGCCGATGAGAATCCAAAAAAATGAAATTGAATGCCCAGCGCGAGCTCCTGACGAAAAAGAAACAAAAAACAACGGAATAAGCTACTACAAGGCCGAGAAGAGAATCCAGGGACGAAGTGAAATTGATTGCCCAGCAAAGGTCCGCAAACTGCGACAAAGTGCAGTATAAAAAAAGAGCCGAACCAACTAATGCTACTAGGCCGCTACCTGAATGAAACTGTACACATCCTCTTATAGTGGTTTGAACGCGCAGACGACCGCCGACCAGTGCTGACCGACCCGCAGATCATCATAAAGGTAATCAACGCAGAGCAACATACATTGGAGGTGTACTCCAAGTAATCGTCGACCACTGAAATCCCGAACTCTTTTAGTGACGAGATACAGAACTCTCTTGATCTCTCTATACGAACGATAGTGACCGACAAATATTACACGAACTGTGGTATCCAAGTGGTGGAGAAGAGTGCAACAGATAGCGACAGCATCCCCATGGATGAGCATATTTTCTAATATAATTTCTTTCACATCCCTGCTTATCACATAAGCGCTTCTTCCCCGTAAGGGTCGGCAATGTCAAAGTTATGATGAATAATATCAGTTGTAATTGTAAATGATTTATATATTGAATAATACTATATATTGGATAATACGAAGACTTCAGCATAATGCTAAATAGTGTGTGTGTAAATATATGTGTAAGTCTAAGCTTAACATCGTCCCACCTTGACGGCATCCAACAGAATTTTTATGAAGACCGGTAGTCGCGAAGGAGCACATCCCTAGCTCCGACACTTAGCTATATATGCAACTTTACCGAGTCGCTCCACATCGGCCAACCGCCTGTAGAACGACTTTTTTCGCTATATCACATACTTTATTAAAATGGGTTACATTCAGCAGAATACATCTAGATTGACAAGCTATGGCAGCTGGACGTGTTCGTCCATCAGCCTTTTAACGATTTTGTTTACTACTTTGCAACAGTAGTAATCGTTATATAGTTTATATTTACTCCACGATCTTGCATTCCCTGGCAGGTCGGCGCGCAGGTCATCAAAGTTTCTGCAGTCGAATAGACAGTGTTCGACTGTCTGAGTCTCAACACAACTGCAGTTTTCCAACTTCCCGAAGAATTTGGCCTGGTACTGGCCAAAGCTGCCGTGACCAGTGATCGCCTGGTTCCTCAGGAAGTCCCCTTGGACTCTATCCAGGCTGACATTCTGGAAGATTTCCTGCGTCCGCCTGCCTTTGGTGGATTCATTCCACCTGTCTTGCCACAATCTTAAGGCATCTTTCAAGAGTATGCCTTTTAGCTGGTTTTTGGTCCGTTTATAGAAGTTGGTAATGGTGGGAAGTTGAGTCGCTCTTTTGGCGACTTCATCCACCTCTTCATTTCTGCAATTACCGGCATGGGCTTTCACCCAATGCCAGGTAATTTTTAAGCCGTTTTTATTGATACTCTCTTTCAGATTGTCCACCAGCTGACATTTAAAGCTCTTGGCTTTTAGTGCTTGCAGTGCACTCATGGAGTCCGTATAGACATCGAACTCTTTGGTTCGTGTCTTTATTGCGTCTTCGATCACCATCTCAATTGTCCTTAACTCAGCCTGATAAGAGGAACTGTGATCGGAGTTCCTCTCCATCAGATCATAGAGCCTTGAGTTGTTATCATACTTGATAACACCTGACCCGACTTTACCCTCCATCTTCGAGCCGTCTGTGTAGTACTGGGTACTACACCTTGGCTCGATCTTGGCCGACCAGTCGATGCTGCTGATATCCTTGATAAGATGGATATCGAAGTTTCTAACTTCGCAGCTGTTACCATCAAGCACAAGACCATTAAGGTCGTATGCCCCATTCTCCTTATGGATCAGGTGCTGTGTCCTTTCGATATTGGCTCTTATGTCTAAAGGCAAACACCCCGCCAGTACAGCGAGAGTGTCCGTTGCTACCGTTTTGTAGCACTTTGTCAAGAGCAACAGAAATGGTCTCTGAATCTGCAAAAGTTTATCATTGAGCCTTCTTGTGGTGTTATACCACGACAGAACTCCATATAGCAGAATCTTTTCTACTATCAGCTGGTAGATCTCTTTAAGGGGATGGTGGACCTTTCACAGCGATTTTTGAAATTTTTGCCACAGAGATATGAAACTTTGCTTATATATTCATTAAAGTCTAACAATATTAAACACCTTATAAAATTTTATAGATATTTTAAAAAAATATTTTATAATTAAACAATTGAAATTAAATTACCCTTCTTTAAAATGCTCCTTGCGACTCAATTTTAAACTTTTCCCCTTAATTTTGCATTTATATTGCTTATAAATACTTTCTGAACAGAGTTATGTATTTTTTTGTACTTTCGTTGAAAAGTTAATTTTCAGGAAATATTTTTATGCTTGTACTCTGAATTTTCTGGAAATTTTTGTACTTTTGTACACTTAAATTAAACTTTGATAACTTTAATGATCTCGAATCCTAAAATGGATACATAACTTTATTTTCATGTATTACAGGAGTCTTTATTATAAATTTCATAAACTTTCGCCAAAAATTATGACGCGAGGAGCATTTTAAAGACCTGCAAATCTGGAAATTACTCATTTTGAGAAAAATACATTTAAAACATGTTTTTTCACCTACCTTTAATACTAACTTTTGTAAAGCTACCAAGTTTTCATTTTACTTTTCACTACATATTTTAAATGCATTTCATTCCAATATTTACATGTTTTTAAAATATTAATACATCCCCCCCAAAAATTCCAATTTTTGCTCGATTTTTGGTAATTTGAAAGTCCACCATCCCCTTAACGACGAGTGGTCTTATGCCCCAAGTCTTCCTGGAGTACCTCAGGATCTTGTGCATGACCGCCAGTGCTCTTTCCTTGGCGTTATCAAGATGGGCATTGAAGTTAAGTTGGTTATCAATGATAACCCCCAAATACTTCAGTTCTTTCTCGTACTTTATATTTTGCCCACAGAGCTTTAGGGTTGGTCTCCTAAGATTCTTAGTGCTCGGTCCCACAACAGTGAATTTGCACTTGCCAATATTGAACTTTAGTTCATTGTGGTTTGCCCAGCTTTCGCACTTAGCTAGAGCAGTGCTGGCTAGATCGGTAAAACTATAAACAACCTTACTACTGTTGAGGATGACTAGGTCATCCGCGAAGGCTTGAATGTGGAAGTCCACATTGTCCTCTTCTGCCTTCAGGAGGTCGTTGATCACGAGAAGCCAAAGTATTGGTCCCAAGGAGGAATCTTGGGGCACTCCCACGTTATACTTCCACTCCCCTTGACCGAGCATTATGCTGCGGTCTTGGAGATAATCAATGATCAAGTACTTGAGATTTGTGTCCATATTTAAGTTCTTAATAACCTCTATTACCCTTTTCGGGTTAATAGAGTTAAAGGCGTTTTGTATGTCGAGTGTTATCATACAAGTATAAAGCTTGTCACGCTTGTTATCGCCTATAATCTCAAGTACGCTCTTTAGGGCATCGTTAGTGCTGCTATTTCTGCGGAAGCCGTATTGAGCCTTTGAGAGTACCCCGTTTGACTCTAGGAACTCCACGAGTCTGTTCGTGATCAGCTTGTCCAGCACCTTCCCCATTACGGGGAGGAGGCAGATTGGACGATATGCGTTCGGCATATTAGGGTCCTTCCCCTCTTTGGGGAAGTAGACCACCTTCACTTTTTTCCAGGTGTTAGGAAACTTCATCGTTTTCAGGCACTTGTTAAATAGGTTACCCAGAAGCTGGGCGTCCACTTGGTGCAATTCTTCCACTATCGTGAGCGTGAACCCATCGAATACTGGAGCCTTCCCTTTTGCCATATTGTCCAGAATCAAGTCTATCTCATCAGTTGTGATGGGATCTTGAGTCTCTTGGATAGCGACTCTAGGATATTGAACATCGTCAATATTCTTGAAGTGATGTTGAGCCAATATTAACTCCACTTCACTTTCGTCGTGCGTTAAGTCACCATCGGGTTTTTTGAGCTGCTTGGCGCAGTCCCCCCTACCACTCTTAGGAATGGTGAATGTCACATTGCCAAATATGTCTCTGGACATCACCCCTTCGAGATAATCTCTGAACGACTTCCTTTTAGCGGCCAGTTTGGCCCGCTTATAACTTGCTCTTTCCCTTTTGAAGATCTCCATGTTCGGGGCCCTTTCATGGGGATCACTGATCTTTTGAGCTCTCCTCCTGAGAGCTCTGACATTTTTGTGAAGTATCGCCAGGCTTAGAGACCACCAATGATCATTCGTCTTTAGACAACCCTTTCTCTTACGGTGTTTACTACACAGTGTGTGTAGTTTATCATTGATGGCAATGACAGCCTCCTCGGGGTCGAGGGCTTCCACCGTTTGCTTGAGATTATTAGAATCGTTATGGAGCTCCGTCCTGAACTCCATCCATTTCATGGATCTTATATCCCATTTGAGGTATTTGGGTTGTCTGTGGCCTGTGTCGAGGCCACTAAGCTCGAATAGAATACCATTGTGGTCCGTCAGCACATAGTCATCTGAGACTCGCCAGTTGGAGATCCTATCCTCATCGATACCAATGGTAATCGACAGGTCGACCCAGCCCATCCCAAAAGGTTCGTTTTAGGTGGGAGGGCTGTTTGGGTCGTTTAGGATATGCACTCCGTAGTGCGCAACCAGGCCCAAGATCGTGATACCCCTTTCGTTGGTGGGCCTAGGGCCCCAAACTGTGGACTTCGCATTGAAGTCGCCCATAATAATTGACTTTGCGTCATTATTATTATCCAGTATCGATCTGAGATAACTCAAGTGGGGCTCCGTTCTATCATCATCCCCCCTTGGGGAGGGGGGTAGATAAACTGTGATAACATTATACCACTTCCCCAGTAGCTGGGTTCGGACCGCGACCAAGTACTCAGTCACCATCAGATTGAGCATCTTGTGCCTTTCCTTGACCGCTAGGGCAGCCTTGGGGCTGCTGTTGTGTGCCACTATTGGATAGGTGTTAAATATATGTGTAAATAAATTGTAAATATGTATAACAAGAGTGTCTTTTTTGAGAGTCGTACTCCTTCTCTTAGTTAAGTTGCTGAAACAGAATTGGTCGCAACGCGACGGAAAGGTACTTATATACGATCCCAGTCTAACGACCCCACGGGGTCATTACATCGTTAAAAATATAATGCATCAAATATTTTTTTCTAAAGTGCCAGACCTTGTCTATTCAAAAGTCGCCCATTCCACACCAAGAGTGTGTTGGCTTCCTATCACGGGAGCACAATGTAGAGGAATCAACCTCACTTCCTGTGAGGAAACATCACAAGAACGTCCATGCCTAAGTCAGAATTCAAACCTGAACCAACTTCTAGGAAGCTCGTGATGCTAATCCCCCTATGATGCAGTCTGCAGTTTATAAAAAAAAAATCATGTGTCATTGCCCCATCCTCCTCAAAACAAACACACACACACACACACACGAAGAAAAATATAAGCAGGAGAGAACATGTTAGAAAAGGTATTGAAAACTAAAGTTTTTCTGCATATTTCCACGATAGCTGAGTTTTAAAACACCCCGCCTGTCTAAACTTCCGGGATCTATCTTTGGTTCATGCAGATGGTCATTACAATACAGCCAACTCTCAATTTCGATGACATGCATATGGTGTACTATCCCGTTAACTAAGACAAATTAATACTACTAATTATAATTATATGTTGTTTTATTGTTTACTGTAATCATTTATTGAACTTACGCTGTAAAAACTGCAAACTGAGGTATTTTTTCATTAATGTTCAAGTATATTATGCCATTTTTTTTGTTCACTGTGGAATAAAAGTCTGTTACGTCAAAGCTTAAACTTTTACTTTCAACTCTTAATACCCAAAATTAATTAAATAGCGCTCTCTTTGATGTCCAGTCTTTAGAACGAGCTGTTCAATACGTCGGAAGACTTCAAATTCTATATCATGGCCAACTCACGCACTACTTAGCATACAAAAAATATCATTTACCTAAATACAGTCGAACCTCGTTATAACGAACTTCAAGGGACCACAGATTTTGTTCGTTTTATCCAGTGGTTCGTTATATCCGAACCGTTAAGAAAAATGCTAAAGTTCACAAAATGTATAACTCATCAGTTGCAATGTGTATTCAATAATGATGTATTAATAAATGATAAAATCTATTAAGTATGATCATTAATGTATTAAATCGACTGAAATCGATTACATTAAACTGACACAATACTAATTAAATTACATACAATGGGATAACGGCGGAACCAAAATTTTCGTTCGTTATATACCGGGTTCGCTATATCGGGTTTCGACTGTAATATCTATGTTGAAAGGGGAGGAAAAGAAATTTTTATTATTTGATATAAATTATTTTCTGATTTGCCCAAAACAACTTAGATTAATTTTTTTAAATGTCATGATCATAATTTTTTTTACAAAATAAACAGTTCAAAACTGAACGTCTTTTCCATATGTTTGCTTTCGTCCGCTTACAATGGTGAAGGAAATCTAAGCCGTTTACTCCAGAACAAAATATTACAGCGCACAGGGGGAAGATTTAAAATGATTTTCTCTTTCTTTGACAGCTGTGAAAGAGTTTTATCGGTATTTCTGTTGAAATTTGAATGAACTTAGAATATTTTGAGAATTCATATCGATATATTTGTTGGTAGGTTGGAAATAAAAGTCGAATTTATTCTCAACATATTTCCAAGTAGACACATTTCAAGGTGCCAAAATGTGATTTTGAAATACATTTTAAACTGTATACTTTTCAGATGGAATTTTCGAGAAATGTTCCTTCCTTTCAGAAAAATATATTCATGTAGAGTTTATTATAGGATTTACTTTCATCATTTAAAAGCAATTTTATGTTTTTTATTTCAGTTTTTGTTTGAAAATTTGAGTTTTGATAAACGAATACATTATGTGTTTGTATAAATTTATGAAAAGACGTGGAAGTCACGGGATAAACTATCTTAGTAAATTTAAGTTTCAACCATAATCTCAATAAAAAAAGTAATTTATTAAATAATTTTACCTTAATAAACCCTAAAAGTTTTTAGCGTGTCTTTATGTATTGAAGCCATAAACGTATCATGGAAACAAATGCTAACAGCTCAGTCTTATAACTTTACTATGTTAAATATTTTATTTCGTTTATAAAACTATCCATTCATTAATCTGGTAGAATAATTAAGATTTGTCTCATCAAGCTTATACGAATGATCAATAATTTCTAGTCCACTATTGTAATAAATATTTTGATAGCGAAAAAATGATTTTTTTTGAATCAACAAATCATGAAACTTTGTTTTTTAAGTCTTTTATTTATAGGCTTTATTCTAAGGCTAAAAATGTTTTTTGAAATTTTTTTAAAATTTTCTTTGGAATGATACGAGGGAAACAATCTTACATTTAAATTACTGTTTTGTTTAAAAAAGTGTTACAATAATCTCTAGTTTGGTGTCTCTCATATTTTAGTCTTTTAAAAACATGCAACAAAATTTGCTATTGCAATAAAGATTTATTGCAATATCTAATAAACTATTGCACCCTTGTTCACTGTGCAATAAAAGTCTGTTACGTCAAAGCTTAAACTTCTACTTTCAACTCTTAATACCCAAAATTAATTAAATAGCGCTCTCTTTGATGTCCAGTCTTTAGAACGAGCTGTTCAATACGTCGGAAGACTTCAAATTCTATATCATGGCCAACTCACGCACTACTCAGCATACAAAAAATATCATTTACCTAAAAAAAGTCGAACCTCGTTATAACGAACTTCAAGGGACCAAAGGTTTTGTTCGTTTTATCCAGTGGTTCGTTATATCCGAACCGTTAAGAAAAATGCTAAAGTTCACAAAATGTATAACTCATTAGTTGCAATGTGTAGTTAATAATGATGTATTAATAAATGATAAAATCTATTAAGTATGATCATTAATGAATTAAATCTACTAAAATCGATTACATTAAACTGACACAATACTAATTAAATTACATACAATAGGATAACGGCGGAACCAAAATTATGGTTCCGCCGAAAATTATATATCTCTATAATAATCTCTAGTTTGGTGTCTCTCATATTTTAGTCTTTTAAAAACACGCAACAAAATTTGCTATTGCAATAAAGATTTATTGCAATATCTAATAAACTATTGCAATAAAGATTTATTGCAATAGTCATTAAACTATTGCAATAAAGATTTTGACAGCGAAAAATGATTTTCAATCCCAAAACTATGAAACTTCACTATTTTTTAGCCTTTTGTATGTGGGCTTTATTCTAAGGTATAAAAAAACGTTTGAAAAGCTTTTGAAGTTTTCTGGGGAATGATACCAGTGAAACAACCTCCCATTTAAGTTGATGTTTTGTTACGAAATGTGTTACAATAATCCCTCGTTTGGTGTCTCTCGTATATTTTAGTCTTTTAAAAACAGGCAACAATATTTCTGTTTATCTCATAATATGAAGCTTTTCATTTCCCTCTTCAAGTTCTTGGGTTCTTTTTAACAATTACCTGCGTATATGAAGGCTATTTTTTCAGATGAACGTATTTCATATATTAATTGAGTCCTTTTTCTGTTTTAATTCATGAAAAAGAGTTTAATGAATAGATAGAATGTACTTGTATTCCCAAAATGTACAACCCCTCCCTTTACTTGCTTAAGATAATCTCTCATAAAGCAATAATATGACGAAAATACTGTTCTTCCTGATGAAACTCTTTCATGGATGTCACGAGGACGATAAAACAATCTTCGATTGAGTACATCATACATATGAGGTGGTGAAAGGCAATGTGGTGTAAGTCAGTAAGTCAAGTGGTGTAAGTCAACGAGTTTAACTGCAAAATCTACAAAAAATTCCACCAGAAATTGAACAAATTATAAGTCATAACAGGTATTACAATATTGCAAATAATAACTATTTACAATTCTACTATAAATTGAACATGGAGATTACATATTTGCCCTCAAATGAAAAAAGTTGAAAATGTGACTTACACCAATTTGCCTTTCAATGCCTCATATATCGAGTCCGTTTTTTTAATTTTAATTCACGAAAAGAGTTTAATGAATAGATAGCATGCACTTGTATTCCCAAAAGGAACAACTCCTCCCTTCACCTGCTTAAGATAAGATAATCTCTCCTAAAGCAATAATATGACGCACATACTGGTCTGGCTGATCATAATCTTTCATGGATGTCAC
This sequence comes from Dolomedes plantarius, assembly GCA_907164885.2. Classification (NCBI taxonomy): domain Eukaryota; kingdom Metazoa; phylum Arthropoda; class Arachnida; order Araneae; family Dolomedidae; genus Dolomedes; species Dolomedes plantarius. Next base: position 144,816,645 of record OU015497.1, read on the forward strand.
GCAGACGAGAACAAGGTGAACTTCCCCAGTCATTACCTCTTCAACTCCTCTTATAACTCCCCACGAACAGGATTTCGAATCTTGCCCTATTCTTCATATGTTTGTGTATAATATGTCCTATTAATACAATATTACGGGTAATTTGCTTTCAGGATTACAGTAGCAGAGCGTGTCAAGCAGAGATGCACTCCCAATCGTCGTTAACTGTGCACAAGCTGTGATATATACGACATAAGTATTGGAAGAGGAGTTAATGAAGCATATAATGAATTTCACCGTAAGTAGGGGAGCCCAAAGAGTCATAACATTAAAAAATATATAAAGAGGTTATGAATATCGAAGCTTTTAACAAAACTAACACGGTGTTGTTCAGAAGATTAACGAAAAAAACATTCCTTGTCAGTGGCCATTACATATCATGTAATATATACGTGTGTGGGTGTGTGAATTAATACATATCACAACCCGGTAATCGTATGTAAAGTGGCCATTCTGAATATATGGCTAACTAAAAATCATGGAAGTGGTATAAAATATTAATATTGAAGCCATACAGAAGTTAAATAAATGTATCAAAATAAGAAAAGAGGGAGGGGGATAGTTGAATGTACCTTGGTATGATTATTGGTCCTAAACTAGTAATGTTTCCATTGGTGTAACAGATGAACCACTGAATTTTTCAGCGAACATTAGCATTCATAGTTTTGTGAATGTAAACTACCAGACAAAACTGGCTTAAACGTTAGACGCTGGGCCGTAAATCGTAGCAAATGCATTCGCTGAGCGAAGTACCAGACATTTACAGAGGCTGTTCACACATTTTTTAGACGATGTATATTGTATTCACAAAACTAAATTACATAAAATTCTTGTGTTTTAAATGTTCTATTTGACATCCCTTATTCTGAACTATCTTTCGACACGTCAATTTCCAGGATAATAATGCCTTTTGAAGTGTCAGAAGAGGTATTCTATCCCATTCCTCCTGAACAGCTTTCCAGAGTCCTGTAAGGGTTTTGGGACGACGTTTGGATAATGCAGATTTTAAAAGTCCGAAAGCACAAAAATCCATAGGTGATACATCGGGAGATTTAGTAGCGATATCAGTGAAGGGTATGGCCTTGATACCAGCTTTTTGTTCCATTTCTTTTAGGAAATTTACAGTGGATTTTGATGTGTTAATGCTAGCTTTGTCTTGATGGAGTCTCACAGATTGATGGCACTGTGGGTAAAGCAATGGTATTTCATTCAGAAAAATTGGCGATAAAATATATTCCTGATAGTATTTGGAGTTAATCTTGACATTTTTTCCACTCTCTTTATTTTTAACTTGCCATTATAAGAAAAACCAGCAACAATCATGAATCCCTTAGAAAAACTTTCTTTCGATTCTTTGAACCATGTACTTACATTTTTTTTTCTTACCTTTTATGATAATAAATGGCTCTTTTGTTGTTGCAATCATTTAAATACACCCATGATTCATCTATTGGGACAATTGTTTTCCATTTTTCTTTGGATAAGTGTTTCTCATATAGAATTCTGCAGCGTGTCCTGCGTTCAGCGATATGATTTGGAAGAAGACGATGCGCATTGCGTTTTTTCGTTTTCTTAAGATTTAAATCAACGTTTATCATTTTGTTTACAGTGGACACCGAGCATTTTAATGATTTTGCAACTGTCCTTTGACTAGGGGGATTTTCTTTTAACACTAAACAACGTACCTTTGCAATAGTCGAAGATGTCCGTTTTTTCCTTGGATACTTGTTTGGAATTTTTGTCCCACTTGAACATCCAATTTGACGTTTTTTTCCTTTCTTGTTGACGATATTACCTATCAACGTTTTAGATATCACAAAACCATGAATCTCACATCGTTTTTGGATAACGGAGTATGCACATATTTCTCTTCGGAAAGAGCATAAATGTAGCCTTCGAACCACTGTTTTGTTAAAAACGCCATTTTAAATAAAAACAAAACTTTCAAGCGTAGAAGATAATTTTGACTTTTAAAAACATAGTACAATTGAAATTATTTCTTTTGCAGCAAACGACTTTTTATTACCGCTTACCAAAATCGTCTAAAAAATGTGCGAACAGCCTCTGTATACCCTAAATAGATTGACTATTTAAAATTGCAAATCGTACGAATTTGGGACTAAATGTAATGGTGTCATTCTATGAGCAGTAGAAGTATAAAGCATGCTTCGGGCTCATTCTTGATTTCTGCGTGACGCATTATACACACATGGTTTTAATTTCATATAAAACAGAAGATATGAATAGAGAATGGTAGGAGAAACATAGTCTCCTTGTATCAAACAGAGTGAATTATTTGGCAGAGTTAATTATATTACGTACACTTTGGTTTCAAAGACAAAAGCATTTAGATTTTAATATTTTCTTCTGGAAAATGCCTGCCATGTTTATCAGCTTACAAGCTATGCAGACATCCCAAACCATCTGTGTTTCATTGCTAACGGATGATTCGCTTATATATAATCTAATTAATCGCTTGTATCTTTCATTTTTTACTTATCTAGACACCAGGATTTGTGCATGTGACCTTCGTGTCAATACATTCTAGCGTTCAGTCAATATCAAACCACGCACAAATAGGATGCCTAACATATAATCCATACTTATTATCAGTTTCAGAAATAAAACGAACTTCGAAAGCGTTAAAGTCCACTTAGTGAGAAAATTATTTCGAAATAATAAATTACTTTAGTTACAGATATTGAGAAATCTTCATTACCACTTTAAAAGCAACAAGTTGTGCAAAGAGAAATTAACTTCAACGATTAAAGCTGATTATCTCCGTTGGGAGTTTTAGATACCTTACGCCTTTATTAAGTTCTAATTAATTGAGAAAATTCGACGGAAGCTTTATGCTCGAAGAACGAAAAGCATTAATTTCTGGTTAATTCGCAACGAAATAAATATGGTGAAATTTATAACTAATACCTTTCCTAATATATATGGTACGGAATATATATATTGAATAAGAATCAGATATAATTATATTTTTTGCTAGAAAAGTTCAAATATTAATTCATAACAGCTAAAATTTTGATTAAACAGGAATAAAAGAAATCAGTGAAAACCTTTTTTTACCCTTGATATATATGTGTTTTAAAAGATTCAAGAAAATTTAATAGTATAAAGAAGATTTTTGTAAGTTATGTAGCATTACATAATAGCTATTCTTCGCACTTTCAAAATAAACAAAAAGTCAACTATTATACTTCATAAACAAATTAAATCCTCTAACTTCTAGTGATTATTATTAACTTTTACGTATTCAATCCATTGTAAGTAGTAGTATGAAAGGAGATAAAAGTAACCAAATACCATCATTAAGAATACGCCCAAGATAAATACTCACGGACTTCACTTTTATTATTTATATCTATAGGGTGATTCACTCGGGAAGGCACCGAATATTCTGAAATAACTCTCTTTAGGATGAAGCAATCTGAACAAAAAAAAATGCTCTGCATACCTTGACGTATGTGTAATCGATTGAATTACATGCGATACTGGAAGTTATCTATTTTCTACCAATAAGTTTCGACGAGGTGCTCCATGTTCCTGAACGTATTTGCAAGGATATCGGAAGGAATAGCAGCAATTTCATGAGGGATGTTTTCCTTCAAATCTTTCACAGTGAGAGGCTTGTTCCGACAGACTTTTCCCAAAGCAAGAAATCTGGTGGTGTCAGACCTAGCGATCGTGGTGGCCAAGCCCCTTTGAATTTACCCTGTTGCTAAAGAAGGGCTCAATTTCCACCATGCCTCTTGGCGATGTATGGCACGTTGCTCCATCTTCCCAGAAGTAACCTTCCGTTAACTCCCGATCATCTAGTTCAGTGATTCCCAACCACTGTTCCGCGAGACTGTTACAATTCTGGACTTTTAAATCTGGATCACGAAATGAGAGTAGCATTATCATTTTTACGCCCAAATATAAATGAAGTTATCAAAAAACAACAAGCTCAAATCTCGCATAAAATGTAATTTGCAGTTAAATAAACATTTTGTTTACTTTTTTGTAATGAAATTTCATTTTGTATTTCAATGAAAATTATTTCGTATGTTATTTTTACAAGATGTTTTATAGGTACATCAATCAACTATCCAAGTAAAATTCTTTTAAACTTATCTTATTGTTAGTGTGCCCCTAAAATTTTAAATTATTAAAAGTGTATCGTGACGAAAAAAAGGTTGAGAATCACTGACCTAGTTGATTCGCGAATGTGCTAAACAATGTTCAGTCGCATATCGATGTTCTCAGTGGTGTCAAACAAATGGGGCCTATAAATGCGCAAGCCAGATATCGTGCACCACACACCAACTTTTTGAGGGTGGTGTCACTTTCAAGGTGTGGTGTTTGGTGAATGCAAAACGATTTTCAGCGGCCCCGTATACGGGTATTTTGCGAACATACAGCCCCGTATCGAAACGTGATTGGCAGAAAACAGAAATACCTGCCAGCATCACATGCAATTACATATACCCAGGGCCCGATTATGAATGCTGGGGTGCCCCTGGGCAGATGCTATTTGGGGGCCCCCCCTTACGGACATTTTTAAAAATACATACTATTAGAAGTACTAGGTGCATACACCAAGGGGGGTTGGGGGCCCCATAGCATCAGGGGGCCCTGGGCAAAGTCCCGATTTGCCCATGCGATAAAAAGGCCCTGCATATACCTCAAGGTATATAGCATAATTTTTGGGTTCAGGCTGTTTCATCTTAGCGAGAATTATTACAGGATATTTGGGGCCTCTCTCGAGGGAATTCCCCTGAAAGATCAATTATGGGAAACAAAAAATTACATGACGTACAGTGAGAATGCATTTGTACGAGTTTTCAAAGGACCTATGGAATCAGTGTACTTTAAGAAAGATGTGTTTAAAAAAAACCAGTGTTGGCTAGTTGAAATCCAGCACAACATCTTCGACCTCACTTATTGCTATTCTAATCATTTAACTAATATGACGTTCATTGATTTCTTTAAATTCTCTCCAGTTTAAATAAACTAGGGCACCTGTATAACGAGATCGAAAATCTTACAGTTTCCAGGGGATGCCACTGTAACTGCTTTCTCTATATTTCACCACTGATTATTTTCTCTGTTTCTTCTTCCATCATAAACGGAAGGCTACGAGAGGGGCAAGATCTGAACTCATATTATGCCAAGTCATTATTCAAACTCTAAACTCCCGTGCACATCATTAATCAACCTAACAAGGAAATGCACCTCGATTCAACTTCTTACAATCAAGCTGCTTGTGTATAAAAAATAACTTCTGTCCTTTAAGATTTCTTAAGATACGACAAAGAAAATTTAATTTCTATTTTTCAAAGGCATTTTCTATTTCTAAGCATTTATAAATTATGTTGTACCCAAATTAGAGCTATTGTACCAAAATTTAGTTTTAAACTTAAAATACTTTCTTTAAAATCCAAGCCGATTTTTTTATGTCATACATCCATTCCGTAAAATAACGTTTTATTAGTGGAATGAATATGCATTTAGTTAGGTTAATTTTCGGGGATTGTGATCTTTCTAATTATCCAGCCAATTTCAACCGTTCTCTGCAGGAAATGTTTAGACACTGGAACCCCGTATTTAATCACTTTTGAGGACGTTCGAATGCACAAGTTTAACGGGGCCTTAATCCATGAGCGTTCAACCAGTTCTGGTGAAATCTTGCATCCTCGTGAATTAAATCTGCAACCTTATCAACACTATATAGCAATTCTGGTCAAACTGAAGCTCCCGAACCGAATTCTGATATTTTCACTTTTTTATGGCAATTAACATTCATCTGAATCAACTTAACTGCTATTTAACTAAACTTCTATAAACTGCAACAGCATGTTGTATTATAGATTTGAATAATTTGGCAAAACTATTGAAAGAAAAATAATTTATGACAGTATTATAATTAGTTAAGAATTTTTAAATATTAATTATGTTAACAAATGGACGTATTTAATAAAACTTTACATAATACGATGAAATATACATACATATATATACTTATATATATATATATATATATATATATATATATATATATATATATATATATATATATATATATATATATATATAAAAAACGCAGTTGAAAGTGAAAAACCGATATATGCTCAGAACCACAAGAGCCAGGAACTAAAAACATGAAAAGATAAGTGGAAAATAGGTTTTAGACAGCATCTTGTCTTCAGCGGTACTGTCTAAAAATCAATAGATTATTTCTAATAAGTATAATCTGAGCAATAAACTTACTTAGACACCGTACAATCCATAAGAAACAGAGGAAGTGAATAATCAGTGGCTTTATCATTGGACACCAAACTCGTCTCCAGACAAAAAAAAAAAAAAATATATATATATATATATATATGAGTTTCAGTGTACAAATCTTACTAAAGGTTTGTATATAAATACTTTTCCAAGTTTTATTTATCAATTTTAGCCATAATTTTTGCCTACATTCTAGTATTATATTTATTTTGATTTCTTTTTCTTTTGTCACTCCAATTTCAAAGTTTTACCCTTAGCCCTTTATGTTCCAAGGTATAGACATGTCTCAAATCAATCTATAAAATTCAAACACTCTTAAAGTAAATCAAATTAATAATCTTTGAGTTCCCTATTAATAATTGTAAGATCCTTAAGCACGTTGTATCTGTAATAACATATACATGGAATGATATTTCAACATTTTAACATCAAAGGAAAGGGCAATATAGAGGAAGAAAATTGTTCAGCTTTACGTGAACCTGGCCTTTGAACGTTTAGCATATTAGTTGCTGGGATGAAGTTTAAATTTGTAAATGTTAGAATATCCCAATAGTGTCATTTAAGATGATTGCTACTTCCAGGTTCGTTTATAGCACGCGAGATCAGTAAGAATCTCCTCTTTAGTCCATTACGAAATCTAATTTCCAAGGTTAGGAAGAATGGAGATTTTAAAGATTATTTACGTTTTACTTACAAGATAGACCACTCGTATCTCTTTAAGTTTTCTGCTATTCATGGGTTATTGACTATTCCAGTTAATGCAAATTTTACATGGAAGTTTAGTTTGAAGGAAATGAAATGAAAAATTTCGGTCTGTTCATGTTATGCATAATTAAAGTAACAGAATTAATTGTTCCTTATTATTTATAACAATGATTTTCCTAAACTCAAAAAAGTGTTTATCATGTAAAGTTAGTTGATAGGCGGACTTTTAAAAATATTCTGGCTATTAGCTTTCTTTTTTTTTCTCTGCTTTCAGACATTACAGAAGTATCATTTTAAAGAAATTAGAACAGTTTTGCAGTAAGTGGAATATGATCCTCTTCCATATGACAGTTGAAATTTATGAATTATGAAATAAAGGTAATGATGCCCTAATCAATCATTAGTAAAACCCACTTTTATGCGTTTTCACTCAATAAAATTCGATTTAAATAGGCTCTAGTTCCGATTATCTACGATTCATATTTTCCCCAGTTTGGGGAGTAGTATCTATCTCATCCCAGATCTGACTACTTCCGATATTTTGTTTTTCTTCTGAAAATATTTCAACTCATACGCCAAGGTTTTATGAATAATAAATAATTAAAATATATACAGACTAATATCTTACTTTCTTTATAGACATATATATATATATATATATATATATATATATATATATATATATATATACATGAATGCATCATGGGTGCATAATGCACCTTTCAGTTTCATAAACACATGAGACTAAACCACTGAAACTAAACTATTAAATACATTTTAACCATTTAATCGTTCAAATTAAACATTGAAAACTTCCAATTATAATCTGATTTTCATTTCTCCCAAATTTTGAATTCTACACTGTAAAATCTTACAGTGATTAGTTCATAAACCGAAAGTAACTTAGAAATGAGGAAATAATAACCAACCGCTAGAGGATCAAAAGCTTAGAAATATCTATCTCAGCTGCCCATGATAAATTCGTAAGTGTCGGATTTCTATCACAAGTAAATGTCCTTCTTGACATTTATAGCTTTGATATGTCTCAAATCAGTCTTTAAAATTCAAACACTCTTAAAGTAAATGAAATTATTAATCTGGGAGTTTCCTATGAATAATTGTAAGATCCTTAAGCAAGCTGTATCTGGAATAACATATACCTGGGGAGGGTACATATGAGGAGTGGAATTTGTGAAACGAGTATTCTTCACACTGCAGCGATAGTCCACCTCGTATATAAACTTTTTCAGTCTTAGGAGACATTGGCTCAAGTTCCACTTCTGACAATGGTAATTAAAAATTTATAATTTTAATCACTAGTCCAATATTTATAAATAATAAAATCCATCGCTAACGTTTAAAACATCTATTCGAATATTAACAAATTACGAGGGCATATGTAGGTTCAGGGAAATGTATTTATGCTCCATTTAAAAACAAAATCTTTTTGTATTCATTTTTTTAATGTAGCATCAGAGATAAAAAACAACATTTAAAGGAAACATACGCTAAAAAAACAATAATTAACTGTGGATATCTCGCAGAGTTTTTCACTAAAGCACATATCGATTCGATCAGGCAATTAAATTCTGATTAAACAGGTATTTGCAATGGATTTTCTTTGAGAACAAAAGAATAAAAATTATAAGGAATTCACTCTCTCTCCCTTACCTCTCTTTCCTTAGATTTCTCTGTTTCAGTGCAGTCCTCAACAGGACAGGATATTTCATTAGTTTGTAGTAAAAAATTATAATGTCCGTAATTAGTTAAAACAGAAAAAATAAATAAAAACTCGCCAAACCTGCACTTTCAAGCGACATTCATCAATTAAATTAGAATGACAGAATTCTGGGATCCCCCCCCCCCGTCCTCTCTCCTTTCCATAATTAAAGAACCCGTTTTAGGAATTGAAGGTACCCAATTAGAATTAATGAAGTTCTTCGAGTGCCCCTTTTAATTATCTCGTAATCTAAAAGAGAGGTCTCCTGGGGTGCAACTCAAATTTAAAAATGAATTCCCTCTGCTATTTGCCTTGAACGCAGCAAGTAAATATCTTCGCACCCTAAAAAACTAATTAAATGTCCAACATTTCCGGCAAGAAATAAATGGTTTGTTATAATGCCGTCTAACTTGTTTACCACCCTCGGTTTATGTTTACACTTCTTCGCTATCTGGTTATTGCAAATGTTCGAATTGAACAATTATTTAATTGTTAATAATGCCTTTTCACCGCTTCTTCAAAAATATTACCTTTAAACAAATCCATAGTGTGCATAAAAAGGAATTTGGAATATTAATTATTGTATATTAAAAAATAATGTCATATGTTAGAAGTCTAAAATTTCATTACTAACCTGCTTTGTTGACTATCTTTTTTTCTGTTGAAAAGGGCTTCACAAAAGTGCTGAAAGTATATGCAATTTTTCGAAGCTTTCTCATGAGACAATACATATGATTTCAAATAAGATATACAAATTTCAATAACAATAGTTACAGATCAATACATGATTATAGTCTACCTTCTAAACTGTACTGACATTCCCTCGGCATTACTGTAAGGAACAAAGATTGAAATACGTACGCCCTTTCAGCAAAAGTATCTCAATTACTCCTACCAACAGAAAAAAAAATTGAAAGAGCTTAGGTCTTTTCCTTCTATGGCAGCCTCCAATTGTATTGGGAAATTTATCCACTAAATTTTGAATCCCTGCATTGGGATTTTACCTCAATTCTTTCAAAAGTAATTTGAAGTCTTCAATCACTGATGTTCGACGTTTGAACAGGCCTGGAAGCTGGCATTTTATTTCATCCAAAAATTGCTTATCCATACTAATATAAAGGGTCCAAAATAAAACCTCCCTAATTACCAGATATTTACTCCTACAAATCAGCAGGGTATAACAAATGAATAAAGATTGGCTGCAACATCATGTAGGAAAACATTTTGATCTCTGGTGATCTGTTTTTCATGTTATAATCGAAAAAATTGAATTGTTAAAATCGATCGTTTCCATGTTATAATGTCAATAATCTGGAAAATTAATGCATACTTCATTATCATGATTTTTTCTGATCGGAATTAAAAAGCTCAATTAGAACCTCATATCATGTCATCTTATTTGTAGCAAACGTTTCATCCAGTCATCTGCCATCGTTGGAAGTTGACAACCACCTTTTCATAAATTTACCTTAGTATGAGATGTCTTAATAGCTTAGTTTTATACAACTATAAGCACACTAAAAGACGTAAATGTGAGAATTCAACAATTTGCACTGATTTGGAGGTATTTTTTATCATACCAAAGCTACACAATAGTATTTTAATACGTCGCACTTAACACTCTAAAAAAGATCATGGATTATTTTTTCATTTGGTCTTAGTATTACTAAGAATTGCGACTTCAAAGGATGTTTTCTCTTATTTCATTAATTTAATATAGAGTGATTTTGCTATTTGTAATTTGTTTATATGCATTTAAATCCATATATTTTTACAAAAATAGTCACTTAAAACAAAGAGAATAGGAAATTCTAAGTATATTAAGTAAGCATTTTTCTACATTTCATTCAAACTCAAATTGTACTATCTATATAGAATCAAAGATACTTGCCGCAAACTGTAAATTTGGATTAATTTGGGTATACTGTAGTGTTAAGAATAAAATCGTGTATGTTGTATTAAAATTTGTTTGTCTAAAAGAAATTTTCTCATATTTACCTAAAATGACTATCTTAAAATATGATCAGAATGGTGGTAATCACAATCTGAAATAATTATTGTAAGTAGGAGATTTATTTTCAGAAACCCTCTTATGTTTCAAAAGTGCATATCGATACATGTTTTTAAACAGAAAGCAAAAAATTCTTCGGCAGATTAAATATCGATAGCATTTGTTTTTATAAAAGTAAAGTACTCTGGATAATCCAATTAATGAAATATTAAATGGATTCTTTAAATAATTAAATAAACTAATACATCAAAGCAACAATCTTTAAAAATGCAGTTCTTTCTTACCATCTCGAATTCATGTGACGTAGTGAAACGCAAATAATGACGCTCTCAATCTCATGTGCAACCAAAGAGCGGCTTTGTACCTTTATTTTCAAGACTATTTTAGGATAAGGAAGTTGTTTTTCTTTTCTTGCGATTTGTAAAGGAAGAATCAAACAAAGAGTATTATTGATAAAAATCTCTTGAAATAGTCTGATAATTTGGCATCCATAAAAGTGCAGTAATTTTTTTAGGATACTTTATTCCTGTCATCTCTATGTTTCTTGAGAAATTCGAATTTAATGAGAAAGAAATTTGTCTGGATAAATTCCCATTTCACATATTACGCATCATTAACGTTTTTTATTTGCTTTTCTTTTGAAACTACGCTTTGTCGTTTTTATTTTAAGAGCATAATCACTTTTATCGTGAAAAGATGTTTTAAATGTGAGCTCTTGTATTAAAAAAATTCCTGAATAGTGCAATGAGGGAGAATAAATCAAAATTACAATATTTCCGAAGAGTTGATGGAAATTATGAAATAAATAAGAATGATTTTTATGGATAAATTTTATTTTAAATGAACAGTAAATAGAATGAACAGCAAGTTAAAAGTCTCAGAATAATCTCTTGTCAAATTCAAAAGTATGTGACAGAAACCAGGTGCAGTTTACCCCCAATGAGCCGTTACCCAGTATTGACGTAAGTGTCAAATTCGAGTTGACTTGCATGGCAATCATTTTCGCCTTTATATAGGACGACCAGGTGTCCAGACCTCAGAAAGTGAACAGAGTGAACAGAAATAGAGCCGTGGGAATAAAGGTACGATTGACAATTTGTAGATATTGCAGATAAACAACACATGTTAATGGAATTATAATGAATTATAGTGTTATTATAATGAATGCTTGGGGGAAAATCAAACAAACAATAATAATAATGATAACAAAGAAGTATTTCGGAGTGAAAAAATAAAGCTAACGGTATATGTAAAAAAATAGATAAAGAAGACGCAGTAATAGTGACTGCCCTGGGTAGGAAAATCCCTTCGTGGGGGGGGGGGCGCAATTAAAAACAATTTGTTCATAGGAGGGATGGAACTTTAATAGTGGCAACACTGTTGTAGAGCCCCCATACATCAGAACCAATGAAAGCAGCTTATACCACACGTACGTCGCATACCTCCCTTACCTTAGAGCGAATGACTTCTCCCCACAAACATCACACGCCTGCACAGTGACAGGATGAACACAGCAAGGTTTTAGTTGCCGGTATATTGTGCGAAATAATTTTTTGCATCGTACTGATGGTAGGAAAACTCTTTTGTGCAAGCTGTGGCTGATGTGCTTGCTCTCTGGGGCTCGAAAGTGCTCTACAGTCCCTCATATTCCCCGAACTTAAGTCTCTGTGACTTTGATCTCATCCCCATGATGAAGGAACCACTCCGTGGATTCCACAAGAGATTCTGCAGGCTGTAGACCGCTCTATTCGAAGGATCAACAGATTAGGAGCTGCCAACGGCCTCCTGCAGCCTCCAGGACGTTAGCAATGGGTGCTAAAAAATGCTGGTTACTACTTTGAAGGGCTATGAAAGATTCCCCCTGTAAATCTTCTGTATAATTTGTACATACCTAATTGCTACTATTAAAGTTCCAACCTATGTATTAGAACTTTCCACGATGCAGTCGCCGGCTCGGTCGATCGGTTCGAAGCGGTACTCGTCGACGAGATTGCTATTGGGCGACCAGTTATCAATAGAGCCGCATGTCTAAATTAGGTTGGTCAGACACTCTTGTGACTTATCCCCAATCTGCCGGTCAAAGAGCATAAAAAACTTCAGTTTAGATATGACCTAAATATTAAAACAAAATGTAACTTCCTGAGGCAAAAAGTAAATTTTAAATAGTATCAACTTGCCATAAAATATCCTAGCCATCTTTAGATTCTTAGAGTTGGCTTATTTGATATATACAGTCGAACATCCATATGTCGAACTTCTCCATATTGAAATGTTCTATATATAGAAATCTTAGCAAATCTCCATGTTCATTACACAGAAAAACTGTATATAAATATCGAAAAAATCTCTATATATCGAAATCATTTTTCATGACATATTGGGAGATTTTATTTCACTTTAGACCATTTACCTCACGAAAAATTAATGTCAGGGGAAAAGGGAAGTTCGGTGAAGATCACTACGAATCCCACAAGTCAGCTCGGTTTAAGAGGTGGACAAACCTTATTTTTGTTTCGTTTTGGAATTCCTAAATTCCCCCAACTCGTTTTCGAATTTTGGTTGCGACCTGTCCTGTAGTAAAACCAGTTTCTAGCTATCCCTTTTGTCTGATGGTTGTTTTTCACTCCTACATCTGCTTAGTTTCAGTGAAAAATTTTCAAATTAAAGTAGTGTTTTTTAAATTCGTTTTGAACCTTTACTTCTTCTCTCAAATACAATGTCAAAAAAAATCTCTTAGTTTTGTGGATAAAGTTGAATTGCTGAAGAATGTAGATAGTGGAATGAGCATAAAAGACATTTCTGCAGTGTCGACTATTATAAAAAGTCGGAATGCCGTAATGAAATCCTATGAAAGTACTGAACCTAACAGAAAACGTTCGAAAACATGCTGTCACGATACAGTGGACGAGGCTGTCTTCAGATGGATAAAGAGCGTTCGAGACCAAAACTTGCCGATCTCTGGTCCTATCATAAAAGAAAAGGCTTTGTCGTATGCTAAACATTTTGGAAATAATTAATTTCAAGCAAGTTATGGGTGGCTGGACAAATTTAAGAAAAGGCGTGGCATGAAAGAAAATGTTATTTCCGGAGAAAGTTGAAGTGTATCTGAAGCAGTCTGTGATGACTGGAGAAGAAATGACTTGAAAAAAATTCTAAAAGATTATCAGCCAGATGATATTTTAGGGCTGATGAAATGGGACTCTTTTATACGTGTTTACCCAACAAAACTCTAACTTTGAAAGTTGATGATTGCCATGGAGGCAAGAACAGTAACGACAGAATAATTGTACTGGTAGGTGCTAACATGACTGGCAAAGAAAAACTTCGATTATTGGTAGTAGGTAAAAGTAAGAACCCTAGAGTATTCAAAAATGTAACGTCTTTAGAGGTTGACTATTGTTCTAATAGAGAGTCATGGATGACAAGTGAAATTTTTGAAGCGTGGGTTTTGAAATTGGATAGAAAAATGAGCGATAAAAATAGAAAAATTGCTTTGCTTGTAGACAATTGCCCGGCCCATCCTAACGTGTCTTCAAAATCATCAAATGTTAATTTGCTTTTTCTTCTTCCAAATATCACTTCAATATTGCAATCAATGGACCAGGGTGTAATAAAAAACCTGAAACTTCATTACCGAAAACGTATTCTCCGACTTAACAGGACATTTGAAGATGAAAAAACTTTACATAAAGTGATTCATATGAGGATATGCGTGGCAGAATCAGCCAAAGTGGGGGAAGATGATGTTTCTGAATCTACAATAAAAAAACTGTTTCGCAAAAGCTGGGTTAACAGTATTACCGGAAATCGAAGAACAAGACGTGTTCCCGCACATCCAACAGTCTTGGGAAAATTTGCACTCCCAAGGCTACAGTACAGATGGTATTCTTCTTAACGAATTCCTGACAGTCGATGATAAGTTAATTGTTGCATTTTATCCTACACACGAAGACATAGTGACTTCGTTTCATGAAACTGAAAAAGAAACCAAAGAACCAGAGGAAGTTAATAAATCTGAAAACATTTTCAAGCCATAGAAAAAAAAATGCGAGAGGCGTTTGAGACAATACGTCGAGGACTTCAATTCGCGGAAAATGTCCCTGATGAAGACTTTAGTGGACTAGATAAATGCAAACACTTCTTCATCAAAATGTTCGTAGTTTTTTTTTTAAATGTAGCTGTGATCACTGTAACCACCATCTGGATTATTGTTTTTTTACGAAGTATGTAGTACTCAATAAATCTTACATATTAATCCATTTTTTAATTATTAACTTTCATTTAATGTGATTCTCATATAAATTAGAAATGGAGTTTCGTATAAGAAAATTATCTTCAATTTTAATGCTTTAGGAGATTTATGATAAAACTAAGATTAATTCTATATATCGAAATTTCTAAATATCGAATTTTTTCCAGCAGTTTGCTACTTCAATGTATGGAGGTTCGACTGTACTTAAGTTCCACAATATCCCGATTCAAAATACACATAAATGGACAAACAACATGTCGATTCAGAGTAAATTGATACATTATAAAACATTCCGATTTTAACGAATAAATAAAATTAGTTCAGGGAATACAATTACAAGAACTGGGTAGTATAATAGGACAGAGAAATTAATACGTCTCGATTTCTTCAAAATTGTATCATGTCAGCCAAACTTTGCATCAAAACCTCAAAACATAAAGCTAGCGCACCTAACCTTAAGAGTAGTTGCGGACCTTACACCAAACAATTCTTTGTGCTAAACACGTGTACACCTAAGCTGCTAAAATTTTAAACTGTTTTAACAAAAACCCAATGTTAAATTTTTTTGCTGTATATAATTCGATCGAAATTTTACTAAAAATAAGAACAAAAGTCAATTTCACAAATTGTTGGGATCAAAGTTTGCTTTCAAGTCACGTGTCTGAGTCTCTACAATCTTAGAATCAGATTGTTACTTTTTTGGATCGATCATTACTGCGATGCAATATACACTTTTTTACCCTGTTACATGTTTGTATCATTAGATCAATGGAAAGCCTTGAAAAGAATGGATGAACAAAAAAAAAGGTCTTAGGTGTTTTATTAATACATTATTTTTTTACGAACGTCACAGGAAGAAAATAAGATCTCAAACTAGCATAATCGTATGTGCCTGGAATAAAATATAAAAAAATAAGCACACGCAACAGCTTTTTATATACTCTAACAAATATTTACTTTTATGTTTGTTTGGTAGCTTAATTTGAGGTAAAATCCTCTGAAAATAAAATTCTAATTTATTCAGAAAAAAAATCAATTTGGTTTTATTACGATGGAAATGGAAATTATTTTATGACTGTGATATCGCATATAGTGTGACGGACTTATTGAAGTACATATCAGGTAATTGCAAGGCTAAGAAAAACCTCATGGCTGACTGTAACACCCCCTCCTTCAATATTAAATAGAATAAAAAATGAAGGTTTTATAACCATGGCATAGTCATCATTACATGTTTGTTTGACGCCACCTTGGGCTTGGAATCATGTGCCCACACCATCTTCTAAAATAATTATTTTATTTATGTATCTATACAGTGACATACATATTCGGTTGTCAAGAGAATTTGATTTTGTGTTGTGATTGTTCATGTATAAAGACATAAAAAGGATTGTATTACGAAATAAATATTTTATGTAGAAGTATCTTTCATTGCCAAGTAAAGATATAATCATGAAAAGAATATTAGGACATTAACGTTAGATTCTCTAAGAGAACTGTTAAGTAAAATTAACTCTCAAAATGTGGAAACAACTACTCTTTGGCTTTGCAGATCTTTCAGAATATGATCATTTTTTAAGGCATCTCTTCATCCTTCCTGATTATGAGTTCTTTTCTTCTAGTTCATTATTTTCATTTTGTTCATGGTATTTTCTACATCGTCCAGTAATCACCATCTTGGCCATCCTCGGTGTCTATTCCCCCACTGGTCGTCAGATGAAGACTTTTTTTTTGTAGATCTCTTATCTTTTATTTGCTGACTACCCCCCCCCCTTCCTCCCTCACCCACATCTTAATCTTTTAACTATTATCTTTGTAACTGTATCAAACTTATATTTTTTCAGTTAACTATTTGTTATCTTTTGTTCTCAATCAATTGTGCAGAAGATTTATTTATCTAAGCACTTTTCGTTTCCACATTTGTAATCGATTTTAATCTCACTAGACTAAGGTCTAAGTTTCACAGCTGTACATAAGTACGGGTCTGAGAATACTCTTATGTAATTGGATTTTACTTTTTAACGATTTCCAAGTAGATCTTAACAGAGGCAGAATACTCTCGTTAGTTTACTTTTCTGAAGTTTTCTTCTAGGAATTTAAAGGGAAACACCATTACTGTAAATTATAACAAAACCTAAATCAATTTTTGTAATCTTTGAAAATTTTGGATATATTCAAATTTTTATTTATCCCTGGCAACACGTATTTTTTTTTACTTTTAGAATAGGCTTAGCTTGAACACACAACTCCTTTTTCTGTTCATAGAGACAGTGCCAACAAATGCTCCTTGGCTTCATAAAGAACTACATTAACTAGCATGAAATTAGTTGCCACTTTTAAATTTATTGTGAATATTTAGAAGCAACGTGTTTCTGTTTAATTATGTATCTTGTTTTAATTTATTTGTGAATATCTTTTTTTTCAATTGTCCATAATCCTGAGGATTATTCTCATTCTAGCCAACACAGTTTACACAGTCCGAATACTCTAGAAATTTTCTACTTCTGATCAAAATGGCTCCCCTCTTGCCTATTTATATGAAGAATAACCTCTTCGTGACATACTTTAAAAAGTATTGTTAATCCTGTACGTTCTCTTTCGCCATCTACTTGTACTTTATACTTGTACTTCCTACTTCTGATCAGAATGGCTCCCCTCCTACCTGTTTATATGAAGAATAATGTCTTCGTGACATAATTTAAAAAGTATTGTTAATCCTGTACGTCTTCTTTCGCCATCTACTTGTACTTTATACTGTTGTTCCTCATCTTCTTTTTATATAGTTTGTTAAAACTTTAAACAAACTACTTCTGTTAATTTTATGATGGTCTGATTTATAGATGACGTACTGGTATCAATATGTTAGACGGAATATATTCAAGGAAACATACGCTAAAATGTAATGTTTAAATATATCATTTTTTGTTTCTAATAGAACTCACTTTACTATTCATCACTTTACTAGATAAAATTATTGGGAAACACTCAAAACATGATAGGAAATAGCGAAGCATTAGAATTCTGTCAAAATGAGAATATACGTCCAAAGGTTAGGAAGTTTAAACGGCTTGTTGTGTTTAAAATTAATTTAGTCACTGCCGTGCTTACAACAATAAGTACGCATGCAAAATATTCAAAGCAGTGTAACAAACTGGATTAGAAATCACTTCCAGTGACACACAAATTTGTAGGACGAGCACTCGTTTATTAATGAAAGACTCTCGATCTCTTCTCAGCTAAAGCAACAAGTTTCATCACTGCACTAGCTTCTGCCTCCAGGATTAGCGTTAATTATCTCCGTCGAGGATTCGATAGATTCCAGGCTTTTATTAAATTAAAATTAATTAGAAAATCTCAACAGGAATTTCACTGCATAAACAAATGGACGCAGATGGTGTGCAGGTTAAAGCTTCCAATAATTGTCTTTGGGCACAGTTTTCTAATATATTGGACTGTTTGACTTTCATGATTATTTAAGACAAATCTGATTAATTATTTTAATTGGAGTGCCAACTATCATATGAATTGTTCTTACAAAACCAAAAGATTTTAAATATCATTTTTAATTAAGAGCTGTAAATGTGTAAATAAATAATAGTAAGGAATTTATGTGAGGTAGGAAATTTGAAATAGAGTTTTAATGGTATTGCTAGTTTTATGAATTCAAAATAATTCAAATTAAAACGAGAAACTTATATCATTGTTTGTAACTAGTAAATAGTGATGTTTAGGGTTTACTACTTTAACTAATCATTTAAGTTTGCAACTAGTTGAAGTAGTAAATCCTATAAATTTTTCTTTAATTTCACTTCATCATTACAGTCAAATTATCGGCAAATTCAAACTTTCTGATACCCTTTCAGGACTGTATATTTTGATTAAAAAGGAGCATTTTCTCTTAAGGTTTCAAACTTATGACACTGTAATTTAAATAAGTGGTTAACATTATCATATAACAGGCTTGAGTGTAAAATTTTTGTTTATGATGCTGCGAAAATCTTTATTTCTTTCAATTTAAGTTCATCCAAAATTTAGTCATAAATAATCCTAAGTTATCGGAATTAAAAATTAAGTTCTCTTAGCCCTAAAGTAAAAAATAATAAGGAATTCTTATAATATGCATGCAATATTTCACTTTTCCTTTTACCTTCAAAAATATTTTATAATATGCTGAATTTTTTTAGAATAAACTAGTATTTACTGATTATACAAAATTGGAACAAACTGCGTTTTTCTAGCGTCAAAGCTCTTCCCTTCTATCGAGACTTTTTAGATGTACGTTGGTTAAGGAGAGCAAACATCACTTTTTGTAACATGAGGGCTAAAGTGACTTGGACTGTGAGCTTAAAGCCGATTTCAAATTGTTACAAATGCATAAAAAAAACTACATAATTCACATGAAATGGTATTTGGTTGCATTCCCGTATAATTAGCATAATGGCTGTCTTGTACTTTTCTAGTCAATTTCGTCTTTCATTAAAGTATGTGTTGATTTTTATTTAAATTATCTCCTATTTCTATTCTACTACATCTTTAAAAAATACTCTCTTAAAATAAATATCCATACCAAATTGCATTAACAACTCACAATGTCATCAACTGATCAAAAATTCATGATTCTAAATTGGTTTTGTTTTACACCTTTTAATCCTCTTAATTGTTGGGCAAAAAATTCAGAACAAAGGTTTTTTTCTATTCCTTATTTTTCTGTATATTTTGACTATTATTTGCATAACAATCTTAGCAACGGAAAAATTTCCTTGGTAACATAAAATTTCTTTCTTTTCGAATTTCTTCAGTAAAGTTTCCTTTACTTTGAATATATCCTGGTGGTACTAGTGTATATTTTTAAGGAAAAGTATTTCATTTAGGAAAAGGATCAACATGAAATAAGAGCAGAAATCTTTCCCTTTATCTCAAACATATCTTTAGATATTGCTCTCAAATATCTAAAGATATTAGATATTGCTCTTACCCCTGGGTATCATAAAATTCTCTGTTTTCAATTTTCTTCAATACAATTTCCTTTGCTTTATAATATATCCTAGTGGTACTGGTGTATATTTTAAGCAAAATTATTTCATTTATAAAAAGGATTAACAGGAATAAAGGGTAGAAATCTTTCCCATTATCTCAAACATATCTTTACATATTGCTCTAAAATCTTACCCCTTTTGAACAAAAGTAATTTAAATCTTTGGTAACGACTATTATAATATAAAATTTTTAAATATTTAATTTATTTTGAACTGACACTAAAATATTCATGTAAGAAAGCGTTTAAATTTTTTTCCTGGAATTAATGGGTACGTATTTTCAAAGAAAATCTTAAATGCTAAAAAAAAATTTTATTGGAAGGATATTTCTTTCCAAGTTTTTACTGTATTTAAAATCTGTAACTGTTTTTGCAAAGAAAGCATTGGAATTTATGTCTATCTAGTTTTATATTTGTGAATTACAGAAACGTTTAAATAATTAACAAATCAATTAGACACATTTTACTAGAATTTACTTGCCCTCATAATAAATATGCTCTTTCAGTGTAGATATTTTACGACAAAAATTTATTATTTTCTTGATTACTAATTTTCTATGCCCTTTAGTAATTCATAAGCAGAAAACACACTAACTTTCTCATTATAATTTTAAAATGTGCTTTTGTTGTATTAAATAATAAAGTACATATTTTTTAAGTCAAATGACAAAACGCTTTCACATAAATACCTAAAATTGTGCAACGATTACAAATATTATGATATAATTTTTAAAAAGTTTCAAGAGAGTTCAGAAATTGGCTAAAATATTATGTTAAAATGACAAAACATGAGTGAACTTTACTTGCTTATGTGCTTTGATATTGCGAATATCTTTTTTCATAACTTAAATAAGTGGAAAATCTTAATACGTTTATATTTCAATAATATAAACGGAGGAAACACTAACTTTTTTAAAGTTATAACTCTGTTTTTCTTATTTAACACTGATACTCTTCATTCTCAGTAATCATGTAAATTTTGGAAAATTGAAAGTGCATCAAAAGTACTTCCGCAACTCTTAATTGATATGAATGATTAATAGATAATTATCCATGCATTAAATGATCACTTCGGAAAATATTAAAATTTACATTTTAATTGCTTTCGGAATCATTCAAAGTCATCGGCAAATCTGCGTATAAAGTACTCATGCATTAATGAAAGATTTATATTTTCATTCTAAAAGCAATTGATTTCTGGAACGGAAATTTGAGCCTCTAGGGTTACAGCTAATTATCACCACCGAGTATTCGTCGTTCTTCCAAACTTCCATTAAATTGAAATCAGTCAGGATATATCATCACGATCCTGGCTCTAAAGTGATATAGCCAGTGATGGCACTTTGACGAACATTCTAATAATCAACTAGTATCCTAGCTTTCCGGCGCATTTGATTTTAATTAAAATGTGCACAATACTTTAATGCCCGCAGTTTCATAAATTAAACAGATTTGTTTGAAGATATTTTGAATTTCTCTGCATTTCTCCAGATTTTTACAGGGAACTCGGGAGACGAATTCTGAGTATATATGTTTATGTTTTTAAATAACATTTCTCGGGTAACTCATTCGAAAACTTCGTTAAATATTTTGCTGATACGCTCAGATACAATTCATTGGAAAAATCTAATATTTAGCAGTTTGAAAGAGAAGCCAGGGAACTTTGCTAAATAGCTTTTATAATTTGCATTTAATCGCAACATTTTTACCTAAATCAAATATTTAGCTGTTAGAAAGAGGGAACGATTTCGGTTTAAGTAGAGTGAAATATTCTCAGCTTTTAATGACTAAAATATCCCATTTACGCGAATTTGTCATGATTATTTAGTATTATACTATGTTAGGATGCAATGCTAACATTCATGAATAACCAATGCTTTAAATGCTAAAATCAGTCCATCTACTATCAATCCATCAATTATGACGTTTTTTAATAAGGCATATAGAAAACTAGCTGAATACCCGTGCTTCGCTACGAAGTACATTCAAATTAAACACAATGGTCAATGCATGCAATTAATGCCAAAAAACAAAAAAAATATTTATAAAAAAATCGCAAAGGATATTTTTACAGAGAAAATAATGTAGTAGAAAATATTCAAATTAAATACAACGGTCAATGTATGCAATTGATTTGTATGTTTAATATCCATAAAAACATACTAATTTACATTAAATTCTTAAAAAACTTCCATATCAATTAGTATAGTGGTTAAATTTTATCTTTTACCGTTTTTTCTATCAATTTATTTCGTTGTTATGCACGTGACGCAAAATGAATTTTAAGTATCACAAAAAGTAAAGAAACTACGTGATCAGCATTTAATAAATTAAATTCTAAAAATTAACCTTTGACAATTCACCAAATATCAGAAAAAGGTGATAAAGATTCGAAAAAGATTTCATTTCAAAGGAATTTTCATAATCTTTCTCGTGATTTAAATTTTATAACCCTCAGATTATTATTTTAAATGCAAACTTTAAAGGATATTGCAAAACAGCTTAAAAATTTAATTTAAAAAAATCTAGGAAGAATATTTCAAAAATCTTTCTTAGTGCACCCCTACACTATAAGAAGAATCGCCATGCAAAATTTTCAGCCTTTTATGTCCAGCGGTTTGGTCTATGCGTTATAAGTCAGTCAGTCAGTCAGTCAGTCAGTTACGGAACTGTTATATATATATATATATATATAGTTGAGCGATAAATTACACTTTCGCTGCTACCAACCGTCGTAGAATTACAACATATCAAGACAGTAATACAATGAGTTTAGCAAAATGACTTCCATATTTGGAGTTCAAATATCATCTCTAAGGAAAGGAAAGATTCAGCTGTTAGTATAGGTGACCCTTGGTATAAAATGAATAACAAGTCCTGGAGACATATTCACTCAAATTATATTTTATCTTCAAAGTTATACTGTATAATTTCACAGACTAAACCACATTTAGCACTATAACTATTGATAAGAAATAGCCCTTGCTGAAAATGCTAAATTTATTTTGCCACTGACATATTAGCATTCTTTAATAACAAGTCCCAGAGATAAATTACTCCCGTAAAAACTAAGTTACTTGAGATATAGACTGTATTAATAACTATAGTTCACACAGTATCTTACAGTCAAAACTGAAAAAAAATTGAGCCCTATTTCTTAAAATTCATAAAATTGTTCACACTAAATATTATCTTCTGGAAAATGACCCTCTCTCTATTAAAAGATGTTAAAATCTTGTCCATTATTATTGTTTTTGTTTTTTGGTGCTCTATTTTGAATGTATTCGAAATTTGAGAGGTCAACCTCACTTATAGATCTTTCTCTAGAAGGTCGCAATTAAGAAAGATTTAATTATGGACACTGTATGGAGGGAACGTTCAACACCCATACTCCTAAAATATTTCTCCTTCTTTAAAATACCTGATTATGGAGATCTACAATTAACTTCTGATAATTTAACTATGCAACACGCATGGAATATTAAATATATACCAGAGAGAATTTAATAAAAAGTCATGACTAACAGAACCATTAACTATACTGCATAGATAGACAACGAAATCACTGTTACTACTTTTTGCAACACGAGAAACATTATAAAAATAATTTAATACTAAAAAAAACTATCCTAGTTATTGGGGATTTTTTTTTTTTTTTGCTTTTAAAAACAAAGTGTAAAATTCACGTAGAATTATTATTTTTCATTACGTTACTGTTAAAATGATATTAAATCTGTTATAGTAACTACATAAAATACAATACCTACACTACAGTATTCCAAGAATGTTTAATCTTATTTTCTGGATGAAACATTCTAATCAATCATTTTCAGCACGAAGCTTTATGAAGACAGATGCTGATTTTATTAAAGCCATAAACATTTCCCTTTCAAATGAACTGCTTTCCTTTCACTTAAATTGCATCTTAAGGAAGTTATTATACAGCATTTAAGGGAAACATGGCCGTGATTCTATTAATCTCACATTTATCAGGCTTACCTTCATAACCAGCTGTTCCAGTCATTAATACCATTGGTTATTATGTATCCCCTATCAACAAATCATCAGCGGGAGGGAAAACATAAGGTGGTCACTGTTCTTCCGAACAAGAATTTAATGCGCTACATTTTTAAAAACCGTTTTTCATGCATTTATGCACATCTTGCTGTAAAGCTTAATAGTAGGAATTTATTATAAAAGAAGCATTACATTAGGCTGAGATTTTATTTAAAAACATACCTTAAATTTGGGTTTAAAATGTTCTTGCTGTTTGTTTCCTTTGCTTCTCATACGATATATATTTTACGAAAAAGCCTTCAAATAATAAAATGTTTTATTCTTAAACATTTTTTTACGTTTTATTAAAATACGCAATTATTTTCTATTCAAGTATTTTATGAAAAGTGTTTCCCTTTCTAATAAATCTAGTTTAATCCTTCTGAACAATTATTATTTTCAACATGTCTTAGAGTTTACACATGGGCAGATTTCATAAACAAATTATTTAATCAGAGATATAACATCAGTATTTTATGAGTTCCAAATAAAAGTACATTGTACCTAACTACCAAAAAAATAGCATTGCATTTTACTTACAGCAGTGTTATTTATTTAAAATACCACATTACTTTCGACACCGCATGAGGATAACATGTTCAAGAAAATATTTTTAATTTCTGTGTTATGTGTTACAGATACCCTCTGAAATAAGAGATGATCACCTAAAAACATTTATATCAGACTAAATCCTGATACATTTTCTGAATGATACATTTCTGTAAAAAGGCATTCATATCAGTTTGTACTTCTATGTACAAAACTTTATTAAATATCTCTCTTCGATCTGTTTGTGATTTAATATTCTATTTAAACATCCTTTTTTATCCATTGTACAGGAAATCTTAGAGAAAACAATGTGTAACTAAAAGTAAAATAGCTCAACACAGCAGGATAATTATTATCACGAATAATGTAGACAAAAATAAACAGAAATCAGGCACTTAGGACTCAACGCAATATAATGCAAGATTCTGTAGCAGTAACGGAACTAAACCATATATCGAGGTAACCGATTGGTCTCGTCATCAGGAGCCTAACCAAATCAGTTACCTCAAGAGCGAACTTTCAGAATAGGATGCAGGTCTAACCAAAAGACATCCCAAAGCCCTGAGATCCCCATTGAAACAGACAGTCAAATTAAATGAATAATACACAGACATCCCTCACTTGGGGCTCAACGCACCATAAATGCAAGTACACATACAATCCTAAAGAACACGAATGAAAAGACATAAATGCAAAGAGGTGCACTCACCCTAATCCAGTGAGTTACGGTTATAGTCAAATAGCAGTCATTTTTATACACTAAGAGTTACACTACTGTATCAAATATACAGCGCCACACCCCATTGAAGATTTTAAGCCACAAAAAATTGAAGAAAGTGTGAAATCAGAAAACCCTATCTTAAAAGTCCTTAAAATATACCCGAGTCTAAATGCCATTTTTTTAGTACTTTTAGATTACCAAAATTATTAGGGAAATTGTTCTTACGTAGGTTTTCCTCGAAAATGCCACACGCCTCCAAAAATGTGTCACTGCCACTGAAAAATGTATTTTATTCTGTTTAGTTGCGAGTGAAAGATATTATAATGAATTTTATAGTTTAAATTGCTATGGAAATTGGTGAACGAAATCAATGTACTTGCAAAGCAGAAAGAAATATGCTCCACTGCGAAACAATATTTTCCCAGATCTGAAAAATAAATAGCACAAACAATTTGACCAGAAGGTTTCTTAGGCGTATACATTACATAATATTTATCGGTATATAATTGAAATTGCATCAAAAATGTAAAATTGTTAGTATATAATGTAAATTGAAATTGTAAATCGTAATATGTTATTAATGCAATGGTGAATGTAATAGTAACAGTTACAGTAATTGAAAGAGCACCGTGAATGTAAAATTGTATGTATATAATGTAAGCTGTAATTGTAAATTGTAATATGTTCACAAGTGACTTTAAATATGCCATATAAGCTTATCGCTGTGGTAAGCGGAACCATTAGAATTATCGGTATATAAGTTAGACAAGGTAGATTGGTGTACCTAATAGTGGCTGCTAATAGTCATAAATAGTACTTACTTGTTTCCATAAAGGTTTATTTCAAGAAACAGACTTTAAGGTTGAATTCATTTTCAAACAGAACGTGTAGAGGAAATTCGATTAATTTTATTAATAGAGGATTATTATTTTTCAGAATCCTCAACACTTCTTTTTTTTCAAATAGATAATTTATTTAACTTGTTTAGATATGATATGCCAACACTTTTTGCCAAAGCAACTATGTGAAGCAATTTCTGTGAAACTTTTCACAGACAAGGCAAATTACCTGAAATAGGTCGTATCTAAAGGGTAGTACGTAAAGTGGGAAGAATGCATACATCTGCGCTGTTCTCATGTCACTGGTTTCCCCTAAAACCCTTTTGTTAACGTTATGCATTTCCTGTGATGCTTTAAGAAAAGACTAACTTCAAATGTTTCAAGGTGCGTGTTCAACTTGTGTAATCTCGGCGAAATTATTGGAAAAGGATAAATTACGTAACGGAAACTTGAAATTATAATGTGAGGTCTTTTCATTTCTCAAACATTTTATGCGAATAAAATCATACAGGTGTGTCTAAAATTCTTAAACATATCTCTTTATCAGGCATTCCCTCATGCTCTCAACTATAGATTAGAGGGTTTTACTGGAAGGCTCTCTACTTCACGATCTTGAAAAATTACTCTGTCAACTAAATTATTTGGTTCATTATACCTATTTAGAATGATTTTAAAACGGTTGAAAAAAAGAAAAAGCGTTGCTGTGACAGTTATAATGTAATGTATTTTTATTTTCTTGGGAAATAATTTTTAGGAAGAGGAGAAAAAAGCAAAACACAATAATAAAATCATTTGTTGTTTTTAAATTCTAACAGTAGAAAAAAGAGTGTCTTAAAAGTAGTCATATATTTAGTATAATATTCATACTTAAACACGTTAGGACAGCCAATTATTGAGCACATGTTAATGATGAGTGGTCACATTATTTTTTCAAAGATGGAGAATTTTCCCAGATATGATTTTCTTGTGATTAAAAATTTTCCTGGACAAATGACTGATGTTTTTATTGACGACTTCTTATGTCTGAATTCCCATATTTATTTCATAAATATAATTTAGATAGTTTAATCACCCGCTGAAAGTTCTAATTTTCACTCATATTTTAAGCCAAACAAATAATAGTTTTAAAATCATTGTGACTCATATTCATTCTCATTAATCGCAGTTTAACTCCTCGTCAAGGAACACTTTCTTATTATGCACGGATGTATTTTTCAAATAAATTCATTCATCACTTTAAACGTCGAAAACTTAAAACCAGTCCATGGCTAAGTTATTCATTTAAAACAAGTAGTTGTCTTTCTACATAAAAAAGAGCTGTAAATCTCTTTGTCATTCGGCTAAGGAAGTTACTAGATATAAAAAGTACAACAGGAAATTTCCTCCTCTTCACAAAAGAATGAGTCTTATCAGCGTTAATGTGCGCTGACGAACTGCGTGACTCTCCAGCAGTTACAACCGGCTGAATGCACTTGAAGTCATTACATCAAGTCTAAAACCTGAAAAATTGCTTATTATCTATGATTTTACACAGTGTTAAGCCTTGGGCTCTCAGAAATACAATGCTTACCCCAAAGGCATATAAAATAATTTCAAGAACTGCGATATTAATGAGGAAAAGATGGTCAAAAGTTATTTTTAATGTTGACAAAAATCGTGTGTTTTATTTTAGTTATTTTTGTCAATCAAACAATAATCTAGGAAATCATGTATTGAACAGTGTAGAAGCGCTGAATGTTGTAATTCACCGCGTTGTGTGGTCAAAAGACGGTCAAGAATAAAACTATTATAATAACTTCAGAGGCAAAAAAAATAAAGACTGGGACACTAAGGTGGCGTAAATGAAAAACTGTCTGTGTGGCCATTGATAGCAATCAAAAGACTGTAAATACTGCAAGATAGATGGTGACGTTATTTTATTGTTCACAATAAAACTTTCAGATACTGGTCAAAATTGTATTTCAAACGAAAATTATGGTGAGGAGGTACTTGGTAGACTGTGAACAGAAGCAGTAAAATAAGGGACTAATTGGGGAAGGAACTGCTGAGAGAAAAGCAGCTCACTGTCCAATGAGTGAAAAAGGAGCGGGCCAAAATGGCCCCGGTAAGCGGACAACAGACCCTCCAAGAGAAAAAAAAACGAGAGAAGATTGACAGTTTACAGACATTTTTTGCTGTTCCCTAGAGCTCGGACGATATAGAGTGCCGATTGAACTGTCTCGGAGTCTAGCAGAAGTTCCTGGAACTCGACATGATGATGCTAAATATGACATGATATGGGCCCCTGTGAACGAAGTCATTCATCGCTGTATTCTTCAGCAGTAGTAGTACCTCCCGATAGATCCTAAACATAATTACTTTGACCAAATAGTTTGTTTCTGCTTCTGATTCCTGATGTATTAAATAATAATATGAAAGGGAACCTTATTATATTATTAATTTCACTTTAAAAGAATTTTTAGCATTGTCAAATAAATGTATGATAAAAGCCAATTCTCTGTGTTTCCTTGCTTGCCCCAACACATGCATCCATTGTTTTAAGGTTCTTAGACAACCTATAAACAGGCGATGACCTCACATCACCAGGTTATCATAACTGCATTCGCATACAAGAAAATCTGTGACCGATGATCAGATACTTTTAGTTGGCCGAAATAGTAGCGTATAACCAATGAAAGGAATTTTTGTGAACCATTTAGAAAATACATTACACATATTCAATCTGAAAACAACTCAGCAATGTCAAAAAATCCTTGAAATAAAATGTATAAACCTTTCATCCCGTGTCGTTGAGCCTAAAGAAAATATACAAGAATAGCGTTCATAATAAGAGTTTTGGACCTTTAAAGATATGAAAACGAATTTCGTTAATCTCTCTCTGTGGTCAATAATAATATATTATTAATGAGTTATTATTGATCAATATATAATACCTTTTATCAAGTGTGTTAGTTGCTTTTCAAAATCATTTTAGATACCTTGTACTGTTTGAGGTAACACCACAAATGGTCGACCTTATTCGAGAGGCCTAATATTTTTCTCTCTTTGTTTTTGTATAAAAAAAATTCTTCATGGCGAAAAGGGAGTCGAAGCCATATCTGACAAAATTTTCTAAGGCAAACAATTTAAAAGTCCTTAACCTGGCTCCTACTTCAAGGTAGCCTGTTTTCTCTAAACTCTAAAGGGTAATTTAACAGAGTAACGCACCAAATTTAGAATTGAAAATCCTCAGCTCAATGCTCAAACCTGTCAGGTGGTTTTTATCAGCTCAAAAAAATCAGCATTCCGAAAAAAAATCTTGCGCTACTGTATTCTTTAAAATGTGAAACTTATTCCGTTTACAAAATTTCTTTTAATACAGTTAACGAACTCGTTTTAACAATTTTCACAATTATCTTTATACCACAAAAGTAGTACGACCTTGTTACGTCATACTGTTATACAAAGAGAAAAGATTAATTTCCAGACTTGTTCTTGGTCAAAAATAAGAACCCGCATCCCTCAATTAATCAGAACTAGTCAAAGAAACAAATAATTTTGTTTCCTTTAGATGCCATAACTCCAACAAGATGACTTTCCCATTCATCGAAAGTCTGCAGTTTCAGAACTGTAGGGAAGTCAGTGAAAAGATAACAATAAAAATCTATTATATTAAAGAAAGAATCTTCTTCGATAATGTGAAAAGCCTATTTGTCAGTTGCATTCGCCTAGCTTCAATAAGATTGAAATGATGGATTATTGTACGTCAAAGATGGATTGATTAAGGTTTACTTAGAAATGAATTTTGTGCTGAAAGTAGTTTTTCACAAAAATATTTTATTTAATTTTTGTAAAACACGTCATAGATTCTATATATAAATAATGGTATTATTCCTTAGGGATCTCTTCCTTGGTGGTTTTCAATTGTTACATGATCATACGCAGAAGTTTTCAGCATTATTAAAGAGTATATCAATATGAAAAGTTATAAATGTTGTGACTTTCAGCTAAATTAAACATTTTTCCTTTTTCACAAAAGTCTAGACACCATATTCAATACCTCTTTGCTAGACATTTATTTATTTATTAATTTAATTTGAAGCTAGACGGAGATTATTCGTTAGGGATCTCCTCAGTAATTTTCAATTATTACATGATCACACACAGAATCTGTATAAAAGTTCCAGTATTATTAAAGAGTACGTCAATGTTACAATTGTTGGGACTTTTAACTTAATTAAACAGTTGCCCTTTTCGACAAAAGTCTAAACAACCTAGTCCAGAGCTCCGCAACCTTTTATCTTCCACGGCACAACAACGTTTTTTTCGATAATTCCGCGGCACACCGTCGTGTAGCTACATCCAGTTTTTAGTTTATTGGGCGCGTATCGTAAATTTATTTTTTTTTGTTAGTACAATTTATTTATTTTTCTTAGAAATTATTTGCGTGCGTTGTGTTTCTATTATTTATTTTGTAGAATATAACCCAAAGCCCTGGATGTCAAATTTAGCAACCGAACAAAAACCAATAAACTATTCTCAATTTTAGATCATTAAATTTAACACCAACAACTTTCAAACTAGACAAACAAAAAGATTTTAACATAACAAAACTTAGTTTATTTACACACTTAATATTTACAAGTAACAAAAAGAATCTTTCATTTCCCGAAATCAATGCACAAAATTCTTATTTTTCACAAATTGTATTTATTATTACCTTGCCATGGTTAGGGAGCGTCCCGAGCGCAAAAAAACAAATAAACTTAACTATTAGTTCAACACTAAACACCTTCTCACTAAAAACTCCTTCCTTACGAAAAAAATCAAAATTACCTACCCTGAATTGGAACTGAACAAGTCAAATTTGAGATTTAACACTCACCCCAATTGCTTTTCATCAACTCACGTTGCTATCTTGGCTTTCTCGCCTCGGCGAGGGTTCGGGGTCACACTGCTCCACCGGGCAGGGGGCTATCTCTATTTCTTTCACGATGAAGGATCAATTTCTCTCAGTTGATAATTGTAGTCGGGCTTTCCTTGGCGCGTACCTTCACTATTTTGCACTGGCGATGGGGATCTCTTCAAGTCGTGAAACGGGGCGCTGGGCTCTCCTCGTCGTGTAACTTCTCGATTTCGTTCTCGATGGGGATTGCTTCTCGGCTGTGGCACGGGAGCTCGGTCTCTTGGTCTCTGCTGCAATTTGAGTGCGGACCTGTCTATTTTACTTAGTCAACAAATTTCGTTCTCTATAAGCTTATCGTATATGAAATCTGGGGAGTTCTTCTCTCTATTCATGCAGTGGCCGTAACAGGTTTAGGTAGAACCCTCAAGTCCACTTAAAGTATAACTTTTTAAGTCGTGCTGGAGATGGGGACCTACAGCTTCCCCGATCAAGACTCTCTCTCTCTCACTCTCTCTCTCTTCTTTTTATCTCCTTCTATATATTTTATTTTAATCCCTTTTCACACCCATGACTCCATCTTCTCATAAACTTCAATCAGCCAATCCGGACACCGTAAACTTTTCATTCGCTATACTCCCTTCACACTTTCTCATTGGCTTCTGAACTTAAAAACCTCACGCCCTCACTGCCTGACCTTTTTAGACCACCCAAGATTTGCACGTGGCGATGGGGATCTCTGTATACCATAAATTCAACATAAAAGACCCTTTGTAACATGATGTCACTTTTCGGCTCCGTCATCTAATCTGTGTCTCCATCTCAGATCTTCCCATCTTCAAATCTCATAAAGCTGTCTCGCACGGGCTACGTCCTAAATAACTCTATTCAATAATTACTGTCGGCGTTAAGTTTGATTCCAATCTTTATCACCAACATGTAATAAAGCTAGCTTCTTATTTAAAAGCGCTTTACTACACACACCACAAGAAAAAGCTTACAAATATATAAATTACAATAAATACGTATATGTTTTTATTAGATAAAAAACACAACAAAATAGCTCTATGTATCAAGATAATTATAATAATTTAAGTTTTATATAAATCATTTTGAACTGTACACCAACGCAAGAACAAAATTCTAAAATTATAGTTTACAAGTAAAAAATTTTCTCTTTTATTAAAATTTGTTTTTTGGTCATTACTTAAGCCTAATAAATCAAAGTTAATTTAAACATAACTAATTTATTAATGAGATATTTTAGATTGTTTTGATAAATGTGCGTTTTATATTTGCACGTTTTATATTTGACTCTATAATAGAAAGAGCTACAGTTCATGGTCAAGGCCCTTTAAATATGATCGTTTGTCGACTAAAATCCAAAAACATGACGCTCGAGCATACATACAATGTATGGCTAACATTTATATAAAGCTATACGCTAAGTTTTATATAAATCATTTTGAACTGTACACCAACGCAAGAACAAAATTCTAAAATTATAGTTTACAAGTAAAAAATTTTCTCTTTTATTAAAATTTGTTTTTTGGTCATTACTTAAGCCTAATAAATCAAAGTTAATTTAAACATAACTAATTTATTAATGAGATATTTGAGATTGTTTTGATAAATGTGCGTTTTATATTTGCACGTTTCATATTTGACTCTATAATAGAAAGAGCTACAGTTCATGGTCAAGGCCCTTTAAATATGATCGTTTGTCGACTAAAATCCAAAAACATGACGCTCGAGCATACATACAATGTATGGCTAACATGTTTTAGTTTTGTGTATAATTTCGACCCAGAAAAATTGCAAATTAACAAAAAGTTAGAGGAATATTTTACTTAGAAAAATTTCTATTTAATGCGGTGGTTAATTTTTTTTTTATTATCATAATCGATAAAATCACCACGGCACAGTCAAGATCACTTCGCGGCACACTAGTGTGCCACGTCACAGCGGTTGCGGATCACTGCCCTAGTCAATACATCTTTTCTAGGCATTTCTTTATTTATTAATTAAATCAGAAGCTAGACGGAGATACAAACAAACTAGGTCAACACAAAACGGAGATTGTTTTTGTTGTAAATATATATATATATATATGAAATATTTAAATCCTAAAGCATTAAAAAACAAATAAATTCTAACCTTTAAATGCAAAAGAAGTGGTATTACGTAAGTTTATTCAGCAAATTTTTTCTTCATAAGTATTTATACTGTCTTGGTGCTTTTGAAAATTTGTATGCACACACTACAGAGAAAAAATTAAGGGACTCAATCCGTTTGAAATTAACGTTAGTATCTTTCATAAATATTCATTGGAGTATAGAGATTCTATTTTTATTGATTTGAATGATAATTAAGCGTTTCGACTTCAAAAACCCCGTCCCTAAGAAGGATTTCAAGAATCTTTACGAAATATTATTTAATTAAATCATACTTAAATTAGTGTATTACATGTTAATCATAAACAGGTATTTATGCTTTCAGTGTTGTGCTTTAAACATCTATGAACACCGAAATATTATTGTTTTTAGGAATATAATTTGCAAACACAACATTTCCACTTCATCCGACAGACGGCAGCGATGAAATTTGAAATAAATCCATTTTTCATCTTATTGGATTCCCTTTAATAATGAAATATCTCTATTACACAATTCAAAATGCTTATAACTCCCTAATCCATGGCTATATTAATGGAAGTTGTTTCATTTAGGGTCTGTTCACAGTAGTTACCGTTTTCTCTAACTATAGTATACTGTATATACTATATTTAATTACAGGCCCAGAGTTTTTGTTTTGTACAAGACTGCCAGTCGGGTAACCTATATTTTAAAAATGTTATGAACTACTCAAACTATTTTTATTAAACACACAAATTAAGGATTCAATTTTGTAATAACTCGATTAAGCTTTTGTAACCCTTCGTGGGAATCCTACTAATTCAAAATTCTATAATCACAATTTCTTATTATCTATGTGAAGTTGGAAAAGTGAATTCTCTGCACTTGAAAAAGAAAATTATAACTGTGGGGACCCATTCTTTGATTTGCTATCTCCAAATTTATCCAAACCTTTACCTTTCTTTTTCTTCCATTAATATAGCCATGGTTTAGAGCCAAATTAACATCGTTAACGGAACTAGCACCGTTTTAACTGCAAATAGAATAACATGGCCGGAAACAAAATATACTCTCTTTACTTAACAATTGGCAATGATATTCACGAACATGCCACACGTTTCATCTAAATTCGGGAATAATTAAATTTATAA
The DNA here is from genome assembly GCA_907164885.2 of Dolomedes plantarius. Classification (NCBI taxonomy): domain Eukaryota; kingdom Metazoa; phylum Arthropoda; class Arachnida; order Araneae; family Dolomedidae; genus Dolomedes; species Dolomedes plantarius. The sequence continues at coordinate 144,851,019 of OU015497.1, forward strand.
CTCTACCAAATCTATATAAACATTCACCCCATCGTCGAATTTTAACGAGACTTATTTTAATCTATTTATGTTTGTTTCAGACATAATATATTTTTGCACCTATGGCGTAAATGTGCATCTTCTTTGGCTCATTGAATTACGAAGGCAAAGTATCATATCCTAGTTATTTTCCTATTTTGTGACGTTGCTATGACACTTTAAAAATCCCGTAAGTCAGCTTATAATATGAAATAAATATTGGGCTAAATACTGGAATATATTTTACTCGAGAAAAAACCATAAAAATCTGTAAAATATGACAATCATAAATGAGCAATTCCAGATAAAACACTAACCTCTCTTGTCATGGCCATCAATCAAAACCCGGCTACATTCGAGATTAAATGAAAGAGTGCTTTGAATATATTTCACAATATGTCACTGGAATGTGCTTATTAGCAGTCATCAGTCTCCTGATGATTGCGTGATATTTACAAATTTCTCAGATCACTCTGATCGGAATAACTAATTAGCGGAATGAACCCAGCACGCAATATAGAATACAATAGGAAAGAAAATTTGAATTTGTATTAAAGAGCTTAAAATACTGACTATCAGCTTTTACGTGATACCCAGTGATTATTTGATGTACTGTTCTTTATGTTGATAAATTGCGTAAAATTATGATTTAGGAAATAAGTTTCGTCAATGGAAATTTAGGTATTCTTTATTTAGAGTTTTATTTGAGTTGCACTTCTGTAAGTCTCGATAATTTATACATAGTGAATATACGTGCTTTCTTCATACTTATGAGTCATATATGGAAATAAATTCAAAGTCTAAAATCCATATTTCATCATTTCTTATAAAATCGTAAAATGTAATGTAGCTTCAAACTGCTTTACAGTTCGCCTACATTCGGAGCCAATTTTTTAAAAAACCTTTTTAAAGGTTTTTTGGTCTTAAAAGAAAGAAATCTATAAGAAAAATGTTATTCAACTGTCACATCATTAAATTTCATTCGAAATCTCCCGCTGCTTTGCTTTTAACTGTTCTCCCGAAATAGATTCCGCTAGCTTAGCTGACGGAATGTACTAAGCTGACTGACTTTGGAAAACTGAATGTTAAATGCTCATTTCATTATCTTCAGACCTAACGCTCATAAATCATAGATTTCATGAATTTGTTATTTACAGTACGCTGGTAAAAAGGGTCAGAATCAAATAAGAATCCATAAGCTCTTTAATGCAATTTTTTATTTATGGGTATATTATGTTTCAGTTTTTAGTTTTTATCTGAAAACACACATTAGGAAATTCGTTGAAAAACTCTGTTAAAAAATGGGGCGTCTTTAACCTGACAATTTGTTTGTTACATGCTTGATACGCAATATATATATAGAGAGTGTACTTCTGATTATCCGGGTTTTCAAGAACATTAATAATCTATAAACACACATAATCCGATTTCTAGTAAATTTTATTGTATTATCAAAATACACTGAAGTGCCACTGAATTAGGGATACCTACCTAGTAACGAGTTGGGCCTCCTCTGGCCTTGATAACGGCTGCCACACGACGAGGCATAGATTCAACAAGTTTCTGGAAACGTTCCACGGGAATGGCTTGCCAAATATTGGCTAAAGCTGTCCATAATTCAGTAAGGTTCTTTGGTGCTATGTGATGGTCTTTCACGCCTTGTTCCAAAACATCCCAAAGATGCTCAATAGGATTTAAGTCTGGGCTTCTAGGTGGCCAATTCATGACAGAGAAGTCAGAGGAATGCTCATCCAACCAGCCAGTAGCCAACCGGGACTTGTGAGATGTACAGTTGTCTTGCTGGAAAACCCCATTACAGTGCGGATAACAGAACAGCATAAACGGATGGAGGTGATCACCCAGCAACTCTATGTACCGAATTGCATTGAGGGAGGTTGGTACACGCACCAAAGATCGACACGCACCAAAGATGGCCCATGCGTCGCGCACATACGATTTGTCCGCGATCGAAGGCGTCTAAATCAGGCAGTTTACCCATACTGGCAATTCCAACAACTAATTCAGAACAACCACAGTACGCGCTGTATATGCAGTTACCATAGCGCCCTCACTTGCGCATACATGATGCGCAGCGCTACACAATTTGCATAGGCTTTGCTATCCCTAATTCAGTGGCACTTCAGTGTATAATATAGCTTTTCTATTTTATTAATATAATTTATGTATGTAAACTGCATTTGTTTTTGTTTTACCACACCTTTGATATGTTTCGAATATCACCATGAATTTTCTTAACATGATTTCACTGCATTTATAATCCCCTGAAAATAAAGTAATGTTATTTTAGTACATTATTCCATCGTTTATCATATAAATATCTTCTCAGTAAACACTGTTGTTTTGAAAATCTTGTGGTTCATACATGCATGTCCGAAGAAATTTGCATGTACAGGGTGGTTATAATTAAAGTTCCACTTTGAAATGGTCATAAAAGGAAAACTACTGGAGCAAATGTTATCAAACTTGGTAATAGTTTAAAGGAGGTCATGGGAATTTATTTTCCATCAAAAAAAAAATGCTCAAAAACTCACCACCAAGGGGAAAATGGCGTTGTATGCAATATTGTTAAACGAAATAAGGGTTAGAATCTAACTTAACCTTTTGTTACACGGGTTTAACATTTTGTATACCTTTAAGAAACATTGACCTAAAGAAACTAACCATTTAAAATGTGCGCATTTCGGATATCGTTTTCTTACAGATCGCTAATTTGTGAATTTTGAAGCCTGAATTTGGCCCTAAGCCATGAAGATATCGATTTAAAACGTTTTTAATCGTTTCTAAAACGAAACTGTTTGTGGGGTTATACAAAACCGCAATGGCTTGTAATTGGCTTACGGCAGGAAGAAGCAAATGATTTATGCAAATGCGATTTACACGTCATTTGATCACCAGACCTCATACGCTGTAACTTCTGTCTATGAGTTTATCTCAAAAGCACTGTTTATGGTGATAATTATCACCATAAACAGTGCTTTAGATTATAATCTAAAGAATTTGGTGGAATTGAAAGATGCGATGCATCGACATGTCCGTAACGTTCCTCCTGATATGCTAAGAGCTACTGTTGAGAATGAAGTAATGCAATTTAACTTGCTTTCGGAAAATGGTGGACACCACATTGGACATGCTTTGTAACACGTTTCAGAAACGATTAAACACATTTTAAACCGATGTCTTCATGTCTTATTTCATTTAACAATATTGCAAACAGCGCCATTTCAACCCGGATGGTGAGTTTTAGAACCTTTATTTTTTGGCGGAAAAGAAATTCATATGAACTCCTTTAAACTATTACCAAGTTTGATAACATTTGCTCCAGTAGTTTTCCTTTTATATCCATTTCAAAGTAGAACTTTAATTATAGCCACCCAGTAGTTTTTAATAAATTAATTACATATTATTTTGGATAAGAATCTCTGATTTTTTCCTGCAGGGTATTTTTGCCTGCATGGCAACTTTATATATATATATATATATATATATATATATATATATATATATATATATATATATATATATATTTATATAAAGATTTAAATACCTAGTAATAGTGAGTTATTGTCATTTTTATGAACATAATACAGATTTGAAATATGAGATGATTCTCCTTTTATCTGACAGAAGGAAAAAATAAAATTTTAACTCGATATATTTTACCCACCGAGTATGGAACTTATATAATAATTTTTCTATTTATATAAAAGAAAATGTATTCTTAATAACAGACTTGAAATGTTCTCAATGCGAATGAGATAGATATAAAAATATTTATAAAAAATCTTTGTCGTTATTTCAAAAAAAATATTGCTTCCAGTCAATAACATATTTTTGGTCTCTAATAAATAAGAAATTTCCAAAGAACAAAATCAATAAAATAACCTTTTGCTCCCTAAATATTTTTCTAATACTACTTTAAAAGAAAAAATTGAAAAGGCAGAACATATTGAAGAAAAGTATCTTAGAGGTAGAATATTTTAAAATTTTTTACCTGGGAAAGAGTTTTTTGTGTCATACTGGTGTGCCAAAAATCTAATATGTGAGTGAAAAGAATACTTGTTGTGGTATTGTAATATAGTATAGTTACTTGTGTATGGTAATTTGTGTATAGATTACTATACACAACTAACACGGTATGTTTTTAGCAGATTATAGTCTATTCGTGAAAATATATTATGAGCTCAAAATTTTTATCTTCCCTCCATAAACTTCTTTATATAATTAAAAGTATTAAAAAGTGATATACAAACATTTTATATATATATATATATATATATATATATATATATATATATACGTTTATATATATGGAACAGTCTCAATTCCGGTTTCATTTCTCATTTTTTCTAAAAATATAGCAGTAGATTTAGAGGTATGGCTGGTAGCCTTATCCTGATGGATCTTAACACAATGAAGATTGTTTGGGTAAAGTGATGGAATGTCTTTTTTGAAAACAGGTGTTCAAACATATTTCTGATAATAATCCGAGTTAATTTTCATAGTCAAATGTAAATGTTTCTTTCCCTTTTTATTAATTATGTCACTTATTTTACGCGTAGAAATATTAAAACCATGCTTTTCACACCATTTTTAATAATCTAATAAGAGTATTTCTCTTCTGAAAGTTCAAACATATAGCCTCCGGTCCATTGTTTATTTTCCAGTGACATTTAAAGCAAAGCATATTTTTAATGATGCAGATAATTGAAGGCCTTATTTGAATAGTGGTCCAATTCCATTCTTTTTCATTTTGAGATACAGAGCCTTAAAGTCTAATGAGTGTTGAGAAATGACTGCTGAAGTTTGATTTATTATGCCCTTTCTTGGCAGCAGAAATAAGCTGGAGTCGTAGCATTTTAAAAATAAGATAGAAATGACTTGTATGAACATGAAAGTGTGACTAACTCCATTATTTTTAAAAGTGGAATTGCACCACTATTCAAATGAGGCTTTCCATTAAACCCTCTTCCAAATTGATGGCAGCTAGGTTTCAATCTTTTTCATTTAAACTTAAATCATAGAGAAAGTCAAAATCGTTACAAAAGTGTATGAACACCCTTTGTATATATAAATTTTTTTAAAATTTTACCTTAACATCATTCGAGTTATACAAGATTTTTACTCGCACAACATTATTTCCTAATAAAGTGTATTCAAACAACATGTGACATATTAATCGCATTATACGGGATTCTACTGTCCTTTATAATAATTATGCGACTAATATGTATTATGATACTTGTATAAAAATTATTTTGTATAATACTTGTATAATAATAATTTTGTATAATACTTGTATAATAATAATCCATGTAGCTAAACAATTTTATTATATAAAACGCATTCTTATACAACATCTTATTCTATATTTGGCAGGATTACGGAGTTGGTACAATGGGACTCATTCCAAGAGCACTAAAGTTCAATAGTGATGAACTTCATATAAGTGCAGATAATAGCGGAAGTATCAATAACGCTTATAGGAGAGTTGCATCTATTACGGGAGTTGTAGGATGCATTGTATTCGGTGTCGGTTGTCTCCACTTCCACGTGGTTCCGATCAGTAACTGAACATGTCCAGGCTATGAGGGACATGGGTTGGTGACCAAGTCTTAGACTCTGTTCACATTGCAGTTATTTAGCGTAAGTGTAAAAGTATTGAAATATATTTAACCAATGGCAAACCTCCAAACGATTAGCAATGAAATTGTTCAGGCCTATGATTGGTTTATTTTCGTCCCAGCGCCATTTTTCCTTTTACGCTTATGCTAACGGACTGCAATGTGAACAGGCCTTTACTCCTTATGGAGTAATTATTCACGGGTTGCAAAGACCATAATCTATTTCTGAATCTACGGGACTGCATGCAGTGACCATGCCTTTTCAGCCGATTACCGCATGCTTTCGGGTAGGTCGGATTAAATATTTGATCATTCTATATTCAAACTAAACATACTCAAAGTGCCATTTTTTTGTATTTTCTTTTTCAAAATAACAAATGCAAAGAAATATACTCATAGTTCCTCTAAAATTTTATAATTTATGTGTTTCATTTAAATAAAATGGACATATCATATCATCTATTTATTTTTTGTTGAATATTAGATTAATCAGTCACGTATCTATCTAAAAAAACAAAGAAGGTTTGCCACGTATTTATCTAAAACATGTGTTCCGCAATTATTTAAGGAAACAACTATTTAAATTTTCCTATTTCACACTAAGTTGATTTTAAATTTGTTTTCAGTATTAGCTTTTTTATCACATTTCAATTCAATTTCTACTACTAGTTGATAATATGACGCTCCGTTCTTTACAAGCATGGACCACAAAAAAAAAATTCGCTTCATAATAGGCTATCATTTCTGGTGTTCACAAAATGACAGACAAGGACAATAACCTTATCTCTTACAGTGATAGGAAAAGCATTAGGAGGAATAAAAAGGTTATTGTAAGATTTATACCTCTTACTTCCTTAAGAGAGCTTTCATCGATGATGCTGCTAGACTTTTTATTGTGCAATGTACTTTATCGGCGGAACATTTCTTACTCTAGTAAGGAAGTGCCTAAGCACAGTTCAGTCAAAGCATGTTTTTAGTATTACAGATTAGGTTTTCATTTTAAAAGTTATATAAATTATTATAAACCTTGAAATTAATAGATAGTATAAATTTATAAAACACGTTATCATTTATAAAAGTCAATAGTGTTTTTGATATTAAATTTTGCGAAAATATTTTTCTGTTTGATGCTACATTTTTGAGGAATAGTTGGGACATAATAATTGTAGTATTATTATACGAACTACCTTATATCGGGACTTATTCTTGGGGTCATGTAAGGACTACAATAATACAATTTTAAATTTAGTTCGTAAAATGCAGGACTTGAATATCACAAACGTGGTAAAATGGAGAAAAGGAGGAATTTGAAAGGAGGATTTTGAAAAGCAGGAAAATAAGCCAGAGTAAAAACTTTATAGATGTCGTCTTCAAAAAACCAACCATAATCACTTAAAATTCTATTCTTTTTAAATAAAATTATGGTGGTAAATCCTCTTTCTATGATTTATGTAGTAAAATTGCTTATACTCAAGTTTTCTGTTAAAGTAAAAAATTAAAATAAAAGTTTAAATCCCAAAGAGAGATCTCAGTAGAATTTTAATAGGAGAATAAATCCTTCACTAAACCTTCAAGGTGTAGGAAATAAAGTCAGACTTTTTATCACTTAACATTGAACAGGATTTATGTTACGTGTACAGTTCGCAGCTTAAACAATTTCTTATATATATATGTTCATTGACATAATTTTCTGTTTGATTTATTTCTGTATTAAGAGTGCTCCGTTTCACTTGTAGTACATAGTTTAAATTCAATTTAATTTATATTCATTTAAACTATATAATTTAAATTCACTTTATTCATTTATTATAGTATCATATATGTTTTAAAACTGGTGAGCGACCTCCAAGTAATAAATTCGTCCGGAATGTTCTAAACCTCGGATAGATGGATGTTTTGTAGTGGAAAGGGATCTTCCCTGCAAACTTTAGTTGTAGACAGTTTCAAAAGATATAGGACTTTACAAAGAGGAATTCATACTGGAAAGGTTTAGATTCACTTAATACGGTTTTACCTAAATGTTATTCTGGCAAGTGGACAAAGTTTGCAGATAAGACTTATGAAAGAGAAACATGCTAATTTATCACCCGAGGTTGATAAGCACTTAAATAGTAGCTACAACGTGCAAATTTCGAGATGTGAAGAGAAGAAACTTTTAGAAATTGTTTGTCAGTGAATAAAAGGGGTTGTAGTTAATGTGTTGATGTGCAAGGAGAGAGATAACGTTTAAATATTATAAATAAATACACTCATGGACAAAAAAATTAGCGCACCAAGAAATAATTTCGGGATCGTAACGAAACTTGCAATGAAGGTACATGTCGGGGAGATATGCAAATGATTAGAAATGCAGCGTGATTGCGCATTACGTATAGCCGGTAGAGGGCGTTAAACATCGTACTCTGTGGAGTATAAAACAGGTAACCAAAGCTTGTTTGAGTGTGCTGAATCATTTACAAAGGAAGAGCTGAGATAGACATGCCATTACGCCGTGTTCGAAGACAATATAAGCAGTTGTCGCAGTTTGAGAGGGGGAGAATCGTCGGGATGAGGGAAGCTGGATGGTCAGCTAGGCGAGTAGCTCGTCAATTAGGCCGCTCTGATTGTGTTGTGAGGAGGTGTTGGGACCAGTGGACCCGAGAGATGTCATGTACACGAAGACCAGGCTCAGGACGCCCTCGACAGACCAGTCGTCGAGAAGACCGCCACATCGTAAGAAATGCACGCGTACAGCCAACTGCTTCATCGGCCGCCATCCAGGCACAGGTAGCACCTTCACTCGGGGCCTCTGTGTCTTCTCGAACCATACGAAGGCGCCTGGCTGAAGGACAGTTGGTATCGCGGCGCCCATTACGTGTGCTGCCCTTGACGCCCACCCATCGACGCCTCCGTTTGGAGTGTTGCCGCGCACGAGGAAACTGGACTGCAGCGGAATGGAACCAGGTCGTCTTTAGCGACGAATCCAGATTCAATCTCGGCAGTGATGACAGTCGTGTTCGTGTGTGGAGAGACCGTGATGAACGCTTCAATCCTGCCTTTGCTGTACAGCGACACATCGCTCCCACAGCTGGTGTCATGGTATGGGGTGCCATTGCCTACAATACACGGTCACCCCTAGTATTGTTCCGTGGCACCATAACAGCCCAGCGGTATGTTCATGAAATCCTGCAAGCACATGTGTTGCCACTCATGCAACGGCTCCCAGGAGCCATTTTTCAACAAGACAATGCTCGGCCTCATACGGCAAGGGTGTCACAAGACTGTCTCCGCACTATTACTACCCTTCCTTGGCCTGCCCGATCCATAGATTTGTTTCCAATCGAGCATATCTGGGATCATTTGGGACGACGAGTTGGGCATCTCACGAGTTTGAACGAACTAGAGGCAAGGTTACAGCAAATATGGAACGAAATGTCTCAAGACATCATACAGAACTTTTATGACTCAATGCCCGATCGTATGGCATCGTGCATTCGCGCTAGAGGGGGTCCAACGGAGTATTAACTCCTCCGTTCTTTTGCCTTTTTATTTGAAATAAATTATCCTTTTTCTTTGATTTTCTTATCATTTACTTATCAAAGTAGTCATTACGTATGTAAAATTTCGTTTCATTTTGACGACTCCTTGGTGCGGTAATTTTTTTGTCCATGAGTGTATATATATATATATATATATATATGTGTGTGTGTGTGTGTGTGTGTGTGTGTATGTGTGTGTGTGTGTAAATAGTCCAATTTTGAATGTGATGCTGAAAACACAATTATACTAAGACGATTAGGTTTCTCAACAGATAGAAGATGCTTATACTGAGATTTAACGTCACATACATACATATATAAATATATATATATATATATATATATATATATATATATATATATATATATATATATATATATATATGCATATATAGGTGTGTGTGTGTCCGTGTTTGTAATTAGTTAAATTTTGAATGTGAGGCTATACTAGGGCAAAGTATGCTAGGGCGATTAGGTTTCACAATAGAGAGCAGATGCTTTATACTGAATTTAGTATAAGATCTAAAAAACTGTTTGAGATCGATTTGTACAAATTATGAAATTAATTATATGCGCAAAGTAATAGGTTTTGAGTAATTTTGGTTTATGGAAATTTTTGCAAATCATGAGGTCAGTAGGAAATTGAAATGCAATGTTCATGGTCATAATTCTATATCACGGTTAATATTTTAATCAGAATCAAAAATGTAATCCTACGAGAGAACAAAGTGATTATATTGAGTAATAGAGCAATAAATCTTGTTATAAATGAAGTATCAAATTTCCGGGATTCAGACTGGCAAAGCAAAACAGTCTGACAAAAGTATTTACAGTCTTCCTCCATAAGCTTTTATTAATCTATGGGAATTGCAGTTCAGCAACTTCCGATCTTAGGGAATATGTGGATCGACCCCCTTTGAATTTATATATTTGAAGATAAAAGATTGAAATTTATCCAAAACTAAGGCAAAAGATTTTTTCCCTTGCAGTGATAGGAGTTTTAAATTATTTAGAGATTCTTAACCTAATACTAGAAAAAAGTTTTATGAAAGAGATGTTTTTTTTTATATTTTTATTTCCAAATTAATTTTCCTATTCAAGATTTTATTTATGGGGGGGGGTAATTAGATTGATTGATTAATTTATTATTTTTATGATTAAGCTCTTACTTTTTTTTATTTTCTCAATTTCATTTTATTCCTAAAACTTCTACGTTCGTAATCATTTCATCACAACTAGGAAATTTTTATCAAGAAAAAGATATACGTGTAAGTCATTTTCAAATGACACTTCATTTTTCTATGCTACTTCGGCATTCCAAAGGATCTCTCTAAATCCTGGTAGAGTGGTGTTTACAAAAAAGTGTGCATAAATTTATAATAATTTAAAATAAGTACAGGGTGGTTATAATTAAAGATCCACTTTGAAATGGTCATAAAAGGAAAACTACTGGTCCAAATGTTATCAAACTTGGTAATAGTTTAAATGAGGTCGTGGGAATTTCTTTTCCGCCAAAAAAAAGTTTAAAAACTCAACACCAGGGAGGAAATGGCGCAGTATGCAATATTGTTAAACGAAATAAGACATGAAGACATCGGTTTAAAATGTGTTTAATCGTTTCTGAAACGTGTTACAAAGCATGTTCAATGTAGCGTCCACCATTTTCCGAAAGCAAGTTAAATTGCATTACTTCATTCTCAACAGTAGCTCTTAGCATATCATGAGGAACGTTACAGACATGTCGATGTATCGTATCTTTCAATTTCTCCGATTTCCTTAGATTATCATAAAAAACAGTGCTTTTGAGATAACCCCATAGCCAGAAGTCACAGGGGTGGAGGTCTGGTGACCGGGGTGAATTTTGTGGGGAAGTTTCCACCTATAATACATTCATTCGTAAAATGTTGCTTAAGTAACAGTGTGACACATGTACCAATGTGCGGTGGGGCCCCGTCCTGCTTAAAAATCGTGGTGTCTAAAATGCCCCGTTGCTGGAGTTCAGGTATCACGAAACATCTTAACATTGACTCTAAGCAAGCTACAGTCAAAGTGCATGGTCCAGCTGTCGACTACTCTTCAAAGAAAAATGGTCCAATTATGAAACTAGCTGTCATACCACACCAAACGGTGACTTTAGGAGAATTCAATGGAACTGGGTAGATAACATGCGGTGTTTCTTTGGCCCAAATCCTGCAGTTACGGGTGTTCACATCGCCATATAGGTAAAAATGGGCCTCATCTGTCCACAAAATTTTCCATGGCTAATGTTCGTCCATTTCCATTCGTGCAAGGAATTCTAAAGCGAAAGATACTCTTGCAGCAGGATCGTTACGTTTAAGTTCTTGAACATGTTCGATTTTGTATGGGCTGAACTGCAGCACTCTACGGACAATTTTGTACACCATACTCCATGGTACGACCATTCGACTTGCGACAGCACGTACGCTGCACGTACCGTATGTGCTTTCCATTGTTACTTCCTTCACTGCTAATGCAACAGCCTCCTCGGTTTCCAAAGAAGCAGGTTTCCTTCCCCTCTCGGGTGCAACAGATAACAAACCCGTGGCTTCAAACTTTGCCATCATTTTCCTCGAACCCTGCGGTGTCATTGGCCCTCGGCGTATTCCTCTTACTTAACGATACCTTTGCAGAGCACGCCGTTCATTGCTATTGCATTCATAATAACATTTAACGAGAAAAGCACAGTCTTGCATAATTAGAGACATTGTCGATTCGTAATAATGAGAACTCTGACAAACAGGCTAACTTTTATCTGGAAAATCAAATGACGTGTAAAGCGCATCTGCATAAATCATTTGCTTCTTCCTGCCGTAAGCCAATTACAAGCCATTGCGATTTTGCATAACCCCACAAACAGTTTCGTTTTAGAAACTATTAAAAACGTTTTAAACCGATATTGTCATGCCTTAGGGTCGAATTCAGGTTTTAAAATTCACAAATTAGCGATCTGTAAGAAAACGATTTCCGGAATGCGCACACTTTAAATGGTAATTTTGTTTCGGTCAATGTTTCTTGAGGGTATATAAAATGTTAAACAGGTGTAACAAAAAGTTAAATTAGGTTCAGACCCTTATTTCGTTTAGCAATATTGCATCACCCTTTCCCTCCTGGTGGTGAGTTTTTGAACTTTTTTTTGGCTGAAAGGAAATTCCCATGACCTCGTTTAAACTATTACCAAGTTTGATAACATTTGGACCAGTAGTTTTCCTTTTATGACCATTTCAAAGTGGAACTTTAATTATATCCACCCTGTATGTTCCCAGTTTTCTAGAAACTTTTGTTACGCTGTTTTCATATTTTATGTCCCCTGTTCGTAACGTATTCCAGACCAAGTCCATATAGGCTAACAGGCTGATAGGTATGGCTCCAGTTTATAATGGCAACACAAGGGCCGGAGTCCGATTTAGCCAGGCACCCCCTCGATTTTGACCGAGGGGGTGCCTGGGACATCTGGAGGGAACGGGAATTCTTACCTTCCCCATCCGCTGACCTCAAAGAATACGGGCCCAAGAATATATATAAATATATATATATATATATATATATATATATATATATATATATATATATATATATATATATATATTATGTGAAATGAGAACATGTAATAAAATATTAAATCGTATATTGGCACTTTTTTTTAAAAATTGTTAATTTGAGAAAACACATTCTGAAACATGTCTGAGATAACTAAAAAAATCAAACTCAAATTTAATAGGTAATGTTTACATTTTAAGTTCTCTTCTTTTTACTTAACATTAATTTTATCATTAATTACAAATTTGCACTGAAAACATCATAACAATTGTCTACATACATAAAAAATTATTCGAACACATAATAAATTCCAGTTATATATATTAAATATTCTGTGCCCTTGCCTGATAAAATATATTACAAAATAATTACTCACCACCACCCTCATTGAAGACTGAAGATTATATCTCGTGTCTAATACTGGGTCAAAAAACAGACCAGTAAAATCATCATACAAAAAATGGCGACTCGATGAAGAGCGGACAATCTAGAGGTGTCTCACAGTCGCGGCCTTTTCTTCAACTGCCCAAATAACCGTTAAAAAAATTTTTCAGCCTCGGATAAGCAGAGGTCAGAAAATGTTCTCGAACAGTTAACACCTTTCAGCTATCATTGGTTAAAAAAGGGTTGCTGAGCCGTTGCTATGGAGAAATTATGTCCCCTTAATGACCGAGAGGGTGGAAAGCAATTCTCCCTTCTGTACACATGACCTTGCGTACTATTCGTACTATTACAAGTCACGGGAGGCACATTTCCTTCGTCCCTGAAAATGGGTACGAAAAACCACAGGAATGATTTTGAGCACATAAATATTTAAAGATTTACAAAATATATATATATATATATATATACACTTATAAATGTGCATGGAACCGAATTAATGTTGTATCGAGATTATGAAATCAGAAAATATATTTATTTTAGAGATAAGACAGTACATTAATGAAAAGAATTACAAAGTCGAGTTTCACGTCACAATATATATATATATATATATATATATATATATATATATATATATATATATATATATATATATATATATATATATATATATATATATATATGTATGTATGTATGTATGTATGTATGTATGTAAATATATATATATATATATATATATATATATATATATATATATATATATATATATATATATATATATATATATATATATGCAGTGGAATCTCGATCTATCGTTTTTCAAGGGACCGATTGAAATGAACGATAAATGCGGGAAAACGATAGATGCGGGAACTTAACAAAGCAATATGATTGCTGGTACTGGATAAAATGAACGACACATACGGAAAAACGATGGATCCGAGAACGATCGATCGAGATTCCGCTGTATATATATATATATATATATATATATATAGATGTAACATGTCGAGCCCACCACAGGAAGAATGACAAATTAAAGACTCGACATGCTAAAAGTAAAGAGAAGTGAAACTGGGAGCAGAGACGCTCGGGTTATTTTCGTTTAAGCATTTTATTATGAAGAAGACACATCTTCTCGGGCGAAGACAAATGTAGAAAAAACTCAAAGGTTTACAGCATGTTTACTAGACAACAGAAATCCCAAGAGTGTGTACGGGCATCTGCCCACAAGCTCTTATATAACTTCTCGTCATGTGACCATGCAACGAATAATGATTCTCTGGAGCCTGGATCACCCGGCTTTCAAAACTTACATAACTAAGGGGATTTTAAGGGACGATATGTCAATTTCCTACGTTAATTTCTAGCTTATTTTCCAATTCCTTTGTTCAGAGTCTGACTAAGGCAGGGGCATACGGGGCAGTTGCCCCGGGCCCCCACATCAGAGGGGGGCCCCCAAATCGAATAGAAAGTTTAGTATTAAGTATTAATTTCTTCATTACTGAAGTAGTGAAGCAGAGGGGGCCCCAAAGAACTTTTTGCCCCGGGCCCCAATTAGCCTAAGTCGGGCCCTGCCTTTGTTCTTTGAATCGAAAACGAAATTAGCTTTACGCCCAAGGAAATTTAAAAAGAATTTAGAATTTTGAAAAGGTTTTGGAGTTTTATATGGTATATATATATATATATATATATATATATAATATATAAATCCCTTAATGGCTGTTCTAACAAAGGGGGTATGAAATTTCCTGTTCTAAAAAGGGAATTGGAAAAATGGACCCCGTACGCTAAAGGTTAATGGAAGGTATTTAATGTCGGGATTCGATCCAAGGACCCTCAGTACCGAAAGCCAACACGCTACCACTAAGCTACCCCTGGCCCAACTTTTGTTATGAATGCATGTATTTACCCAGAAAAAAAACGGTTCCTTCGATTCTAGAATTATCAGTTCGACATAGTTTTCTGTTTAGGATGCTAAAATATTTTAAATACGCGACAAATGTTTTATATTTCTGTTCATCTGATTGTAGAATTATATAGTAAAATAGTATTGTTATATGTAGAATCTTTTTACCCCAGAAAACTAGTTAAGTAAGTTCACTGTGATGATCATAAAAAGCTTGTAGTGTAAAAGCGTTTCTGAAAGAATATTGTAAACACTGCTTTTTCTCTGTATTCCGGTCTAATAAAAAATACATTATTGAAAACACGCATTGCTGACAGACAAAATGTTTCTACAGATGAACGAAAGGAAGCTCAGAATGCAAATGCATATTTAATAAGTATTTTTAAAGCATTAAATATCTTAAAGGACTACATATGTACTAAACATTGAATAAAAATAAAATCTCTCTTTATTTAACATTTTAAAATACATTTCAACCAAAAATTAAATATTTATTGCCAAAGCTGCAATACCTAAGCCAAGAAAAAATATACAGCAGTAAAACCTTAATATTCAAATTTGAGACACATTAAAAAAATTCTTTAACTTCACTAAAACCTGCAAGAAAATACAAAAAAAAGGGAGGATCTATGAATATTTGAAGTTTCAAACATGATCTCTTACATATGCCTCGAATACGCAAATGTGGAGTTACTTGTACATCTTCATAAATTAAACTTTTTTTCTTCCTATTTTCCTAAGAGTTTCCCCCCTTTTTTTCGTTTGAGAATTTTTATGCAAGAACAAAAAAAAATTCTTTGAAAAGGTTTGGAGCAAAAGCTCTTCAAGAAAGCAAAGAATATTCATTTTTACTTTCACTTTATTCATATAAAGTATGTAAGCTCCTTTTCTGGTTTTAAAAGCTATTTCAATATTCTACTTTAAATAAATTCTGTTTCCAATGGCTAAAAGTGATCAGTACAAGTTTCACTTTTGTATGTTTTTTTTCTTCTCATGCAACGTTTCAGAAAAACTGACTTTAACAACTCCTTTAAACTCTTAGAATTGTTATTCCTTTAAAGTTGCATAGAAGTTAATGATCATCAAATAAATGCCAAAAAAATTTTCATTGATTAAATTCATGTTTCGATTTTATGGATGTCAAACATGGAGTTGAAGTAAATTAGCAGTCTATAAACGATATGAAAATTAAATGGCCAAAAATAAAACACTGCTTATAATATTACCAAAAGAACTGTGGAATTTTAACATAACGAACTTCCATCAGACGAAATTTCAACAGAACCTTCATTGTTAGTGACATTCCAGGACACAAAATTCTTAAAATATTCGAAAAAAATTTTAGAGCACTGAAAAATTGTGTGTTCTTTTCCGCTTAAAATGTCGTTTAAATCATGTTTCTATCTTAATTAAAACAGGAGATATTACTTTTTTTGCAAAATTCTAATAGCAGCCAATCTTTGTTTAAACCTGTAAATGCGTTTTTCTGCATGATGGGTTTTTTCCCCATTTCTCGTCTTTAATTTGTTATAAGTTAAGAACCATTAGAGATAAATGGTTCAAACTTGGAACATGTCTTTTTCAATTATTTTACTCTAATTTTAATTCAACACATTTGAAAAAATATTTACTTTTGAAAATGTGATTTTTTAAAAATAAGTCACATTTTTAAAAACAATTTTACTCTAAATATTTTTAATATTTTTAAAAATTAATATTTTAAAAACTCTGAATAAAAATTAAAACTTATATATTTCTGCTTACCTGATAAATTTTTGAAATTCAACAAATAATATTTTGATTTATAACGATTTTAAATTACCCCATATTTAAAAAAAAAGTTTTTAATTTTTTATTTTTTTTAAAACTCTATGAAAAGTTTTATGATACGATTTTGTTTTCAAATTATATGGTTAATCATCCCAAAAAAAAATCAAAATTTTAACTCAATAAATAAAAAATTTAAAATGTGTCCTGGACCCCCTTAAAGCCAAATTTATTCCAATATTATGAAATAATTTCTATATAAGGAAATGTGTTTAAAATAGAAGTACTTAAAATATATTTTATTTAATTTTTAGAAATTCCGGGGATTACAGTCTCAAGAAAGTGCGAAGTGTTACTTTCTACAATCTTTATAAATATGTCGAAACATTTATGAACAAACCCTTCATATTAGAAACTTGTTAAGATTCTAATTACTCATATTTTATAAGTTATAAATGTGTATGGGAAAGGAAATATGGACTCTTCAGCATGCACTTTACTGAAATTTTGTTTCCTTCATGTTGAGAGTTTCTTTTCTTTTCATCCATTGTATCCTGATGAAATTTTATTACGGTAAAATAATAAGGAAATTTTGTGCCTAACTTTTGAAATTCTGTCCATTTTACCTCGTTAGGAACTCCTTTTCACTGATCCAAAAAGAAGTTAGATGTGCAATTAATGTATTCCGTTTCACTATAAATTGCAGTTTTATAGTTCCAATAAATCTATGGTGCCCGGTAAAGGGCTTAAGTAAAAAAAAAAGTGATTTTTAGATATTTGTGAGTATTGATAAAAAAATCTTTTGACTTGTATAAAAGGCTTAAGTCTATCAATTTTGTATACAAAAGTACATTTCTATGTACAAAAGTCGAAATTATACTTCTGTGATTGGTATAAAAGCCAATAACTTGGTATATTTAAATCACTTTTTGGCCTAAGCCCTTTATACCGGGCACCATGGAAATATCAAAACGTTAAAAAAACCTTTTGATATTTATTGCATTGAAATTTAATACTAAATTCATATACAATGAATTGTCATTTTGCGAATTTTGCATGTGGAGCAATGGAACCTCGGAAAATAACAAACTCAAATACCTAGAGATTTCAACAGTATAAAATTATTTTCTTTTATATGTCATTTTTAGAACATTATATGACAAATGCTTTCTTGTTAACGCTTCGCTTTATTTACGCAGCCATATTCTGAACCTTGCCAGCTCAATACAATTAGTAGTTCATTAACCCCAATGTAGGCTTGTAATATGCTGAATTCGAAACAATGACTTTCCTTATAAATTCTTAATAGAATAAATGCGAAACTTTAATGAGAAGAGTTAACCCGGGGAAACCTAATTAGCATTTGAAATCAAAACGTCGTTCATAAATGTCTGTCAGTTAAGCGTTGCATGCAATTTTCCTTACACTAGGGAGAGTAATAACTTTAGCACTTTATTTCGGTTGAATCAAACAAAAGCTGAATATTTTTGACGTGCATGTCAAAAATTTGAAACTTATTTGTTAGCATTCAAGCAAACTTCAGCATAAAATGTCATTAATCTGGTAAAATTCTAAATTGCTACCCGAACTTTTTATTATTTAGAATGTGATACAAACTTTCGATTATCGTATGACCTTATTATCATGGACATTTATAGTTATCGAGCAAATTTTTACTTTGTTAAAATCCTCATTATCCAAAAGTGTTATATTTGGTGATTGTTTTAAAAAGTTTAATTCTAAAACATATCGAATTTTTACAGAATTCAATCTGTCGTAATAAAAATGGTCCTCGTCTTTTCTTAATATTTTCACATTCATCATATTAGGAGTTACAAGAAGAGTTAAAGGATATATAAGTTATTTTAATCATTTAAGGACATCATGATAAGCTTTGTTTCTCTAAGATCAGACACGGCTACAGTGGAAATATAATGATTGGAGTGACGTTTTTATCTGTAGTATTTAGCATGAAGGATAATTATTTAATTTTATTCTGACATTTAAAATCTCTACTAGAATATATGGTAAGTTTCAAAATAATGGGTCATCTGTTTTGCTGTGTTTAACGAGCTTTGTGTGGTCTACCTATTTTTGGGGGCCAAAACATGCTTTAATGTTATCTTATTACCTTTAAATGCTTCCCCATTATAACAAAGGTTTCCAATGATGAGGTCTTTAAAAAAAGCATGTGATACCGCCTTATTTGATTCAACATAAGATACAAGTAAAAATATTTTTAGGGGCAAAAATTGAAGACATTTAATTTAGAAAGCAAAGAACAATCATCTCAACGCTTCTGAACATTTTATGCTGAATGCCGACATTTTAAGTCTTTCAGCATTGTCCAACATGGATTACTGATCTAACAGATGCAGCTATGGAAAAAAAAGACGATTCCTTATAACAAAATACCGAATTCCCACAGATAGATTTCCATGATGAATGTTGGCTCTAATTTTTGTGTATGTCAATATCGCGTATAGAGCCCTTTATCAATTGCTCTCGTCATGTTTCCTGTCGAATGTAGCTCCGAGAATCAAGAAACCGGCTGGATTCTTCTTTGCAAATACAGTAGAAAATGGCACGTGGGAGGGTGCGCAGTACTGCGTTATAATGATCTGTTATTCTAAACATAAAGGTCTGGGATGCTCTTTCATTTAATTCACGCTTTACACAAACCCGCAGTACTATGAACAGTCAGATGTTCACCTAAAAGGTCTTGGAACCAGAAGTCTTTCACCACGTACCAAACTCATTGCAGCTATCTTTTGACAGGACAATGCCCGCCCCATTTCGCCCAAACTATACAACGTTTCTTCAATGACCAATGAGCGCCACCTCTACCTTCGCTTGCATGATCTCTTGTTTTGTCCCCAATAAAACACGTTTGGTATATGATGGATCGAAACCTGGCCCGCATGTCCCCATCCGCAGTCACAGCTAAAGAATGGTGTTGAATATGAGTGTCGTATTTCACAGAGATCCAGAACCTCTATCGCTCAGCGCCGACCCTATTGCGATCAGTTATAACTGCTAAAAGTGGATGCACAAAATATCGATTTTTGCATTTTCCTGTTGATTTGCAAAACTGTAATTTTAGTCATTTGTACTCTGTACCAGACTAAAATTACAGTTCATCACTCGAATAAATATTATTCCTGAAACTGAAGTCATTTTTCGTGGTGTAATTTCAAAGAATAACAGTATATAAACACCGAATGATATGCTGATATCCAGAAATTCTGAAATGAGAAGACTGGGACCAGATATTTTAAAGCTAAACAAATAATAATTCTAATATATGCAGGGAAAGGAAATCATAAAAATCCACTGCATTTTGTCTTTCATGATCTGAATCCCTTCTTTCAGCTTCAATGAGAGAGAAAAAATAAATAAAATTGAGGCATATCGAATTAAACATGTACTAGTTGATACCGGTCAAAACGTAACGGCTAGATAGTAAATAAATGTACTAATACACAAATTATACTCAAATCATCATTGCCAAATGTTAAAAATCATAATAATGCGCAGAAACAAATTAATGTGTTTAAGCAGGCCTCGTGCTTAGGGAGTATCTAAAGCCAGATTTAAAAATGTTACTGAGCATGCGCAGAAGGCATTTTTTAAAATTATAAATTATTGCTAGTTAAACAGCGCGAAATAAACAATTTCCATGAGCTTTAATCTTATATTTCACAAACACAATTATCATAAAAATAAAAATGGCAAAGAGAGATCCAGAGAGACTCCTCGGAATTAACGTGTTTATTGTTAAAACATGTAACTGAGCATGCGCAGAAACAGTGAGTTTCTAAAGAAAGATTTAATCATGTCACTGAACATGTTCAGAAATCAATTTTTAATTGTAAATTATCGCTCATTAATAGAAATTGCGGTTACAAAAACCAAACTTGACAAATCTACATATTACAATCTTTCGTTTGATACCGAAACGAAGTAAATGGATGCAGTAGTTTTCTCTCACGGACTGCCCCAAAAGTCAGCTTAGCAACTTAAATATATAGATGTTCAGTCCTTTATCACCACACATTGCGCTCTAGAGACGAATATAGACAAGTGCATCTGTAAGTCTAAAAGTGTTGTTGTTGCTATACCCCCTCAAACAGAAAATGCTAGACCAGGCCCATGAGGCTCTGTCGGGTGAGCAAAACAGAGGCAGCAGTATCCTGATCTTCTGCAAGTATGCTGACGGGGATACCTAAACAGTCCACAATATAGAAGGATTCGCAGGAGCAACAGAACAGAAACAAGGGAGAAAGGCTTTTACAGTATGTTACTCAAAACGAAACAAATCCATAGCAAAAGGGAAAATGTGCAGCTTCAAATTGACCGAGGATCCTGACAACAAGGAGAAGACTGACGAGACCCCGAATTGCCTGATAGTGTTTAACAAGGAAAGTGGAATGGTCTTCACTCCGAGGGTGACCCTACCAGGAGAAAATCTCCCGAAGTACCATTCATCCCAGTGACACCTCCTTGCCACGATGAGGCAAATAACAGGACTTAAGGGGGTGTCTAAAAGTGTAAGTTTATTGTACCAAGATATGGTTTACTTATGCCTTAACAAACTTCATTGATCCAACTATTCATCCCCAATTTGTTTTTGTTGTTGTTGTTGTTGTTCCTTATGCCACTTAACCGACAGCAACATCAGATCAAGTCCCGAATGCTATGGGTGATGAAGTTGCGGCTCCTGTTTTGACCGGCACCACAAGGGTTGGAGTCCGACTTGGCCAAAGGACCAGTCCCGTGATTTTGAACCGAGTCAAGTGACGAGACCAGAACACTTGACCCAGCACCAGACCAGTAACTTTGAGAACTTGGATGACATTGCAGCCTCGACAGATTTTACGCGCACCAGCCGCCCAATTTGTATTATGCATTATTGCATGATTTGTATAAAATTAATCGAAAATATTTCTTTTAAACGCATTGTAGAAAATGAATGGGAAAATTTTAAATTATGTATGCAGATTTGAAATCAAAACGCCTTGATAAAATATTACTCATAACGAAGTTCCTTAATATCTATTAAGTAATTTTATTCAATTATGCACTTTTTTTAAATTTCTGTAAAGATATCGTTTAGTTCATTCACTGAAGCTTTTAGGAGAATTTCAGCCAATTCAGTAGTCGTTAATTGATTAAATATGGCGAAATCATTAAAATGCCCCTAAACCGACGGGTAGAAAAACATTAAATTTTCTTCATGAATGATTATTTTAGTTTTGTTCCTTTTGTCTTGACATATTCTTTAAGGATTCTAGTTGACTAATGAAGAAGCTAATGGAAAAAAATACTCTCTTTACAAATGCTTGATATAATTAAGGCTTTTTTTTCCTCCTATTTACTATTGAAATAGCATGAGTCAGTATCATTAACTTTTTCATAATGAGGATATAATCACTTTTTCATTGCAGTCATAATCATACTAATGTTTTATCATGAATTTAATGGAGAAATAAATTTTTCTGAAACAAATTTCTTGCACAGATTTATTCGGTATCGATTGAAAGTAAATTATTGCACTGTTTCTCTTACTGAAAGTTTTGCTAATTAGTTTAGAATTTTAATTTTATTTAACCAGAAAAACTAAATGTTCAGTCCTGAATTTTGCATTTTGACACTAAACGTCTTTTTTATTGTTCAGTGATTATTTAAAAAATTAAGCTTAAAGAACCGTAATCTGAATATAAACGTATTTTGAATATTTATTTTTTTTAAACGATTATTCATCGAAGGTGATAAACAAGCAACACTTAATTAATCCTTGAATTTTAGGAACTTTTTTTTATTGAAGGCGTGGAAAGATGAATAACTAGGTGGGTGAGATCGATAGTAATTACTAAACTCGCTCAGTAAAATATTGATTAAAGTACATTCGTACATTATGTACGAATAAAAAATTAATAAATTATTATGTATGTATACATTTTTTATTTATACATGTATTGCATCATGTAAAAGTAAAAAATTCATAAAGTATTACATTATGTACGAGTAAAAATGTATAAAGTATTACATTATGTATGAATAAAAAATGTATTAAGTATTACATCATGCTTAAATAAAAAATTTATAAAGTATTACATCATATATGAATAAAAAATATATAAAGTATTACAATATGTACGAATAAAAAATTAATAAAGTATTACATTTTGTACGAATAAAAAAATTATAAAGTATTACATTATGTACGAGTAAAAATGTATAAAGTATTACATTATGTATGAATAAAAAATGTATTAAGTATTACATCATGCATAAATAAAAATTTATAAAGTATTACATCATATATGAATAAAAAATATATAAAGTATTACATTATGTACGAATAAAAAATTAATAAAGTATTACATCATGTATAAATAAAAAATGTATAAAGTTTTACATCATGTTTCAGTAAAAAATGTATAAAGAATTACATTATGTACGAATAAAAAATGTATAAAGTATTACATCATGTATAAATAAAAAATATATAAAGTATTACATTATGTACGAATAAAAAATTTATAAAGTATTACATCATGTACGAATAAAAAATTTATAAAGTATTACATCATGTATAAATAAAAAATATATAAAGTATTACATTTTGTACGAATAAAAAATTTATAAAGTATTACATTATGTACGAGTAAAAATGTATAAAGTATTACATTATGTATGAATAAAAAATGTATTAAGTATTACATCATGCATAAATAAAAAATTTATAAAGTATTACATCATATATGAATAAAAAATATATAAAGTATTACATTATGTACGAATAAAAAATTAATAAAGTATTACATCATGTATAAATAAAAAAATGTATAAAGTATTACATCATGTTTAAATAAAAAATAAGTATTACATCATGTATAAATAAAAAATGTATAAAGTATTACATTATGGGTGATTAAAAATGTATAAAGTATTGCATTATGTATAAATAAAAAATGTATAAAGTATTACATTATGTTTAAATAAAAAATGTATAAAGTATTACATTATGTACGAAAAAAAATCTATAAAGTATTACATTACGTACGAGCGAGAAAGCGCTGGTGGCGTCATCTTTCTGACAAACACTCTGCCCCGTACTGTCCTCGTGCAGCGACAGTTGGCCATTTTAAACTTTTGACAGGGCACAACTTCTTCCCTGCCCATCTTTTTCACTCTAACAGATTCCATTTGTGAATTTTATTCAATTCTGGGCCGGTCTTTAACACTGAGCATTTGGACAGATCCATTGCTTTACAGGATTTGAGTGACTTGGTTCAAAAGTGCTAGTTGGTTGGTTGAGAGCAGTACGGTCATTTTTTACTACGCAAGGGTAAATTAGACTGGGACCAACTGTTTAAAGTCGATTTAGAACAGCACATTGCCAAGAGTGGGACTCGAACCCACAGACTGTGGTACCGAATACCAGCGTCATAGTCATTCCGCTATCGCCCGGCCCCAAAAGTACTGGTGACCGCAAGCGAATGGCATAATACCTACTGCTCGTCATTTGAAAACAACATTATGTATGATATAGACAATGCGAATTCTGTGACTTAAAGGTGTTTCATTTCTTACCCCTTCAAACTTCCGATATTACGTCTATTCGTTAGTCTGATATAGCTTGAATTATAACAATTATGTTTAAAAAACAATTTGACTTTTTCTTTGTGTAAAAAACTGAACGCAATAGTTTTCTCTGTTTGCATTACAGTTTAAAGCAAAATTTTATTTAAAATATATGTTCATTTGGATAATTGCAATCTGATATCCAGTAAAAAGTTTCAAAATGAAAAAAAAATCTTTTACACTTGCATATTACATTAAATTTACTTTTTATAGTTGCACATAATATACTTTAAGCAGTAAGTCTTGGTGTTGTTAGTTATCCAGTAGCAAAAGAAAACTGTAACGCTCTCAGCTGACCAATCAATTTTTTATCGATTTTCTTTATAAATACTTATATTTAACTGGTATATTTCGGATATTTAGGTAACTCTCATTGTGCTAGAAATAATGGGGTTTCGAACATGATGCAGGCGATGAATATCAATACATGAATATTTCCGTTTTATACTCGTCATTGTTCTGAATAAATGCTTGGGCTTGCAAACGTAGTATAGATCTCAAGAGAGGGTGAAATGTAGAGCAGACGCGTTCTGCTGTCTAAATAAGCTAGATATGCATGCATTGTTCTATTTGAGATCTCGTAAGAGCCCAAATATTGTCCTATTCTCAAATATTTTTGTATCGAAACACTAATATTGAAAATTTGAATTTGTTGATCGAAACAGTAGTATAAAGGATTTGAATTTTTCATTGAAACTCTAATTTCGAATATTTTAAGTTCCCCATAGTAACTTATGTCTGTTTCGTGACTTTTACGGATACATTTTACCTCTAAACTCTAACCAATAAACTTTGAATTTTTCGTTCGATAACTTAATGCGCATGCCCAAATGGCTGTTAATTTTAGTGAATAAGTCTTCATGTTTCCAAAACAGAAATTTCCTTGAGATTACGATAACGTAAAAATAAATCTTTGAATTAGAAATACCTATGCAATTTTCGGGGAAAATGATGACTAATTTAATTTAATCTATATAAATCACAATGTTTTGTTACAACACTAATGGTATGAATTGCAGAACTGTTAAATTTTTTTCCTTAGAAGTAAAGGTATCGGCTGATTCAAAAGAAATTTCTGTCGCACAACTTTCGATTAGCATCAAATATCTTTGCAAAAAATTTCTTCCACATCTATTTACTAGGTTGATGAAACCGTAATCTTTATTGCACTAATTTGGCTTCTAATCTTAATTCTCGGTGTCTTAAATATCACTTAATCTTCAGGTAAAATTCTGGTGAGCTACAATACTAAAAAAATGCATGAGAAGTTTTCTTTTTAACAAATTCTAAACAGAGATATCTTATGTTGAACCATGTTTGAGTTGGATTTTTCGGCAAGTAGTTTATTTTTATGTGAACTCTTTAGTGACTCAAACTTTCTCTAATGTCAATCTCTCAGTTACAAAAACCTTTATGTAAAATAATTGTATTAAATATTTGCATGCGCTATTGAAAATGTATAACAAATTATAACAATTTATAAAAACATTCTGCAATAGTTGTTCCTTGTTTCAAAATAGAGGTCTTTCTTTTCTAGTCCGTAATACAACGACATGTGCAATGTTATCAAATTCATAGAACTCTGTTAAATATTTAAAGACTTGTGTTAAAAATAGTGGATCTGACCTTAAAGAAATCGGCTGTATGGGGATGATTTACGATGGCTTATAGAGAGCCACATCATGGAAGTGCTTACCGGTAAAACCGACAAAGATAATCACATGGATATTTATAGAGGCAGGTGCAAGGAGATTTTGAATAACCCTACACAAGAGAAAGAAATAAAACGCTTGACCCTTACGGAAAAGATCCGGAGTTCCACCTATAATGATATAGAGTGCCATGAGGTGGTATTTTTAGACTGTAAGAAAATGGAATATTTATAATCACAAAAATTTAAAATAATTTAAATATTAGGGTAGACACATGAATTTTGATCAGCTTATACAAAGTAAAGAATGGGAGGCGTGTTTACAACCTTGAAGATATACGAAAGAGATGCAAGATATTGTTACGAATTTTGTAAATATTGCATTTTGTTTCGTTAAAATGGCTTCTATGGAAGAGCTCCTATAGATATGTATTTAACATGGGAATCTATGGGAATCTCGCCAAATGTGAGAGTTATCGCCAAATTGGCGATGGATTTAGTGAATTAATTTGGTCACAAATTTGGCGATATTTCACCAAATGGTCGCGAACTTGGCGACTAAACCTTCCTGGAAGCTTCTACAAATATCAAACTGAGACTGACCTATAGGGGGCGCTGTGGAAACCTGTAAATATACCTGACATTGGCATTGGAACTTAGTTCGGTTTCCTAGTGAGAACTGAATGTGTTGAAACTGCATTAATTGGCGTGTATTGTATTGAAAATTATGGTATCCTGACCTGTGTTTTTAGAATATTCTGCTGTATAGAAGACAGTTGTTACGTGTTTTATGTCTGAATTTGTGTATTCGCCTGACGTATTTAAACAATAATAAATTTATTTTGTGGAAACTTTCTGAAGAGATTTTAATGAATACTGACGAACCCAGGAAAACGGAACAATATCAATAAAAAGAAGAGCTCATTCCTTGCTCAAAAGATAATTAACATGATTGAAGAAGATTAAAAAGGTATCAAAGATACCTGAAAAAACACAGGTGTAAAAATTAAAAGTAATAAAATCCTGTAAATATAAAAATCATGAACTTTAGAATCTGCTTGTATAAGGAATGTTATTTAACATTATATAAATATATATGCGAGAGCATTAAAGCATGTAAAACAGCGTATCAATATTATATTACATCAGCATTAATGTTGTAAACTAATCATAACATTGTGCGTATATTATTCGCATGAAACTTGTGCGGAAAGCATAACAGTCACACACAGTTTCTTAATATTGCAAAAAATATACCAAATATACGGGTAACCCCCTCATATTTTCAAATGTGGATATGAGAAGCTATGTGAGCCTGTAATGTTATAATTTCAAAACTCAAAACATGCAACAAAATACAATCACCTTCTTTATTCTTTAAAGGTGAGCTTCATAACTGTTTATAGCAAATAATAAAATATTTCCGTAGAAGAATTTTTTATTACTTGCTTCAAAAATTTATTTCTTATATTACTACTTCCTTTCATATTAAAAATCTATTGTTGAAAGATAAATAGTTATTAACTTCAGTCCTATTTTTAGAGTAGAATAATATATATTTCTTCGTCGTTTCTTAGAAATGATTTTTTTATATGGGGAACAGAAAAATCAAAGGATGTTCAGGGTATAAATGTTTATAGTTATATATGTTGCACTGTAATTTCCTTCCGTAGAAATATAAATTGCAAGAACCGTAAGTAAATCAAGAACATGGTTAAATTTTCTCATTTGACTTTTATTTCTTTATCACCCTAAAGTAATAAACTCAGGTAAGGCCTCTATTGACTCGCATAATATTTGCATTGGGGCAAACAAAGTTCTCGCGAGCAGATCAAAAGAAGAAAATTGACAAAGAGTGTATGTATAGTAGCCTATGGATAAAAAAAAGTATTTGATTACATACAACTCTGTTCTAATTTGTTTAATAGTTTCCATTACTACTGTTCTATTAAAACTTTGTAGTTTTTGTTATTCATGATGCCTTTGTATTTACATTCAGATAAATATTTATTGCTAAGGGCAAAGTTCAGGGCCATGAGAGACACCTATCTGCACGTGTGGTCTTGTCTGATACTTAACAATGCACCAAGTTTTTATAAATACACCAAATGTTTTAAATTCAATTGATTAGAGTTACCGTAGATTTTTTTAAAAATCCCTTAGATCAACATGTTTACACTACTATGCATTCATCATAAGTTTATCTTAACTACTCTTAATATAAATTCGTTGAAATAACTCATTAAGTGAAATATATTGTTTATTAATTATGAATAAATTTTGTTAGTATTAGCGATTAATTTTATTTTGACGTTTTGTAGAATTAGGGATACTATTTTCCAGAATAATTTAGTTAAGTTATTTTCAGGCAGGAATTTTTGAGGGTGTTTAAATTTTGTTTTCAGATTTATATTTTGCAGTTATATGTTATTCAAAGCTTTCGGAAATATGTTACAAATTAAGCTCTTCCATTAAGATATAATTTTTTTAAGTGTGCACTAGAAAAAATAGAATTACGCTTGCTAAACATGACTAAAAAAGAAACATGCATATTCATTTTTCGTTAATCAGATATAATCACTTACTATGGCTGTAAACTATTCGCGTGATAATTGCCTAACAATCCCTGAGGCTGTAAGCTTCTGTCGTTATAGCAAACATACTGACGTTAGAGGGCCGGCTAGTATATCCTAGAATGATTAACATTTACAATCTCTGCAGATGAAAATGAATAACTAATTATACTATATTCACAAGCTTCTATATTCACAAGCTCTAATTTACCTACATTTGTAAATTATTTTCTTCCTCTTATACGGTTCTATAAAGATCTGGCGACATCTGCTTGATCTCCGTTCAAACTGGTATTTGGACTTGGATGAAAATATAAATAATTTCGTAAACCACGGCACAAAAAGTGACCTTGTTTTATAATAAAAATCACAACCGTTTGGTCGAGATCAAGTATAAAACGGTTACTTAACGTAACCGTTTGTACTTGATCTCGACCAAATCTGATTGTAACTTTGAAATTTTGTCTGATTGTAGCTTTGAAAACAACATTTACAAATGACACAAATTGAAAGAATGTATCAGATTCACTAAACTAGTCCTCAAATTGAATAAGACTGTACAACCTCGGTATTTCATTGAGTATTCACTCCTCAGCCACTTAGAAACTCTTATACGTACATAGAAATTAAAACAAGCATTAAACAAGTGATTAGGTATAGTGACAAGCGTCGTGAGATTCCACGCAGTGAGCTTGGGTTCAAATCCCGAGTAAGGCTTGGACGTTACCCTGTTGTACCCTCGTAGGGAGGACTGCTGGGTCACCTAAATGGTGCTCCCATAATAAAGTAGCCAGCACAACATCACGGTGTTTATGGGCCAGTGTCGTAAAGACTTAAATTAACTATGAAGCCAAAGTAAATCATGGTTTTAGGGTTCATATCTATTTATACAAAACAAATAGTTACTGGCAATAATAATAAACTCTAAAGCTTGTTGAGGAAGTAGATCAAAAGTGGTGCCCACCTGAGTAGCTCAGTTTCCTAAACTGGCTGTTCATAAAATGAGACGAAGCTATCCAAGTTTGCAAACCGACCATTTGATAAGTCTACTCTGTTTTCCAAGTAAACGAATCTACTGCAAGGTTTAGCTGTTTCATTTTCAAAATGATGTATCTGTTTAATGGAAACATCAGTAAGCTAAAAGCAGAATATGCGATTTATGACAAAAATGCATCGTGTATCTAATTTTGTGTAGTTATTTGCTTTAGTGTATAATGATTTCTACTATATATCACAATAAATATCAAAAACATTACATTTTAAGACTGCAAGCTTCGGTTAAGTCAGTTTTAAAGAGTAAAAATTTTAAAACTCACTCTTATCAAAGATATGTATTCGTTTCATTTCAAATATTTAAATATGATAAAAATGCAATCAATATTGTATTTTTTATTCCAAATAGTCAGTAACACCTTATTTATGTTAAGCTTTAATTTCTCATTTATAGTTTTAAAAGCTTTGTTTTCAATTCAAAGTGAATGGCTTTGTTAAATGAAACAAACATTCACCCCTTTCTGAGATCAGTTGCACTGTCATTTCTAAATCCCCCAAGACCATTTTAAAAGGTAAAAGGCATTCTATTAAAAGTAATTCTTATTTTTGTTACCGGCTTATGCTTCATTCTTTCGTGATCTTGTTAAGATCTTAGTCAATATTTGTATTATCTTTATTTGTATGCTTTATTTACTTAAACTCATTTGATACCTACTCATAATTTGTATCTTTCTGAAGCTGAAGAAATTAGATAACAAAAATCTTAGTGTGCAATAAGTAGTTTATTTTATAAGAATTCTTTTTTCCTGATTAAATAGAATTTTTTTTTACTTATAGCGGTTTAAATATAAATTAAGACTTGAGCTTGATATTTGAAAAGAAAGTGTCTTGAGGGAGACTAGAATGTTCCAGCTCTGAAAAAAAAATTGGAATTTGAGTTAAGCCGGTTAGTGCACCGTTTACAGAGTGAATCATTTTAATGAGGGTTTCAAAGGTCGGGCAAAATTACTCCAACACCAATATTTTTTTTCTTGGCTGAAATTAAATTCCCGTATCTTGCGCTTTGAACTGCATTAAACCTTTTTTATTAGTCATCAAGCTTACACTTCTGTCGATAAACTTTAATACTCTTTTTGTCCAAAAGACTTTTTTATTATTAGAGTAGACCAGTATGTCAGACCTAACGGATTTTCAAGGAAGGATGACTGTTAACGCTCATCTATTGAAGGCCTCCACTACCCGATCCGCCGAAATGATGGATGAATCGAGCTCTATTGCATCCTTAATTAAATCTTAGTACACAAAGACAGGGAAAATGTCTGAAGTAAGAAGCAGCTGTGGTCAAAAATTAAAGCTAGATGCAAAGGACAGACGCACACTTCTCCACATAGTGACAAGAAAATATGAAACTACGGAGTCTAAAATTATTTTGGAATTTGATACAAGTGTAAAGGGACTTGTATCAGGGAAAATTGTCAGAAATATTCTGCTCAAAGGTAATATGTATATCAGGGCTGTAATAGCTAAACCATTAGTGACACTCAAACATCCAACGTTGTATTTAGGGGTGCAAAGACCACCAATTTCCGTTTTCGTAGAAAACATACATCCTGCGGTGTGTAAAATAATGAAAATATTTGAAAGGGTCTGTAATTATCTTTCTAAGAAACGCACTTAAAAAAATAACCAAAATACGTCTTAACGAAGTCGCTAATATTCAGTAACTGATAAAATAAGTTATATTTCTATAAGGCGTTCTCTAAATGTAAAAGTTGATACAACATGATAATTAGCTAAACCGTTAGCTTAAGGATTACGGATTTCTATTTTGAAAAATAAAATATTTTTAAAAACTGCCCACAAATATACCTAAAATAGAAAAGTGCATTAAAATAAAACTTCGATTTCCAAAGCAAAAATCAATTGATTTCAATACTAAAAATGACTAATATATTTCAATTCATTCCCTAGTTTTAGCTACGTTCATAATAATGTTCAAATATATCTATATAAAACTTTTAAAGATGAAAATTCTGCAAATAGAGTAGTTTCACAATCTTATTCCGAAATAAATTAAGTTTTAGATCTGAAATCCGTGACACTACAGTGAGCACGTTTTTAAAAAGCTGAATAACTCTAAAATATTTATCCAGACATGTTTAGATTTATTTTTGTTTTTCATTTTCAACAATACAATAAAAATACTCCCTCGCAAAATATTTTGTTAGACTGTCCATTTTTCTTGAAATCAATTTGGCAACGTTCCAGTATAACAACTTTAATGAAATAAATTTTCAACCTTTTAAATTCTTTGCTTCCTTATCCTCGTCTTCAAAATTTCATTTCCATGGTTTATTTTTTTATGGTTAAAGTTTATTCAAAGGAAATTATTTGGAATTTGAAACTTTTTTATCTTAACTTAAAGGTAATACTCTTCTAATGTCTTTTAGATATTTAAACTCGCTTATGAAAGTTATTTCAAAAATTTTTCATTTTACCAACTAAATGAAATATAAATGTTTCCAAACGCTAGCACGCATTTCGTTAGGAGAAATAAGTTCTCCTATATTTATCAAGCATACAAATGCACAGACATAAATATATCAATATATATATATTAATAGATATATTTATGTGCACACACACACACACACACACATACAGGCCCCTGAATGTTGGGGGCCTCCAAAAAAATTTATTTTAAAAGGAAAAATTCCCAATTCAATTTTTTTTATTTTACCTTTTTTAATAACAATTTTTTTATATATCCTCTCAAATTTGATTGATTGATTCATCATATGTATAGTTCATCATATGTATGTATAGTGTATAGGAGCGATTAATAAGTTTTTCTGGTTGCATTGTATTGGTGTTTTAATGATGAAATTAATATGTTGTATTGCTTTTTGTTATTTGATATTGTTCTAGGCTTCTACGCTCCAAATAACCAATTCGTGGTAAAATCGTACTTTCACAATGATTCATGATTATCTTTTGTGTGTGTCAATTTTGGAAATTTTACGCCCACATAAGTGTTAGTGGGCCCCCATCCCGAGTTTTTCCTATAGTCAAGAATTTTCTAAATCGGGTCATGCATATATATATATATATATATATATATATATATATATATATATATATATGTATATATATAGAGTGCTCGATTTCTAGAAATAGAGGTGCCGGAAACGTATCATTCCGGGGTGTGTGTGGGGTATTCCAATTTATATATATATATATATATATATATATATATATATATATATATATATATATATATATATATATATATATATATATATATATATATATATATATATTTATTTATTTATTTATTTATATATGTAATAAATTTTAAACCTTCAAATTCACTAAGAGTGGTTCAAGTAGGGGTAAAGAAATTTTCTTTTAATACTGTCACTAATTCTGCAAAATTATTAATTTTATAACAATTCCGTATATACACGCCAAGTGCGTTCCCCTTTACAAAACGTGAAAAATTTCGTAATTTCCTCTGTTCATCCCTATTCCCTTCTTTACAATTTTTATCAAAATAATTTAACCAACAGTTTATGTCCATATTACCGTCTGAATCAAAAGGCACAATATTTAGTTCTGTTTCAATACTCGTGATACTTAAAGAATCGTCAAGCTCGGTGTTTCGTTTGGCAGTCGCCATTTCGTTTTACAAATATTAAGATACCAAAACCTTTACAAATATTAAGATGCCATTTGTGTTCCTGGTACGCCCTGACCCTCCGCGACGGTAGACTATCCCTTCCATGATCCATTGTTGCAAACACCGAGCAACTACCATATCACTCCGACAGAGGTGGCTGCCGATACGCCTGTTCGACCAACCTGTTTCTCTGAGGCCTACTATACGCCCCCTCTCAATGTCCGACAATTGTTCGTACTGTCGCCGGTCACGTCTCAGAGGCATCTCTAATCACAATAAAATTCATCCAAGTCCACAGATCTGTTTAAAAAACTCTATGGCATGAGTAATCATGATTTTAAACTCTCCCAGCTGCGCATCTCATATGCGCATAGCGCCTTGTCTCATCGACGTCGAAATTTTAATCATTTGCATATCTCTTACCAGACTACATCCCTGCCGAGTTTCATGATATTAGCTCGATTTCTTCTGGGTGCATATATTTTTTTATGACAGTATATATATATATATATATATATATATATATATATATATATATATATATATATATATATATAATAGGCCAGGCCAACTTATTAACGACAAAGTAATATATGATGACATAAAAGTTTTTATCTATTGTAATTTTTTTCCTAAATAGAGGTACCCGAATGCCGTTCCGGCGCGTTTCTTCTCAAATCGAGCCCTGTATATATATATATATATATATATATATATATATATATAAAGAAACCAAGGTCGGGATAGATGGTCTTTATAGAGGCGTCTGATACGTGGCAGAAACAATGATGAACCGTTGGGGCAGCATTGGTCATATATTAATATAGGAAAAAATCTTAGCAATGTCAGATGAAATTAAAAAAATTAGGTAATAGTACAAAATTAACCATCACAAAGTGTCAAAATCCTGTGACCGAGATCTAAAAAAATGGGAAATATGTAATGGAAGTCAAAAACTGAGAGCTCTTCACATCACGGGGTTAGATAAGTTGATAGATTACCTTCTTTGAAGTTAGGAAACTAGGGATCAGTTTCCAGATCTATCACACTGTCGACAACGTGTCGCTTGGCCACAAGCACGAGAGACACGGCCACAAGCACGAGAGACTCCGACCGTCAGGACGGAGTTGGGCAAATGTTAATAAAGAGAACAAATTCACAATCGTCAGATGAACAAGAAAGGTAGCACTGACCCAGTAGCAAGATCAGCAAGATAGTGATCTGAAAGTCACTGGTTCGATGCTCGTCGCTGAAAAATCCACTGCCGTGTACACTAATGGCGTCTGGTGCACGTAAAATCTGTCGTGGTTGTGATGTCCTCCAAGTTCTCAAAATTACCTCCGGAGGTACGGCGTGAAGTGTTCTGGTCTCGTCACTTGATTCGGTTGACTTCACTTCATTCGGATTGGTCCTTTGGCCAAGTTGGACTCCGACCCTTGTGGTGCCATGTATAACAGAAGCCGCACCGTCATCGCCCATAGCCTTCGAGACTTTATCTCATGTTGCTGTCGGTCAAGTGGCATAAGCAGCAATAAGAAAGGGTTAATTTTTGAAAATAAATAAAATAATAATAATAATAATCTGCGAAGTATCATCCTGAGACGTTAGTCTCTTAGAGAAAGGGAAATATGTTAGATATGGAATTCAAAAACTGAAAATTTAATCAGCTATACCCTTGAAATCACTTCAAAGGTATAGCTGAATAGTTAGAAAATAATATCCTGCAGGTTAATAGGCAAGTGTTCAAACCCGATAACAGTAGAGGATTTTTATGGTGGCGCTTGAAGACTGGCAGGTATAAAAATTGACCGTTAGGACAATATGTAGTAAATATTCATAGAGGCTATTAACTCAGCTTCATAATCAGAATTTTAAATGTTTTGATAATGAATAACCGTTTAATTCTTTAATCAAAGTTCCTGCACTACAATATGATAATCTTTACGTAGAGAATAACTTCTATATTATCTCAAAACAACCTCGTTCTAGAAATCCCTAATTTATATGTGTTTCAGGCCAAATTTAATTCATAGGAAATGGAAGAATAAAATGATATCTGTATTTGGGACCAGCCGAAATTATTAACGTCAGAAAACTCATTATATATGTCAAAATATCTGGCGACGTGCACAGCTTTTAAAGTAATTAAGACTTCAAGGAAACATGTCTGACGTCGCATTTATTTTGGAAACATTTTGTTCTCACTTATTTGTCAGCTTACTTCTTCGTCTCAAATTTACTTAACAAAGCTGTTAAAACTTATTAAGTTACAATCTCAACTAATTTCATACTTTGTATAGCCCCGTCCTCATTAAATTTCATATCCAGGATGCTTTCTAGGAAGTTTAAATTGTATTTTGAGCTGCTAGGAACTTAATGAAAAAATTTTTAACATCTAAAGGGGAGTTTGGAAATTAAGGGAACTGCAGGAAATTATTACATAATTATTTGCATTTTCTAACTTTTACAAATTTGAAACCGATGGTTTTGTCACATAATTAAAGTTGCTGATACAAAATAGCACAAGTATTAATATTTTTATTTCTCATTTATAGCAGATTTTTTTAAAAATATATTTTACTTTTGTTTTGTTTATAAGGTCTTCGAGACTACCTGTAAAACGTTCATAATCTTTAGTTATAAAAAATACTAGATAAATTCAATGTTACATCAAACTTAAAGCATATTTTGAAATTATTCCTTTAAATATCTAAAATACAGGGTAATTTTTTTTTAAACTGACACTACTCAGAGCCATTTTTAGCGTGATCTATCAGCCGAAATTCCACCAAAATTGATAGAGGGACTAAGGACGACATGGGAAACAGTTTACGTGAAAAAAAAATTAGTTTCAAAAGACGCCGATAGGGGAAGATATGGTGGTGTTGTTGTCGGCACTCAAGAGAATTTGCATAAAACGCAAGTAAAACATCAAAATGCAAATTCACGACTATGTAGCCGACAGCAGAGCCAGTATTTCAGGCTATAAAGTTAAGAGATGAATACCGAAAAAGTTGTAAGTAGACAAATGAATATCAAAGAAATTTCCCTGCAACACCACTTTATGCAGCAAATTCACTTCTCCCTCCTTCAATGTGACCACAGTCCTGGTGGACGACACATTACATCCTGAATACTACGTTCTCAACGGCCAAGCGTAACATGTCACCAGGAATGTTCACAAAGTCCGAGATATGTTGTCCCTTAAGGCCGCCAAGTTCGAGACTCCACCAATGTCACATGGGTTATGTCCAGGGAGCGAGGTGGCCATGCAAGTGGAAAAATCGACTGATGACCCTTTTGTTCTGTAAAGCGAAGGCGCAACAGATTCCATACCGATCTTTATAGCCCAATATACTGGCGCTGCTGTCGACTACGGAGTCATAAATTTGCATTTTGATGTTTTACTGTCCTTTTATGCAAATTCTCGGGTGCGCCGACAACAAAAGCGCCATATCTTCCCCTATCGGTGACTTTTGGAACTATTTGTTTTTTCACGGAAACTCTTTCCCGTGTCGTCCTTAGTCCCTGTATCAATTTGGTAGAATTCCGGCTGATAGATCGCACTACAGCTCTGAGATGTGTCAGTTTTAAAAAATCCCTCTGCATATCAATGATATTGCTAATTCAAAAGTTTAATTATTCCTTATTGATTTTAAAACAGTTATACCACGTTGAATTAAGAAGTAACGCGTCAAACCTTTTTGGTTTCTTTACGCAAAGTACTTACGAAATTTACTTAAATACTCGACAATTTTTCTTTCTTTTCCGTCCGCCGAGAGCCATATTATATCGCAAGAAAATTTCTTTAACTAAATGAGTTTTGCCACAAATTAAAGTTTCCTGTTTCTTGACAGATAGTAGCAAGGAAGTTTGAAATACACCCATTTTTTGTCGAAATTCAATGATGAATATCATGTGAAATATGAATAAATAATCTTTACTCCCGTTTTTTCACTGTTCATGTATTTTACATGTTTGATTGGTACTTCTTGCCAATTCTTTAAACGGTTGATTTTTATTTTTGCAAGGGGGATCAATAATTAATAACTTTCATTCAACATTTGAAAAAATTAGTCGAAATGTTAGACGTCATTAAATGGTAGCCATTTGTAAGTAAAGCCTTAAAATTACAAATAAGTCCGTAGACCCTGGACCAAATTTTAAAGAAATTTTACTTAATATGTTTCTGAATAATTATTACTTAATATCTTTCTGAATATTTGAGAAATAATTGAAAAATATATGAAAAATATTTGAAAAAAATATTTGAGACATTTGGGGCTTTTTTTCAATTTAATACCTCTTTGGGTACATTAAGTAACGGGCAAACATGCTCAGAAACTTAGTATTGTTTAAAAATCGGAACAACACTTGGCTAGAGCGCTGGCATTCGGTTCAAAGCATGTGGGTTCGAGTCCCATTGTTGGTATGTATGCTTGTAGCCGTTCGGAATCGGCTTTGAACTGTAGGTCCCGGTCTAATTAACCCCAATGTAGCAAAAAGTTGACCGTAGGCTCCAAATCAAACCAAACCAAAAAATCGTAACAAGCTTGGAAATTTATATATATACTAACTATAAGATTTCTCCATCAAATTAAAAATAAATAAATTCTGTGAAATAGAGAGGTACAGAAACAGTATATTCTTTTTCCAATTCCTACTATTAGTTCACACTCTCTCTATATATATCTTGTTCAAATTTTCAATCGTTAATAAAAGTACTTTTTATTCATCCACTCAAGTTCAAATACATTTTTTTAAACTTGTAATGGATGACACTTGATGTTAATACAGTTTTTTTCAAATATTTATTCATTAATTGAATTTAATTAATCAATTTTAGTTTTAGACCTAGAGCGTCTCTTGCTCTTGAATAGTAATTTCCCTCTTGGTACTGTGTAAACGGTAGCACTGCGATATCGCGGGCATCTCCTGTCCTGTAGGTTGCGAGATCGAATCCCCAACCTGACAAACTTTTTCTCTCTCTTTCCCCTCCCCCCTCCTAATCTCGCACAGTAGGCAAGGTTCTGGCAGGCAATCCTTTTTTTTAATTCCCACTATTAGTTCACACTCAAATTTTTCTTTGTTGACCTAAGTAGGAATTGACTTTAAAATTTTTTTATATACATTACTTGTTTTAATAACAACAGTTTCATGTTTCTTCGAAGCTTTAAACTTGTAATAGTATTTTTTTCCAACATTTCAGAAAGATTTAGTTCAAATAAAGCAATTCAAATCTCTACAAAAGAGGAATAAAATAAAAATTAATAATTATATTATTAAATTTTAAATATAAAAATAAAAATGTCTTTATTTATTTCATGTATTGATATGTGTGCCTGCAGGGCCCGACTTAGCCTAATTGGGGCCCGGGGCAAAAACTTCTTTCCCCCCCCCCTCTGCTTCACTACTTCAGTAATGAAGAACTTAATACTTAATACTAAACTTTCTATTCGATTTGGGGGCCCCCCTCTGATGTGGGGGCCCGGGGCAACTGCCCCGTATGCCCCTGCCTTAGTCAGGCTCTGTGTGCCTGTGAAAATGAAAAATTACGGTTCTCTCATACCGATCTATGTAAGACACTCCCTTGCTTTTGGTTTTTGAAGCTTCGGTAGGCGTTCCTTGGCTAATTTAGTCCATCCTTCATCCATTTGCATGTGACGTTAAATGTTGACATTGCAGTTCCCATAATGACTGAGCTGCCTCGTACAGAGAATTTGTTAATGTGGTATCTCTAAATTACTCTACCCTGTAAAGTCAGCGCAACGTGAAATCTTACATACTCTCTTTTACATTTATCTATTCCACTGCCAGACTCCAAGGCTCCTGCAGATACGCGTATATGAGCTAACGCATTAAGTATTTTGTTTCAGTGTCTCCAAGAGAAAGACGTCATTTCCATCAGACGTTTTTGGAGGCGTCCTTTTATATTTCAAATTTATTTAAACGGCATCTTTTCTACAAAGTTGAGTTTATTGCTGAGGGAAATTTAAACTTTTTTTTTGCTGCTACACTATTTCAGATTTGAGAAATAAATAAAAATACCCCTTTACTCTTAAAAAACGCGTTTGCTCTAGTTAAACACAGTTCGACTGAAAGACATTTCTTTGAACTGTATGTAGAGTTTTAACTTAGAGATAGTAATAATCACAAACAGTCGACAAAGTAGGTTTTAGATTTTTATAATGGCAATAAATAAGCAATAAATGCATTGGCTAAAATATGTTTTGGTGAGATTTAGAAACAAAATGAACATCCACACACTCAAATCGGGCATTATATATAAATAGGAACTCTAACCGGTACTATGTGTGGCAAATTTTATTCTGCTCATGATTCTTTATTATCTAACTAGCTGAAAACCCGCGCTTCGCTACGGAGTACATTCAAATTAAATACAAAGGTCAATGTATGCAATTAATGCCAAAAAAAAAATAAATATATGTATTTATAATAAATGCGACGATCAATGTATACAATTGATGTAATGTATATATATATATATATATATCTATAAAGGAAGAAGTCCTGACTTATCTATATATATAAAACAGTTCCGTAACTGACTCATTCATTCATTCATTCACTGACTGACTGACATACAACGCACAGACCAAACCGCGGGACCTAAAAGGCTGAAATTTTGCATGGCGATTCTTCTAATAGTGTAGGGGTGCACTAAGAAAGATTTTTCAAAAATTCTTCTTAGATTTTTTTAAATTAAATTTTTAAGCTGGTTTTTAAACTTTTTTTACGTTTGCATTTAAAATAATACATTGAGGGTTATAAAATTTATATCACAAGAAAGATCATAAAAATTCCTTCGAAATGAAATTTTTTTCGAATTTTTACCTCCATTTCCTGATTTTTGGTGAATTTTTAAAGATCAATTTTTAGAATTTAATTTATTAAATGCTGATCACGTGATTTCTTTTTTTGGTACTTTCACTAAATTTATCGTCACGTGCGTAACAACTAAATAGACAAAAAAAATATTTTTTTCTCTTTCTAATGCAGCAGACGATTGGATATTATATCTATATCTATAAAGGAAGAATAAGTCCTGACTTATCTATATCTATAAAGGAAGAAGTCCTGACTTATATATATATATATACATACACGTATCAACGCCCAGCAAAAGCTATTGGAGATACAGATATCAAATTTTAGGAGCTTATTACTTTTGTGCTGAAGGCGTCATTTAAGAAGCGATTTTTCAAAATTCGCCCCCCAAGGGGGGGGAAGGGGGCAAAACGTGTTTTTTACATATTCCTTTATATCTCAAAGAAGAAAATCGATATCCATAAGATTCTTGCTTTAATATGTAAGAAACATGAATACCTAAAAACTAATTTCAGGATTTTTCAAAATTCGTCTCCCAAGGGGGAGAGGGGGGCTAAACGTGTTCTTACGTGTTTTATCTATATATATAAAGGAATCAACACCCAGTAAAAACTATTGGAGATACAGATATCAAAGTTTAAGAGCTTATTACTTTTATGCTGAAGGCGTCATTTAAGAAGCGATATTTCAAAAATCGCCCCCCAAAGGGGGGGGGAGGGGGGCAAAACGTGTTTTTTACATATTCTTTCGTATCCAAAAGAAGGAAATTGATCTCCAAAAGATTCTTACTTTAAAATGTAAGGAACACGAATACCTTAAATCCAATTTCAGGATTTTTTAAAATGTGGCCCCAGGAACGGGGAGGGGGGCTTAACGTGTTTTTCACGTATTCCTTCATATCTCAAAGAAAGAAACAGATATCCATAAGATTCTTGCTTTAAAATGTAAGGAACACGAATACATTAAAACCAATTTCAGGATTTTTAAAATTCGGCCCCATTGGGGGGGGGGGAGGGGGCAAAACGTATTTTTTACATATTACCTCATATCTCAAAGAAAGAAACAGATATCCATAAGATTCTTGCTTTAAAATGTAAGGAATATGAATACCTAAAAACCAATTTAAGGATTTTTCAAAATTCGGCCCCCAGGGGGGGTTAGGGGGACTAAACGTGTTTTTACGTGTTTTTTACATATGCCGTCATATCTCAAAGAAGGAAACAGATATCCATAAGATTCTTGATTTAAAATGTAAGAAACACGATTAAATGTAACAAACACGATCAATGTCACGATTTTTCGACATTCGCTTTAGATTTTGAAAAAATTGCTAGAAACAATCCAATAATTTATATTTCCTATATATCACCATTTTGAACACCAAATTAGTGGTAGGAGAAAAGAGAGAGATCAACCTTAATTAAATGAAGTGTGGAAAGGTGTGTGTGTGTGTGTGTGAATTGTATATATGTCGGTTGTTAGTACGTATACATCTAAAGCTCAGGTTAACTCCATTCATTTTTATTATCCTGGGCAACGTCAGGTAATTCTTTGTTTATGAAACCGGCGATTTTCACAAGGGTTTACGGGGAAGCCCTCAAACTCCTCGAAGGGCCGGGATCCAGTGGGTTATCAAAATTGAAAGAAACATTTTAATGCTGACATTAGCATGGGGGAGGGGGGGGGTATTATAATATGCTGATAGGATGATGACCAGTGGAGAGGGGTATAGATTGCCATAAAATACAAATATACATATCATACAAGTAAGCTTTATTAAGGGTTCACCCGTGCAACGCCGGGTATATAAAGCTAGTATATATATATTTGGCATGAATTGCATACATTGACCGTTGTATTTAATTTGAATGTACTCCGTAGCGAAGTACGGGTTTTCAGCTAGTATATACATATATACATACACGTATCAACGCCCAGCAAAAACTATTGGAGATACAGA
Organism: Dolomedes plantarius; assembly: GCA_907164885.2. Classification (NCBI taxonomy): domain Eukaryota; kingdom Metazoa; phylum Arthropoda; class Arachnida; order Araneae; family Dolomedidae; genus Dolomedes; species Dolomedes plantarius. The sequence continues at coordinate 144,893,170 of OU015497.1, forward strand.
TCTCAAATTTTAGGAGCTTATTACTTTTGTGCTGAAGGCGTCATTTAAGAAGCGATTTTTCAAAATTCGCCCCCCAAGGGGGGGAGGGGGGGCAAAACGTGTTTTTACATATTTCTTCATATCTCAAAGAAGAATATTGATATCCATAACATTCTTGCTTTAAAATGTAAGTAACATGAATACCTAAAAACCAATTTCAGAATTTTTCAAAATTAGGCCCCCAAGGGGTGGAGGTTGGAAAAACGTGTTTTTACGTGTTTTATCACATTTTCCTTCATATCTCGAAGAAGAAAACAGGTATCCATAAGATTCTTGCTTTAAAATGTAAGGAACATAAATACCTAAAAACCAATTTCAGGATTTTTCGAAATTCGGCCCCCATGGGGGGGAGGGGGCAAAACGTATTTTCCCATATTCCCTCATATCTCAAAGAAGGAAATTGATATCCAAAAGATTCTTGCTTTAAAATGTAAGGAACTTGATTACCTAAAATGAGTTTCAGGATTTTTTTCAAAATTCGGCCCCAAGGGGGGGAGGGGGGCTAAACGTGATTTTACGTGTTTTTCACATGAAACGGATATCCATAAGATTCTTACTTTAAAATAAAAGGAAGCCGAATACCTAAAAATCAGTTCCAGGATTTTTCAAAATTCGCCCCTCCAAGGGGGGAGGGAGGGCAAAACGTGTTTTCCTTCATATCTCAAAGAAGGAAATTGATATGTTAAAGATTCTTGCTTTAAAATGTAAGGAACATGAATACCTAAAAACCAATTTCACGATTTTTCAAAATTTGGCCCAAAAGGGGGGCAGGGGGCAAAACGCATTTTTACCATATTCCCTCATATCTGAAAGAAAAAAATACAGATATCCTTAAGATTCTTGCTTTAAAATGTAAGGAACTTGATTACCTAAAATCAGTTTCAGGATTTTTCAAAATTCGCCCCCCAAGGGTGAAGGGGGGCAAAACGTGTTTTTCACATATTCCTTCATATGTAAAAAACCGGGTTAAATAATACACCCTTACCTCGCTTTACGGCCTAGATACGTTCCGGAAAAGTTGGCCGTAAAGCGAAAAGCCGTATAACGAATCAATTATTTTGATACAAACCCATACAAATTTAATTGGATCTGTTCCAATTTTTTATAAATAATATAGTTTTTAGCTCAGAAAGCATTTTATTCTTTTTATTTCCTAGAAAAATGCTTACATAAAAATAAAAGTTCAAAACAATGTAATAATTCAAAAAATAAACATATAAAAAAATAAAAGAAATCATATGCACATATGTATACATATAATGAAAACCATAAAATAAAATGTTTAAATACTGTTTTAATGTGATGACGAACATTAACATGAAGAATCACTAAGCTATGCTATGCTGCCATCATTACTTTCCGGCATACTAAACAATTAACTGAAGAGTAAATAGTTGGTATTTGGCGCGATAGATGGTAGCGGCTATCTAGAGCATTAATCCGAATAGTCATATCGATTACAAACTAATATATAAGATCGAGTAATCATATCGAGTACAAAGTAATATAGAAGAAATTCTAAAACAGTTTAATTTATTAATATGCGTATAAAAGAAATATATTCGTTTCCTACTTTGAGATATGAAGGTATATGTGAAAAACACGTAAAAACACGTTTAGCCCCACCCTCCCCTCCCCTTGGGGCCGAATTTTGAAAAATCCTGATATCGGTTTTTAGGTATTCGTGTTCCTTACATTTTAAAGCAAGAATCTTATGGATATTGTTGGGAATTCATCTCTCTCACGCGCATGTCCGGATGTGTTCAAGGGCAGAGAGTCACGTGAACTTTTTGATATATTTTAATTTTTACTTTGACTCTTGGCATCATGTTCACTCGAGCTCATTGACTAGAGCTCATGACGCGTTATGAATCTTTAGAAATTAATTTCATTTTCTTTTTATGTATTAAATTTTGAAAATGTTGTAACATGGATTAAAACTCTAAAATATCAAGCTTTGAAATCTTTCTTGAAACATGCGGATTCGTGATCATACAGATATCAATTTCCTTCTTTGAGATATGAAGGAATATAGAAGATACAAAGTGTAAAATATTAACAGTATTACTATACGGTAACTGTGCTTACCATGTATAGCTGTAACCTAGAGGTTAACTGCTAGACAGACATGTGATGTTGTCAAATTAAGTTAGTGTGGTTGATTTTCATGCGAGTAAGTTTTTTTTTATTTTTAACTCTTTATCAGATTTACTTATATTTCTGAACCGGATTTAAATTTGATTTTTATATTTTCTAAAATGGAAGAATATTTATGCATAAATGGGGAGTTTATACTTTATAGTATTTTCCCAATCACAGCAGATGGTGCATGTCTTTTCCGTTCTCTCTCTTTTGTCATGTATGGTACAGATATGATGTCTAGGAATCCGAGAATTAATTGTGAGTCATGTGGTAGAGAATTGGGAGCGATTTGCTATAATGTCTCATGACAGGAAAGGGAATAATTATTCTAACTCTGCTGAATATTTTTCCGAAATGTCAATTCTCTCCACATATGGCAGTTCTTGCGAATTGTCAGCAGCAGGTGAACTGTTCAACTTTGTTTTTGAGGTATACCTCAATGGTGAACTATGTCACAGTTTTGGTGCTGCTGGTAACCCAATAAGGAGGCAGCGTTTTACCTCTGCATGTGACCTCTCGAGTGGGCATTTCGATGCTTACTACCTGTCACAGGAAACACAAGCCATGCTATCTCTCCCTCAATCTACCTCACATGATGCATCACTTTCTAATCCCAATAAAGCTACTAAAAGACGTCGCTCTAGATGTACTCATGCTCTAAGGAAGCAGCAACTTAAAGATGCAAGAAAGAAGTATGCAGAGAGGAATCCTGGGGTGAACAGGGCAGCTGTTGCACGGTACCAGAAAGCTAAGCCTGAGGTTATCAAAGCAGCTGTTGCACGGTACCATAAAACTAAGCCTGAGGTGATAAAAGCAGCTGTTGCACGATACCAGAAAGCTAAGTCTGAGGTTATCAAATCAGCTGTTGCACGGTACCATAAAGCTAAGCCTGAGGTGATCAAAGCAGCTGTTGCACGGTACCAGAAAGCTAAGCCTGAGGTTCACAGGGCAGCACAATGCCAATATGAATAAAAAGAATCCTGGCAAACGAGTAGAAAGGCGAGTACTTCCATGGCAGGTAAAGGTTCTTTCAGGCTTGGCATATGATCCTGTTATTGCTTATGAAGCAGATAGCATGGTATTCCTGGTCACTATGAACCACAAGTGTCAGTACTTCAATGCCCTGAAGTGGGCAGACGAATCTCCAGGAATGTGTTGTAGTGCTGGCAAGGTAAACCTACCTGCATTTGAACCTCTTCCTGAGCCTCTCAATAGCCTGGTAATTGGCAACCATGCTGAGCACATCCACTTTATGGAGTGTGTTCGGCAGTATAATGGATGCTTCCGAATGACATCATTTGGAGCTAAACAGGTTGTAGAGGAAGGTTTCATGCCAACTTTCAAAATTCAGGGACAGGTGTATCACTTGATTGGAAGTCTACTTCCATCTTCTAAAGAAGCCGAATTTCTTCAAATCTATTTCGTGGGTGAGGATGAAAGGGAAGTACGTTTAAGGTGTAGTAACTTTCCTGGTGTAAAAGACGGATTGGTCAAGCAACTGCAAGAGATGCTAAATGACGTTAATAGCTACATAAAAGACCTTAAGACTGCCCTGGATAAAGTGCCTCCAACCTGCAAGAAGTTTGCAGTTGTTATCCAGGCTGAAAAAAAGCCTGTTGATGCTCATGAAGGTCGCTTTAATGCACCAACAGCAAATGAGGTAGCTCTGGTGACGGTTGGCCAGCAGTTTCAGCAGTGAGATATCTTGCTCCAAAGCCACGATAACAAACTGCATCGCATCAGTGAGATTCACCGGTCATACGATGCTCTTACAATACAATACCCACTTTTGTTCTGTCGTGGCGAGGATGGATACTCCATCAATCTGGCTCAGCACGATCCTAAGACCAAGTTGCCTATCAAGAAGACAATCTCTGCATTGAGTTTTTACTGCTATCGCATTATGGTCAGAAAAGGAGAGGACAACCACCTATTGTACTTCTGTTCCCTCTTCAGTCAATTTTTAGTAGATATGTATGCTAAAATAGAGACTGAAAGGTTAAACTATATCAGGTTTAACCAGGCAGAGCTGAGGGCAGACAACTACATTCACCTAAAAGATGCTGTAGGGGAGAAGGATGCTAATGCTGCTCAACTGGGTCGGAAGGTAGTGCTCCCATCATCTTTTACTGGAGGACCTCGCTACATGCATGAACGGACTCAAGATGCTATGACATATGTCCGTCACTATGGGCGTCCTGATCTGTTTATCACTTTCACCTGTAACCCCAAGTGGAAGGATATTACAGATGCATTATTCCTCGGACAAAAGTCTCAAGATCGGCATGACATCATAGCAAGGGTGTTCCACCTAAAAGTAAAAAAAATAATGAATGTCTTGACCAAGGGCAGTCTGTTTGGAGCTGTACGTCGCTTCATGTTTTCTGTGGAGTGGCAAAAGCGGGGTTTGCCTCATGTTCACATTTTGCTGTGGCTAGAGCAACGCATATCCCCTGACATGATTGATAATGTCATCTGTGCCGAAATACCTAATCCTCAGCAAGACCACCTTCTCTATGACATTGTCAAGGCCAGCATGATTCATGGGCCCTGTGGCAGCATGAAGTGCAATTCTCCTTGCATGAAAGGTGGCAGCTGCAGTAAAAGGTACCCCCTTCCACTTCTAAGTGACACCCAGACTGGTAATGATGGGTATCCACTGTACCGAAGGCGATCTCCAAAAGATGGTGGGTTCACTGTAAAATGCAAGGGAATAGAGTTGGACAACAGCTGGGTTGTACCTTATAATCCTGTACTGTCACGTACTTTCAATGCTCACATCAATGTAGAGTATTGTAACTCTGTGAAATCAATAAAATACATTTTCAAGTACGTTAACAAGGGCAGTGACCAGGCAGCTTTTGGTCTAGAGAATGAGGAGGATGAGGTGAAGGTCTACGAGAGTGGCCGGTACCTCAGCAGCTCTGAGGCAGTTTGGAGGATCTTGGCATTCCCAATTCATGAAAGGTACCCCACAGTTCTTCACCTGGCTGTTCATCTCGAGAATGGTCAGCGTATGTACTTTACTTCTAAGAATCTGACTGAGAAGCTCAAAAACCCTCCTCAGACAACACTCTTAGGTTTCTTCGAACTATGTAAAATTGATGACTTTGCAAAATCCCTTCTGTATTGTGAGGTTCCTTCTTATTTTCTGTTTAGAAATAATAAGTTCACAAGAAGGAAGCGAGGTAAAGATGTTGATGGTTGGCCAGGAGTGAAGAAAGACTCTGCATTGGGAAGGGTTTATACCATTCATCCTAAAAATGTTGAGTGCTATCATCTTCGCCTGTTGTTACATGAGGTTCGTGGCCCGACATGCTTCTCAGATTTGAAGACTGTCAATGGTGTCCTCCATCCTACATTCCAGTCTGCATGCATAGGACTCGGTTTGTTAGATGATGACAAGCAGTGGGACTTTACCTTGGAGGAAGCTACCCTGTGTGATTCTTCTTTCAAGATGCGGGAGCTTTTCACGGTGATGCTGCTCCATTGTGAGCTCTCAGATCCCCTGAGTCTTTGGGAGAAGTACAAAGACAGTCTTTCAGAGGACATGACACGCCAAGTAGAAAGACAGTTACAAGGAAATGTACAGCATGTTATGGATGAAGTATACAACAGATGCTTGGTGCTGATTGAAGATGCAGTATTGTCTCTGGGAGGACAAGATTTGACACAGTACTCTCTTCCTAGACCAAAAAGATCTGGTGATATCTTGGGGAACAGGGACTATATGAGGGAGACCAACTATGACAAGAATGCTTTGGTACAAGTCGTGTCAAAAAAAGAGAGTTTACTAACAGTTGATCAGCTCTCTGTCTATCGTCAAGTTCTTGCCAGCATTCAGTCAAATGTTGGCAGTGTCTTTTTCCTAGATGCTCCAGGTGGTACTGGAAAGACTTTCCTCCTCAACTTGCTTCTTGCAAAGGTAAGGAGTGATTGTGGCATTGCCTTAGCTGTTGCATCCTCTGGCATCGCTGCTACATTGTTGGAAGGAGGTAAGACAGCCCACGCTACCTTCAAACTGCCCTTCAATCTCATCCATAGCGAAATTCCCATGTGTAACATTTCTAAGCAAAGTTATATGGCACAAGTGTTGCGAGACTGCAAGCTTATTGTCTGGGAGGAGAGCACCATGGCACACAAGGGGGCTTTTGAGGCACTTAGCAGAACCCTTAAGGATATCCGAGACAATGATGGATTGATGGGGGGAGTCACTTTGTTGTTGGCTGGGGATTTCCGCCAGACTCTGCCAGTAGTGCCAATGGGAACTAGGGCAGACCAGGTAAAAGCATGTATCAAAGCTTCATATCTGTGGCCCTTCATCACAAAGTTATCTCTCAGGAAGAACATGAGAGTGCACTTGATGGGTGATGTCTCTGCTGGCCAATTCTCTGAACTATTACTGAAAATAGGAGATGGAGAATATCCAGAGTCTGAAGGGAAAATTATCATCCCTGCAGGTCTTGGCTCAGTTGTGACAACCCTAGCAGCCCTAACAGCCAGGATATATCCTGATATTGCAAATATCAAGGATAAGTCCATGGACTGGTTAGGCGAACGTGCTATTTTGACTACAAAGAATGATAGTGCTGATACCATTAATGAGTGTCTACTAAAGAGTTTTGAAGGTGCAGAAATGACATACAAGTCTGTCGACTCAGTCTTGCACATGGAGGATGCAGTCCATTATGCTGTGGAGTTTCTCAATACGCTTAACCATCCTGGCCTCACAACCCATATGCTTCATCTCAAAGTGGGGGCTCCAGTTATGTTACTGCGCAACCTCAATCCTCCAAAACTCTGCAATGGTACCAGGCTGCAAATAACAGCCCTTCAAAGGAATGTCATTGAGGCTACAGTGTTCACCGGCTGTGCTCGGGGAGAATCTGTTTTAATACCCCGAATACCACTCATTCCATCAGATTATCCCTTTGAGTTTAAGAGACTGCAGTTCCCCCTCAAGGTTTGCTTTGGTATGACTATCAACAAGTCCCAGGGACAATCGCTGAAGGTGGCAGGGATTTACTTGAGGGAGGAATGCTTTTCACATGGCCAGTTTTATGTGGCCTGTTCCAGAGTCAGTTCACCAAGCAGCCTGGAAATATTAACACCTGAAGGTAAAACTACCAATGTTGTATACAAAGAAGTTCTAAAATGAAAACTAAAAAAAAAGGGATAATGCGTATAATATTTTTTAAATTTAACTTTTTTTTCCTTAAATGTAATCAGCTTTGCTTTATAAATTGTTTAGAAATATGTTTTAATTTATTGTATTGTACTCAAAAGCAGCTTGAAATTTTTTTTTAATTTAATGGTAAAAGATACAAAAACTTAGTTGTTACGATAGAGGACTTGTAAGAGACAATGTAATGTGAAAATAGCATATTATAATTGTTTCTTAGTTAGCAAAGTGTAAAACTAATTTATTAGTAAGGTGTAGTGTACGAAATAATTCATTAGTAAAATGCACTGTACTGAATAACTGTATTGCATTGAATAACAATGGTTAATTGTATATTGCACAATGTAATGTGAAAATAGTATGTTAGAATTGTATTTTAGTTAGCAAAGTGTAAATTTAAGCAATTAGTAGGGTGTACCGTATAAAACCGCATACTATTGAAATGTTGTACCGTATGAATCAATTTATTAGTAAAGTGTACTGTATTGAATAACTGTATTGAATTGTATTGTATTGAATAATAATTTTAGTTAGCAAAGTGTAAAATTAATTTATGAGTAAAATGTACTGTATGAAATTGCATACTATTGAAGTGTTGGATTGTATGAATTAATTTATTAGTAAGGTGTGCTGTAATAAAAGTGAGATTATTTTGACAAAATTGAGATTAACAAAATTGACAATATTTGACATTTTTACTTTTCAGCTTTTAGTCGAACAATTATGAAATGCTGAATCTACCAAAATTCTGAGACGAGTGTAACATTACATGTCCTTTTTTTACTACGTTATTTATACTGTGTTTAGTTTTTAAATTGATTTTGATAACTTACATACTTAAAATCCTGGGCAACGCAGGGTACTTCAGCTAGTATATATATATATATATATATATATATTGCATACAATGAACGTTGTATTTAATTTGGATGTACTCCGTAGCGAAGCACGGGTATTCAGCTAGCATATATAGATTTATAAAAAAATCGTAAGGGATATTTATTTTTTGGATAATATCTAATCGTCGGCTGCATTAGAAAGAAAAAAAATATTTTTTTGTCTATTTAGTTATTATGCACGTGGCGATAAATTTATTTAAAGTACCAGAAAAAGAAATCCCGTGATCAGCATTTAATAAATTAAATTCTAAAAATTAATATTTAACAATTCCCCAAAAATCAGAAAATTGAGGTAAAGGTTCGAAAAAGATTTCATTTTAAAGGAATTTTTATGATTTTCTCGTGATATAAATTTTATAACCCTCAAATTATTATTTTAAATGCAAACTTAAAAAAAGTTACAAAAACAGCTTAAAAATTTAATTTTTAAAAAAATCTAAGAAGAATTTTTCAAAAATGTTTCTTAGTACACCCTTACACCATAAGAAGAATCGCCACGCAAAATTTCAGCATTTTAGGTCCAGCGGTTTGGTCTGTGCGTTGTATGTCAGTGAGTCAGTCAGTCAGTGACGGAATTGTTTTATATATATAGATAATGTTTTGTAACCTATATTTTCTATTTATTTTAGGCCGACTTTTTCAGTTTTCAGAAAAGGAAACATGATCAATATTTCAGTTATTTGCAATTTCAGCATCTTGAAAAAATGATCTAACTTGTATTACACTCAGAGGTAATTGCTCCCGCAAAATTATATAATAATAAACATTAAGTTTAAATATGCAACTTTAAATGATAACCTAAAACAAACAAAAAATTGCACTACAAATTTATACTTTTACCAACTACCTAATCCCAAATTAGTCCACACGAGAATATAAGAAAATACCTCTTTAATAATACAAAATAAGGTTTTTATAGCGTTGCTTTACAGTGGGTTTATATTAAGCGTAGAGATATCGTGCATTAAGACAACTAACTGCAAAACATTTCCCCCGCGTACATATGCAGTTATATGTACATTAGGATTTGCTTTCTTTCAGAACAAAGCTGAAATATTTCTTAAAGAATACTGCATTTCTCTTCGCACAAACTATCCCCATGTCAATAGAACACATCTTTTGATTCCTTCTTGTTATCTCAATTTGTCCTGCGTCTACTATTGCTTTTCATCTTCACTTTCTTTGGAAAGGGAAATGATGTTTAGAAAGTTTCTTTTATCAAAACTTTTGAATTCGAGCGCAGATAATTAAGATTGATGCCAAGATAATCAGCGTCTTCCTAATGAACGAGCAAACATATTTTGCTTATGGTGGGATGTCTCACATTTATTTCCCGACTGATGAGCTTACACATTCCTTTGAAAATTTTCTCCTCCTTTTATCATCGATTTTTTTTCTATTGAAAGTAAATATTTTTCCTTTTATGTATTACGCAGAGGAATATTTTTTTATCTTCCTCCGAAAAACATATTATTGTGATTAAAAAATATTCCTTACCATAACGGCAATTTATAATCAATGTATTTTGGGCTTCTCTAAAATATTTAACAAATTAGCTAACTACACTAAATTAGGTAACAACGAGATCGTATAGACAAAACTAACTGTGGAAATAAATACCACAACTTTAGCTAACAACCCGCAATGCCCCAACTAATCATATTCTCAGCCTCTTTACCCGTATGAGGGGCGCCGTTTGCACAGTACAAACGCCTAAATCTAGAATTTTTTCACTTGCATTCAATGTATACCAGTTAAATGAGAGGAAAAATGGTTAGTGCTGCCATCTGTTATCAGTTTAAACAAGTAAAAACATTTTGCAACCTTTAATTGGAAAAAATTTTAAGATTTTTTTAGGTTAAAAATATCGAGGGGGGGATCTGCATCGTGCAAATGGTGGAGGTTATTGCCCCTGAAAAGGTTATGGCTTGCACTCCAGTTAATCCCCAGAGTGCATATCGGGGCTTCTGTCTCAAGAGCTTCTGGAGCTAACTTTGCGTTCATCCTCTAGCATCGAGATAGTTTACGTGACCTGCGATTGGTTTGACGTATTACATGGTCATTGCGTTCAGCTTTGTGATTGGTTAAAATTTTTACCTCTAATGCTACGATCCGCTCTGGAAGCAACGTCATCAAGGCCTAAACGTTTCGCGACAAAATATCTATTTCTCATTCTTGAATTTGTGTTTTATTAATGATCTGTTCTAATGTTTCCTGAAAGCCACATTTCCTTCCTCTCGGTATTAAAAGCCGACCGAAAAATTCAAAATTAAGCAAATAAATTTCTTATACGATTGAAAAAGATCATTAGGAAAACATTATCTTATGACTCAAGGTGGAAGATGTTAAGAGAATGAGGTTACATTAATGTTACTATATTCTCTAAGCTGTGTCAAAATTTTCCCATTATTCATTTACAGAAGATTAACCTTTATATTTTGTTAAAAATATACTTTAGTAAAATTATCAACCCAGTTTTATAATCTATTAACACTTTTAAACTATATACATCATATTATGAAATGAGAAAAAATAATTATTATGTGCCATTAATGAACCGTTGGATATAATATTTCATGTGAATTACGAGAAAGAGGAAATGTAAAATTTTTACTTATGCTTTTGATTTTCTCGTTCTTCAAACAAATTTGGCTCTTACCATGTTTGTTCCAAAATAATTAGATAAATTCCTGCCATTCTCATAAAGATACCGTATATTTCGAATCATAAGACACACCACATATTTATCGGAGGATTTTTAGAAATGAATATTTTGTATTTTGTTACGTTTATAAAAATATTTTTTTCTTATTTAATAAAGATAAAAGATTGATAATATATATATATATATATATATATATATATATATATATATATATATATATATATATATATATATATATATATATATATATATATATATATATATATATATATATATATATATATATATATATATATATATATATATATATATATATATATATATATATATATGTATATATATATATATATATATACATATATATATATATATATATATATATATATATATATATATATATATATATATACATATATATATATATAATACATATATATATACATATATATATATACACACACATATAGTATATATATATATATAAAATAAAATATCTATTTTATTTTAATGTTACCTTCGGACCGTAAAATTCACCCCAATTTCAAGTCTATTTTTTATGTAATACGGTACGTCTTATGGTCCGAAAAATACGGTAAATGAATTGTAAAGGCATAAGAATTTATTTGCACCTCTGTTTTTTTTTTTGGCATGTATTCAAACTTTCTATTCATCAACGTTTATTTCAACCCCAAAATTATTATACATCTAAATGCATGAGAAATTCTTTAAAAATAAAAAAATATTTCAGAGACCACCAAACATGTCATATTTTAATTTTGTAAACGTGAATGCCTCTTGTAAATGTGAGTAGTATAGATAGGTACAGCTCACTAACTTTACGTTTAAAATTTAAAAATATTTCTATCTACTGAAAACTGTCAAGCTTCATTAAAACCAATAATTAAGTAACTACCCCAAAATCCGATTACAGCTTTAACAATAGTGGGCTGATAACCAGCTTCACCACTCATTCGAAAATCTCAAATTTTCTGGTTAAAAATCACAGCATATTCTCTCTCGCATTATTACTTTTACAGAGTTTAATGTCCATTAAATGCATTATAATAACGCCATCAGTTGATATCACAAAGCAATTTGTCAATACATAAGTCAAATAAATCTCCGCTTACACTCGACCACTAACCTCAGAAATGTGATTGAGGAAAGTTTGATTGATGTCCAGAAAGGAAGTGACCGGTGAAAATCTCATTAATCATAGTCATTAAGTCATAATGTGCAATTATCGTTTACTGATATTACTCTGTCTTATCAAGATTAAAAGCATTACTTTTTAAAACTATTTAGTGAAACATACGCTTTGAAATACACGAGTTGGTTGTTTTTTCGATATGTTTGAAAAATAATGGTAAAATGGCATACTGACACTTAAGTTTTTCAATTAGTGTGCAATTATATTTAAAGAAAAGTCACAATACTTATGGTCCGAAGACTTTATTCTCTGAATATATTCTTGAAATGAATATATTCAGGGAATGACACTTTTATTTGAAATGATTCTATGCAATTTTAAAAATACTATTTTTGCGCCCACAACCATTAAAAGAATCTTTAAAACTCGACTTATTTACCTATTAAATATTTATGTATAATGAGTTTGGTTATAGTTCAAATTTTTAAATGAAGCTTTTTACCCACATCTTTTCCAGAATGTTTTTTATATGATTCTAATTCTTTACTACGAATAAATTTACTATTTTCAGTTCTACTGTAAGCATTTCTAAGAAGTACAGGACCATTTCTAACATTTATTTGAAGGCTAATGCGTAGAGAAATATTTGAACAAGTACTGTAGATTATAAACCACCACAGTATTTGCTGATGGACTATGCCTAAAAACATGGGAGAAAGAGGTAGACTTGCTGCTACTTCATAGGAAATCGTTAGAAACCTTAGCTAACAGTGAAGTGAAAAATGATGGATGATAAAATTTATCTAAGGATGTACTAAACTATGTCTGAGTATTTCGTCTTCTGTTACCTTTAAGCTTGTAGAAAATGAACTAAGTTAACGTAAAATGTACAATAAAATTTTCCGGTTGTTTTCACATCAGTCATGTAAATAATTACTAGGCATCTGCTTCATATACTTAAAAAAATCTAATTTCTGAAGTTAGATTTGTCATTACAATCTAACACAGTGATTCTCAACCTTTTTAAAGCTGTCGCCTCCCTAAGGAACGGAAAATTTTTCAGCCCCCCTCCCCTTTTGGGAAAATCCTGTAAATTAGGGTATGGAGAATGTGGGGAGGGGGTATTGAATTATAAAGGCAAAAATGTTAAGTACTTTTTTCAGTAGACTTACACACTAAATATATTTGATTTAACTCGATACTTTTGCCCTGGAAGGTAATTGCATTCCTTTTGTTAAAATTAAAATTACTAATGCAAAAGAAAGCTTAAATGCTCTTTTATGTTAAAAATTATTTTATTCTTAATTATATAATGAACAGCAAAAAAATTTACATTAAAAAAGTAATATCAATGAAACAATCAAGTATATCAGTGGGATGGTTGTGCTTGATGGTTCAGAGCCAGTTTCTGAACATTCGTTTCAATATTTTTATAGAGATGAAGGCGCAAGTCCTCTCTTTCCGATTTGGAATCGACTTCTCTTTTTTTTGTAATTAGATCAATCCCATCACTGAATCCTCGCTGACAAGGTAAGAGGAAGGGAAGGCAATTAAAAAATTGTTGACGATAGTCCACAGTTCCTTGGTAGAGACAACTGATGTTACTTTAGAGCCAAAATTCTTTGAGACGATCACCATTCTGGAAGCTGGCTTTCAAAGTTTCATTTGTTGTAAGTTCGACCAATTCCTCCTGAATCTAAACCAATGCTGTCTCAATATTCATGAAAGGGTTCATGACCCATTGAGGGGCTTCCGGGAACAAAATATCCTCAAAACGCTCAGAAAAGTCCTTGTGCAAAGACTCGAGGTGTTGACAGTAAACTTGTGTTTCATCGAAGGGGATTTCACTGGTCTTATGTAGATCCAACAAGATTGGAAACTGGCTGAACTGTGACCAAAATTCTGCTTCCAGAAAGTGTGTTTTTCGGGAAGGCAGAAATAACAGATTTTGTTGTGATTAAATTGAGCTCTTCTCCTTGAAGGTACAAATTAATGCCATTGAATTTTGCGAATAAATCGGTCATGTAAGCAACATCAATCTTAAATTGTAGCAATCTGTCTCTCAGAGCTACATCTTTCTCTTAGAAATACTGAAGTGCAGAGTCGAAAAGATTCCAGAACCTATTGAGGTAGAAGCCTTTAGAGAGCCAGTGAACCGCGGTGTGTAGAAGCAAGCGATTGAATTCTTCATCGTTGTCCTTACACAGCTGCCCGAATAATCGATCTTTGAGAGTATTACTGCGAATTTTGTTCACAGCAGAGATGACATATTGCAATGACTGATGCAAACGGTCGCTGAGGTTTTTTGCAACTAAATCACGCAGTGAACAGCTAAAATACCTAATAACTCTTTCTTCAAAAGGGCGATAAACCCACGATAACGACCCACCACTGAAGGAGCTCCATTGATGGAAACAGACATAATGTTTGCAAATAGAATATTTTTCTCTTTAAAATAATCTTTGACAGTATTAAAAATAGATTCACCTTTAGTATCTGCAATCAAACTTCTTGCAAAAAGCATCTCTTGAATATTTTTTCCTTCCTTCACAAACTGGACGTACGCTAACACTAAAGCTTCATTAGTACTTGGCAAGGTTAATTCATCATCTTGAAGAGAAAATTCGGTGAGTATCAAAAGTTTGCATAAGAAAGCTTCAATATCTTCAGCCATCTCATCAATTCATCGTCGCACTGTATCATTGCTTAATGGGACATTTTTTATAACATTGGATGCAGCTGGTTGGTGTGAAATCTTTTCTAGAACTTCCTTGACAGCCGGAAGTATCCTCGCCGATAGTATGATCTTTCCTTGATTCTGCAATTAATTTTGATATATTATAAGAGGCTATCAAACCATCGTCGTATGTTTTGATGAGATAAGCATGAAACAGACGGTGCCTTCAGAAACTTGTCCCTGATGTTCGTAAAAAAAAGACAAAAATTCCAACAAAAAGGAATTGATCACCTATAAATGGGAATAAGCCTACAATGACATACATATCCTTCTCATTTATAGTAAATCACGTTTCTCAGTTAAAAACTTCGAAGTCACAACCGTCGCATCGTGTCCTTACTGGGGCGAATCAACAATTAGTATCGCCTTGTGTATAAGGGAGCCATGGTATCACACACTGTAAAATGGCGACAAAACCTAAGGACAATTGTAACCGTGATTGTTTATATTATTTTAAATGAAATTATTGGGATTGGGAGTTTATTATATTATTCTTATATTAATTATATTTATTAATTATGATTTTGATTTAGTAACTTATTGGTTCATGATTGTGGCTAGTACATTGATGTGCTTCCCAAATAATGGAAATTAACTCTGGTTATATTGACAAATCAATTTATTGAATATTAACACACATAAATAATACACTCCAAAATTACTCAATATTTCCTCCGACATTTA
Source organism: Dolomedes plantarius (assembly GCA_907164885.2). Classification (NCBI taxonomy): domain Eukaryota; kingdom Metazoa; phylum Arthropoda; class Arachnida; order Araneae; family Dolomedidae; genus Dolomedes; species Dolomedes plantarius. The sequence continues at coordinate 144,908,668 of OU015497.1, forward strand.
CACATTATTATAACTTCATTCCTACTAAATTAATTCTTTACGACACCTATGTTTGATTCATTCACTTATTATAACAATATTTCATACTGCCTCTATACATATTATTTTCAATTTTACTCCTACTAAATTAATTCATATATATATGCAAAACATTATATTAAATTGTTGGTACGAATTATCGGTCTATTACTCAACATCTTATATTCAAAAACTATATTCATCGCGCTCTATCTTAATCATTATGGCTATACACTGAGAAGCAATGATACAATATAAAAGGGAAATGCAAAGTCGGTACCTCAGCAGATGACGGTTGAATCCCTCTGGGCAGCTGGCACTCGTAATGATGAATTCGTCGTCTTTATCATCAAACGGAATTCGGGCATCTCTTTATCTGGAATACGGCTCCGTCGTTCATTGCAGACACTCGGCATGGGACACTGGGCGCTCGACAACTTCTATCTCCAAACCTTTACTGCACTCGATCACGGCTCCGTCGTTTATTGCAGACACTCGGCATGGGACACTGGGCGCTGACACTGGGCGCTCGACAACTTCTGACTGACTCTCACTTCTCAGGTTATCCCTCTGTCTTCACACTATTTTTTATTTCATATATTTTCTTACTAATGTCTCCGCCTCTTATAATTTTCATTGGTTATCTGGAAATTATCATGCCATCGCCATTCGTCCGTGCTGCCTCTCCTCAATTCCCTTTTACCAATGCGCGTCGAGGGCGGGATTTATAAATTCTCCCTCAATTTTAACTTTTTCCCATGCTTTGGCTTCAAGTAGGGTGGGCCGTTTTATAGCCATCAAAAATTTTCTTTTATTCTCTTCTTGCAACTCGCTCTCTTCCACTTTTATCTTCTATTTATTGCTACAAACATTATCTCTAATTTTCGTTCCGGTCTATGGCTTTCTTCCCTTCTCTTTTATTGCCCTGTTTCTTTATTGCATTTAACAATTATTTTATTTTATTTTGTATTTTTCCATGCTCCTGTCCCTGGCCGTAACACTACTGTCATGTCCCTATGACAACAATCATTTTCGGTGACATATTCGTAAAAGTCCAATTAACTCGAAGTATTCATTATATAATGGCACAATACAAGTGCTCTAAACTGCTAAATACCAAAATCAAAGGCAATCACTTTGTGGCACCTAGGTATGTTTCACCGAGTAGAGTGAATATGCAGAAGATGTGGTCTTAAATACCATTTTCCAAAGGGAGAAGTGAAGCCATCTACGCCATGTGATTTGAATGCTTAATGTGGATGCATTCAAAACAAACGACAGTGTATATTTTTGTCGATTTTGGAGACTGTGTATGTTTTAATAAACAACACATCAGTCATCTTATTTTTATTTATTTATTTGTCATTTCATATAGATAAGAAAGGAAAGTACTTATGTAGAACAAGAAAAGTGATCCTCGGTGATAAAAACTGAAGCCAACGTCACACAAATTAAGCCATTTAGATTTCTCTACATAAATATTTCCTAATGTTTTATCAGTTAGAATGAAAGAATTGATTAAAGATTAATAAAGAAGTTAATTTAGAGTATTCAATAACATTCATAGTTTGTAGAGGAAACTAAAAATATATTGAACAACTGACGTATGTTTTAAATTGTGGCCATCACTTGGTTTATCGGCCTTCATTTCACCCAATGGAAAACTCTTGGTTAGGACCCTTTCTCTTGTATTGCTACCCTGTCGCATTATACAAGATTTAAAGAAATGTAATTAAATTCTTGACTAAAACAAAATAAGCATCCATTTTCGAAATGTTTGACATTCCTCGTTAGTTTTGTGTAGATATCTTAACTTCTCGAATTTATTTTCTCTTTCAAAATCCGATACACGGTATTGAATTTTTGTTTGGGGACGAAATTTTTGAAAGGATAGATCGTCCATGAAGGGAACTTTTAAAATGTTCAACTTTAATTTGTAATTCGCTAGGAATCAATCTCAATGCCAGAGAGTGCACTCTCTAAGCGAAATTGATTTTCAAAGTGGAGAACATCATTCTAGCAGACGAAGCGTGACAGTGATGCATTAGCTCTAAATAAGTCATGCCTTTTCATTTGTCACATCTGCGCTGATAAAACAAAAATACCTCTCCTATTACAAGCGAGGAATTAAACAACTCTTAATGCACCACTTAATTTCCTCAATTATTAAAAGATCAAAACTGGTGTTTGACAGCTTTAATCACTTGATTGGCTTGGTAGTTATCGCCCAAGTTAATTCCTTTTATTAAATTTTAAGAAGATCAAAAGAACATCATTCAAAATAACTGGAGTGCGAATAGTTGTATTCCGAAGCTGTGAAGAGACGTTTAATTCATTTGCAAGACTTCTTAACGGTAATTTAAGGAGTGTACTCAGCATTCTAACTGTCAAGATATTAAACATACATTTCACAAAACGAAGTGAGATATAGACTCAAATGTAGTTGAAGATTAAATGACATTTAATTAAATTGACAAGTCCAGGCTAGAACCAATATGTTTCGATATAGTATGGGTTTAAATCTATGACAGAAATGTCATTGTTTTAAGAATAATAAAAAAAATTTGAGAATTCTCAAATATTTTTGGGAGAATTCTCGATTTGTTAGACTCTTTTATTTCTACTTTGATTTATTTTTCTTATTCACTGAGTATAACTTTTAAATTAAAAAGATTCATATCTACTTCGGTATTGTAATAAAAGAAATGTGCCTCACTCTTTGAAATGGTAAATAAATAACGGGATGAAATGGTAATAAATAATGGGTTATTACCACTATTTATTACCATTACATAATAACGGGTCGAAATGGTAAATAAATAACAAGTACATGGTACCACAGAATGTACTGCCACATTTCTGAGGTTCACAGGTGGGTCAGTGGTAGGTGTAGGGCAGCGCGGGAGGGGGCAACAGTTCGGGCGAATTTTCTAGTTATAAGTAGACACCATAAGTTGGTCCGGTGAGCATCGCAGTTTAGTTATCGAGGCGTTCCTTAAAAACAACGATTATGTAACCGCGACACATAGGGCGTTTAGGACTTGCATCGGGCTCAATGCAACATTCCTTGTCGAGAAACAATCCTGCGTAAGTTTTCAAATGTGAGAGCTAGTGGGTCTGCGTTACCAAAGAAACACTGTGTACCCCACGAGTGGTCGTCCTTGGGACATTAGAATACCTAAAAATGTACAACGAGTCCGTGAGACCTTTTTTCGTGGGGAAATTGCCATCATTCCCCAAGAGATGACCAATAGAGTGATGGAAAAACTTTAGACAATGGCAGTGCATCGCAAATAACGGGCGCCGCCCGAGTGATGTTATTTTAAAAAACCTAGTGGAAAAAATCTATATTATAAATACTCATCGAAAATACTAAGCTTCTTTTCTGTAAATTGTTTCGTTTATTTTTTATTACCCTTTAAAATGTGGTAGTTCATTCTGCTGCATCCTGTAGAAAAAGTGGGAGATGTGTTGATTATGTGTAAGTACTTCCCGATGGACAATCACTAAGAGAAACAAAAGTATTTTACTCTTCTAGTAAATTTTGAATCTGGCTGTTTAAAATATTCAATTTTGTTACCAGCATTATATATTATATTTGAACTACTTAAACATTTCCGTTTAATACATTTCGTTTACTGATATGACTCAAATATCAAACTTGAGAGTAAAATATTGAGTTGTAAGTAGTTTAAAGGTTTAATGATCCATGCTTAAAAAAAAATATGAGAAACTGTAAACTCAATAAAGTAAATACTCCTTTGTAAATATTCAAATTTTTATGGCTTGTTAAATCTTTAATCAGAAAATTAACTTAATCCAGTAGTCGCTGAAATCATGATACTCTAAATTCGAGTTAAATTGATAAAATGAGAATTTTTTTCCTTTGGAAGAAAATATTTTTAACTCCTTGATTAAATTCTTTCATCTAGATCAATGACAATGTGTTGCTTTGAAAGATAGAAAATAAAAGAAATACGAATGTAAAGCTATATTTTCTCCTTTTTTTCATATTTTACGTGAAGTGTACTGTTTCTTCATATTTCCTAGTCCTCATTCTTTCTATGTATTGTTTTAATTTGTATATGGTCGTTGATCAAAGCTTGCTTTTTTTTGGCCTTTTCAACTTTCTTTATAATGATCTTTTGTCAAGACCTTGAGTGAAATCTGTTTTACTAAAACGTCAGGGCTGGAATTCTACCAGCTGAACTACTTCAGATTTATGAGGAAGTGCTATTCGCAATGATTTCCTTTCTATAGTCTCAAATTTTTATCTCTACATTAACGATGTGGAATTCTGTTTTGTCAATGGGAGGAAATTTTACTCAGATTGATTTCCCTTACATAGTTCGCCTTTATTTTAAAGCTTACGCCACTAAATGTTGGCTTGGTCATTTTAATTCTTTTTTAATTATTTACGGTGCTGCATTTTTGTCAATAGTGAATATTTGTCATACATTTACTGAGGTTTAGAGGTCCATTATTGTCTATTTAACTGATATGGGTTACTATAACGAAAGTTTAACACGACAGTGCTCTGATCCCGGATCTCCAAACCTGGAGGTTGGTAATACACCAACTGAGCTCAATCAGCTCATTTGGTATGAGAAGAAGTTTAAGTTTCAAAAACTACCTCGTTTGATACCTTTACATAACACATTTGGTATTGCAAATTAATGATCATAACAAAATGCATATTCGGGTCATTATAAAGTTGACTAAAGTATTAGCTAAAATCTTTTGTTTTTCTTTCAGTTTATAGATTCGTTGTGTTTAAAATGGTTTATTTCTTGACACTAATACATAATCATCGCATTAATTACTTTTTCTATGTCCCGATCGAGGGTAATCTTCAGAACACACAATTAAAATTTGATAAATGTCGTTTCCGAAGCAAATATAAGAAATGTAAGAATTAAATCAAAGGACAGGCGTCACATATAACTCGACAGCCGATCTTTTATCTCCGTGGCTGAACACTACTTCCCTCATACCACAAATTAAATCAAGCAGTCACATTTAATTACGGATAATGCAATGAAATATATCTCGCTATTTCCTTTGCTTCCATCAATTCCATTAACAATAACTGTGTTAAATCTTTGTACAGGAAAAAGAATCATTTCCTAGCTCTCCGTTAGTCTTGAAGGTGATATCTTATCGAAAGGAAAGTTAGTTAATCATCAGAGCTGAACTTACTTCTTGACAACCTTCGATTATGCATCAACTACATTGCCAATTCCGAAGATAATATAATAAAACATATTATATTATCTTTTGGAAAATGTATCTTAGCAAAAGTATAGAAAATTTTTGCCATTTCTCTCTCCGCTTTATGTTTTTTTCTCAAAATATAATACTTAAGCCTTTACCCATTTTTTATCTTTAAACAAGAATAACATAATGTAGATTCGTTGAAATTTATTTTATATATATATATATATATATATATATATATATATATATATATATATATTTATTTATTTATTTATTTATTTATTTATTTATTTATTTATATATATCTGTGGCTTGGTACAAGAAGTGCCTAAGTCAGTTTTCTCAAAGATGACTTTGTTTGCTTATGTCTCTTTAGAAAAATATTATTTTCAATGTAAAAAGTACCCAAGTCTGTACAATGGTTTAGAAAACACTTTTAAAGCATCGGACATATTTAGGCACTTCTTACATTGAAAATAATATTTTTTAAAGAGACATAATCAAGCAGAGTCATCTTGGAGAAAACTGACTTAGGCACTCCTTGCACCTAGCCACAGATATATATATATATGTATGTATGTATGTATGTATGTACAATAGCATTATCTTTTTAAGGAAATGGTACTCTTCACATAAGTTGACTCAGAAAAACAAGTTTCTATAAAATCTAAGAAATATTTACTGAATCCAGTAAAGATCTTTAATTATTAAAAACTTAAAACTTAAACTCACGGCGCAACAGTCCGATGTGGACCAGGGCCGGCGGTACCCATCTCCGCTTTCGTAACCGTGGGCTTGGGGTGCCATACAGCATATGTCTCAGTCAGGTGGTCAACCTGACATGGGACCCCCAGAGTTTAGTTCCCAAGAATGCTGGTCCACCTATATGGTACTTCCAGAAAAATGGCCAGCGAAACCACAATGTCATATGGTGTTAAGAATAATGTCCAAGAAACCGTCTGCCGCATTGAAAAAAAAAGTACTTTTCGAAAATATATACTTTTATTTCTATAAATTATTTCGTTCATTTTTCATTACCCTTTGAAATGTGGGAGTCCATTCTGCCGTACCCTGTATCAAAATCAATGCTTAATCTAAAATTATTCTAATACGGTAGCAAAATTCATATTTTATTTTGTTCATATTTTGGAAAAAGAAAATAGGAAATAAGTTGCATTAAAAAGAAATTTTAAGAATACTTATTTTATTTAAATTTATCCACCAAATACACCTCGTAACATTAACTTGGTAAAAAAAAACTTCTAAAACTGAACCCAAGAAATTTTTTTATATTAAAAAAACTTTACTTTCTTAACCCAGACATTTCACATAATTACTTTTCCAATCATTAGTATATGAATAAATTAAAGTAATATGTTTCTTTCCATCTCTTATGAACCATTCATTAGTATAGCTTTTTTTTCTTTTAGAAATGTAATGCACACTGTAATAACCTCGGAAATTTACCCACTCTCATCTAAAATTAAATGCTTGTAATTAATTACTACGCAACGGGTAGAATAACTATTCTCTTGTTCGCTGAAGGAAATTGGAGCTCATCTATTGAAATTAAAGTTCACCGCAAATGATTAACACAGTAATTGATTGCCAATCTGAAAGGAATCGCAGGTGTTAGAATTTGGAAACAAATGATTCTAAATATAAGCCTTTTGCGCTGCTTTGAATATTTAATTATGTTTATTACTCATTTCATACGTGTCTTCATTTTATATCCATACTCAAAATATTCCTTTGAAATAACCTGCAATTGTTTTATATTCATTTATGGATATATCTCCTAATGATAAAAGTATCATATGCATCTATGAAAGTTGTGAATATGATTAACGAACTAAAAATGCTCACCGAATGACTTTGTGATGGTTTTGCTTTCCCCGAACAAAACAATATTGCTTTTAGCATATAAAAGCTTCAAAGAATCCATATTTTTCTCTAAAAACTTCTTCCTGAGTGAGATATGATTAGCACTGCACAACAATTCCTAACTAAAGAAAATATACATTTAAGTGCCTGAACAACTGGCATACCTTTCTAATATTTGGTAATTTCACTTCTGGATCGTGGAACTGCAGAAACGTGACGGGACATGGGCTCCATGAGCTTTGTGAGGAAGTCTGTAGACAATGAACACCATGTCTCCAGAAGAGCATCCCCGATTCTATTTTGTCTGTAGATGGATGATCTCTTATTTGAACTATACATTGCATGGCATCGCAGATATATTCAATAACGTTGAGATCTGGTGGACAAAGGAGCCATTTCATGTTCCAAAACTTGGGGGAGTGTTCCTCAAACCATAATTTGGTGTCTGTGGATGTGTGTGGGTGCTCATTCTGTTGTTGGAAGACGCCCAAGCCCATGAGAGAGAATGTATAACATGAATGGCTGTGGCACATCTGAAAGGCAGTTAACATAGCGTTCACTGGTAAGAAAAGTTGTAGCCGTATGAGGGGTCATAATCCGTGCCACTTTAACATACCCCATTCCATTACTGAGGAACAACCAGTGTGCACAGTTCCTTATTGTAATGGTGGATTCGTTGATTTATGGTGTGTTCCTTACACGCGTACCCTTTCATCTACCCGAGTCAGTTGGAAACCAGATTCGTCTGACCAAGCTATTCGTCTCGAGCTTTGGAATGTTTAGTGGTGGTTTTTCTGAACGCCTACGAGTAACAGAGCTCTGTGTCGTAAGGAAAGCAATGGCAACGAATCGGCTATTAAAGCTCGTATCGTGCAGTGAACGTTGTAAAACATTGACCCTGGTGTTGGTAGAGACCTCAGTATTGAACTGCGACGTTATTTGCGGCAATATTGCATTCCTTTCTCTTGAAATGATTCTCGACAAATGGAGCCAATTATCGTCATTATCCAGAGTCTTGCGACGGCCACACTGTTGCTGTAGATTCAATGCTTTATCGGAAATATTCTTTTCAAAGTACACACTTGAAATTGCCAATCATAAAAATCTAAATTTTACCTGTATCTCCAAAATGCAATGACCCATCTCGCAGGCACCATCTATCGTACCTCCCGGGAAATAGCTTAAATCATGATCACCTGCCATGTTCACTGCGTAATTAGCTCCTAAAGCTATCACTGGTGTCTTTCACTTCATATATGCTGCTTGCGGACGAAACTATTGACGAGAAAGTGTGTGCTGGTACATATTTTGAATGGGATCGTCTATCCCAGATACTCTGGCCCTTCAGTGTGCATATCCAGCGCTTTGTTCTTAACGGGTCTAATGTTTGAAGGAATCATCGCTTTTCGCCCTAAACGATATCGGACACAACTGAGCGCTCACCATTATATCGACCTGTCTGTCTCAACAGTGATTCAACTCGGGGTCTTTCATCCTTGCATCTCACATATGAACTACCTTCATGATGCTTAAAGAAATTTTCTTCGACTTATCGCACATTTCTGCTGCCTCACATATTTCTGCTTGTTGAAACCGACGACAAAGGATATAGGCCTGCACAATTGTGGTTATTTAATAATATATTTAATTATGGGGAGATGCCAAGTTTTTCCACGATGAATATTGTTACATATTTACTTAAAGCTTCATTTCCGACCTCTATGGTCGCACTGTGGCTATTTGCTAGGACCAAGATTTGAACCCGAGTGTCTGAACAATCTCGGCGAACTGTGAAAGCGTTATTTTTATGGACTTCTGTCGTAATTGTTTATAGATAAAATATATGTTTCCAATTACGAAGCTGTTCAAATAATTATGAATAGTTAATGGCTGTACATTATGCGCATTTGGCCAGCTAATACGAACAGAGAGCACCGATTACGACATTTTACCTATTGGTATGTCTCAACAGTAAGGAGAATTTTAGATAATTGACAATTTCAATAAAGCAAATGTATACTTTTCAAAATATTTATGACTTTTGGGAGAAATTTTAGTAAACAAGGCATTAAAAACTTTTTCTGGGAGCTTAAGAACATCATAAAACGGCAATTCTATACCTGTGGTTACAACTATACTTCTTTTAAGGAAGAATATATGAGTGAAGAAATACAGAGAACATATCGCGTAGCTTACAGTAAAAGGGCTCAACAAAATATTCATTACCATATATGTTTTAAGATAGATATGATATATATGTATAGAGAATATACTCACTTCTTCTCCTCAATTTTGGGTGTATATAATTTGAAGTGGCACTCTATTTGAATTTGAAACAAACACAGTTTATACATGAAACAATGTTTATTGAATTCGTTGCACATATAATTGGCTTTTACAGCAATAAGCATACGTACTACTTGTACGGAATATATATAATATCATTCAATAGAAATACACATTTCGAATACTCACAAACAGTAAGTCAAACCAGCAGTACTGCCACGTAAACTTCGGGCCTGCTAAGCACTAGCGCAGGATAACACCTTTTCAACCTTAACAACAACTTTTTTTATTAATGACGCTGTGTGGTATTTATACTAAGCGCGTATGCCGAAATTAGCATATCTAAAGCAGCTTCTTTAATTCATTCACTCAAAAGTTCGATTCTTGTGAATCGAATCTTGTGTATACCTTACATATGTTATAAGATATATATCTGTATGTGAAAGGTAAACTATCATAAGTGAATTTTCTTCATTTTCGATATTTTTATTTAAATGACTTCTTTTGGATGGAGCTTCTTCGAGGAAAATTGTAATACATGCAAAATAAGATAGTGGGTTAAATATGGACTTAAAAACTATCCCATATGTAAATCCTGATGAGAGGTAAACCATCACAAAGCTGTCTTGAAAAGCTCTCCTGAAAAATTGGAATTTTGCTCATATGATAGTTTACCTCTGACGTACAGATATGTTTTAAGGTATATATGTTATAAGATAGATATGTTATAAAAAATATTTTTATCACTATTTGAAGAAATTTTATTAAACAAGGCTTTAAAAAAATTTTCTGGGAGCTTGAGAACACCATAAAAGGGTAACTTTATTTGTGTGCCTTAAATTATCCTTCCTTTAAAGAAGAATATATGAGGGAAGAAATATGAGAACATACCGCGTAGCTTACAGTAAAAGGACACAACGAAATATTCATTACTAAATATGTTATAAGATAGATATGATATACATATGTTATAAGATGTATTATACAGTATGCCCACTAAAGTCCCTTCCCACCCTCTTAACTTTGGAACGGCTGCTGCTATATTCATAAAAGTGGTGTCTAGGTATAGTAAAGTAGCCATGCGCTACTGAATGAAACCACCTACCACGCCACCTGGTGAAAAACTGCGGAGTTAGCATTCCTATCTCGAAAACGGAAGGAGATAGGGAAAAAAAGTGATTTACAAAGTTGTAGAAAATCATCGATTTAGTACGAAAAGATACCTTGTGGACATTAATGCAAAGAATAGAACGGTTAAAACGTGCATTTGTTTTTTCGTGATTTCCTACACTGTGACGTCACGAAACTTGAACGAAAGGATAAATGATTATCTTTCGGGCAAAACACGACACCGCAATGTGCACAGTGATATATCGCTTTTGATCCCCAATCAAAGACCGCGGTTCAAACCTCGACGGTTTCATCCTTATACTGATTGTCTTTATAAACAGAGTACACAATACGTAGATCGTGTAAAATAGTGTCGCATCAACTCAACGCAACTTGCGCTTGGTGTTCGAAATTTTTGCAGTATGCAAATACGTAAGAAACGTCACGCTTGTTCACCTGAGACAGCTATAAAAGAGACATCTTCTTGGGGTTGTAGTATGTTGATGCTTGTGGTCATGGCTGAGTATTCCAAAACTAAGATCTCCAGTGAAGCAGTACCTCGTCAAGGAATTCGGGGACCAAATAATTGGGTATGGCGGTTTCGAAGAGTGGCCTCCAAGTTCGCCTGATCTGACTCCACTGGACTTTTTCCTGAGGGGATACCTGAAACATAAGGGTTATGCGACCCCTCCACAAACATTGCAGGACCTTAAACGACGCATTACGGACGCTTGTGCAAACGTGTCATGCTCTATGCTCCAACATGTGCAACGTGAGATTCAAATGAGGATCCAAATGTGTGTTGCAGCTGACGGTGAGAAGTTTGAACATCTCAAATAAAGGTATATTGTTAAAATTAGTTTTTTTCTTTCTCAGATCCTTTTGTCACGTCACAGTGTAGGAAATCACGAAAAAACAAATGCGCGTTTTAACCATTGTAGTCTTCTCATTAATATCCACAAGGTATCTTTTCGTACTAAATCGATGATTTTCTACAACTTTGTAAATCACTTTTTTTCCTTATCTCATTCCGTTTTTGAGATAGGAATGCTAACTCCGCAGTTTTCCACCAGGTGGCGTGGTAGGTGGTTTCACTCAGTAGCGCATGGCTACTTTACTATACCTAGACACCACTTTTATGAATATAGCAGCAGCCGTTCCGAAGTTAAGAGGGTGGGAAGGGACTTTAGTGGGCATACTGTATGTTATAAAGTATATATGTTATAAGATAGATATGTTATAAGAAATATTTTTATCATTCTTTGAAGAAATTTTGTTAAAAAAGGCTTTAAAAACTTTTTCTGAGAGCTTAAGAACACCATAAAAGGTTAACTTTATTCGTGTAACTAAAATTATCCTTCATTTAAGGAATATTATATGAGTGAAGAAATATGAGAACATATTGCGTAGCTTACAGTAAAATGGCACAACAAAATATTCATTACTGAATATGTTATAAGAGAGATGTAAACTTACACAAGAATTCTGTAACAATCTCTCGGTGGAAATTATGAAAAATGTAGCTAATAAATAAGTATTAAATGCATCGTTTAATGTCTCACATTAATATTTGCAGTTGTCCAAGCGCCTCGCATTAATATTTTTAGTTGTCTAAGAATTCCACATTAATATTCATAATGGTCAAAGTTTCTAGCATATTTGTTAAGTTTAACGCAATGAAAGAACATATTAATTCGTCATAATACATCTTTCCTGTTCACCTGCCATAACGCTTAGTTGTAAATTTGAAAGAGCATCTGATATAATTTGTTCTATTCGAATCGTGTAATCCATACAGTCTAGTAAGAAAATATTTCTCAGAAAAATAGAAACACCATGTTTTACACTTTAAGTCTAACTGATTTATGTCTGAGACTTCATTACTGTGTAACTTAGAATGTTTAGGGGCCGATTTTGAAAGTATGAGAGTTCATATCTTGCTTTGATCCCATTGCGGAAGAAAGGAAAATTTTAAATTATGTTTTGATATCTAGGTAAACGCACTGCCTGACGATGCTATAATCTGAAAGATTAGCAAAATGAAAACTTAAGCAAACTTTGTTAAGGGCAAGTATATATTCTTGAAAGTCTCAACATGCATTCATAAATTTATTATACGTAGTAATACTTATTCCTTCCTTTGGTTAAATCATAATAAAACTTCCAACTAAAAATGAGTCAAATGATATTGTAAATTTTTAATATAATTTTACGGAATATAATATATCGCTGAGTTATTATTTGTGTATAAAAAAATTACCATATTCCTGAAGACAAAACTCTAATTAATTTTTACCGTGTAGGAAAGAAAAGAATATAGAATCTTTATAATTTAGCGTAAATTACTACAGTAAGTTAAGCAACTTACTGTGGTAATTTACGCTAAAACACTTGTTATGCTTGTAAATTACTGTATTTATTTACAAATATAACAAGTGTATAAGAATTTACATAAATAACATATATGAATGCACAACTACGTGTATAAATAAGTACACAAAAATTTTGTTGCTTAACAAAAGTACAAAGCAGATATAAAGTAAAATAATTTAGTACCTGGTTATTTTTAAATTTTGGCTACCCTCATTTAAAATACGTTTGGTGATGAATTTGAATAAAACGTGGTATACATTTTAGTAATTTCAAGATAATATATATACACAAGAATTTTTCCTTTGGAAATATTTGTGCTCTTAGAGAAAATTATTTATTAGAATTGTATTATTGAAAATATTTGAAGAAACATAAAATACCTCATAACTCCATAAATATGTTTAGTAAATATTGTTAAAACCCGTTCATTAAAAAAATAAATCCAACTATTTCGAATACTTTATTTCCACTATATATAAGAAGGTTTCATGAAATAAATTAATTTTTTATGTATTTTATCTTTTATGATTAATCAAATTATCTTCAGAAATCTAGAATTACGCGTATTCATCTCATGAAATTTTATCTTGATGCTGATCATGATCTGTTTTAAATATACAACAGAATTTAAATTATACATTGAAAGCTATAATCTAAAAGATGAGTACTCAAAAGATACTTTTCAATGGATACTTAAAACGGTATTGTGACATTTTCATAATATACCTAACTTCAGTAGTAAATTTGCTAACCTTTTCTACAATCCTTTTTTTAAATATTTCTAATAAAAATTAACTAAGTTGATTGAAATGATAATGTGATTTTGTAGAAAGCAAATTTTGCATATTTATCATCCTACATTTTATAGCCTCCCTAGAACTATAAATCAATAATGTATAAAATAATAAAAATAGAATGTTAGAGCTATATTGACTGAATAAAGATTTTGGCATATTTTTACTTTCATTTTATAATGTTGTTAATTATTGTTATTTGTATAGCCTAGTTTCTTTTAACATTGTAAATTAAATCCTTCAAGTCTAAATAAATGTGATTAAAAGCTGTGATTTTCCTGTATACTATTATTATAAATGAGAATCTTAACACAAAAAATAAAATATTGATGGGTTATTACGAAATAAAAATTCTTAAAATTTAGAAATCTAGCACAATGGTACACACAAATTTTTTATTTGATTTGGTAAATTTTGCATTTACAAAATACTATAGGCTATTTTCCTATTAATTACTAAAATTTACGCCTGTAAATATTTTGCACTTACACCATCATCATGTTCATTATAAATTTTACCTCATGTATAGTTTCCACCGAAAGGACTTTAGACGAGTAGATAATTGATCAAATGCAAGACCAGCATCAAGATGAAATGAAATATATTTCAAATGCCCTCATTCTCTCATACGATTCAATAAGTTGCGAAATTTCATTGTTTGAATAAATGTGAGTTTGATGCTTTGTTTAACAACGCGAGGGTATTATTGGCTTGAATCCTCTGAACAGCAATATCTCACGGCCTGAACCTGCCGTATCTGAAGCGAAAACTGTGACACTTTCATTAATACGTGAACGAACTATTTGGTTCGTTGTCACTCAAAGGATATTAATTCAGGTTTACGACGCATAATTATTTTAAATGCTTTGTTAGCATGCCCAGAAAATTATCTTGATGAGAACAAGGAAATGTCAGATAAACATATTTTCCTTTACAGAAATCTACAAAAACATCAGTTGTCAATAAAAATATTTATGGTAAATTCTTACTCAGCAATAATGCATATTTAATGATATAAAAAGATATATATATAAGTGTGTATGTATCTATATATTTAAATAAATATGCGTTTATAAAACACCTTAACAAACATAATTTTAGATAAATAATTGCTTGGTTACTATGCACCCACACACAATCGCACACACATACACACATACATATATATATATATATATATATATATATATATATATATATATATATATATATATATATTTATTTATTTATTTATTTATTTATTTATTTATTTATTTATTTATATATATATGTGTGTGTGTGTGTGTGTGTGTGTGTGTGTCGGACTTCTACTCCCATACTATTTAATATAAGTCCGAACCTCTTTTGAATCATCATGCAGTCTGTGAACCGGTGGCGAGGATATTCATCATTATTAAATCCATCAAACAGCAAGATGTTAACACAACAGCGGGAGAAGACACTTCAATTGATCCTCCTAAACATCTTTATTAAATTCTAATTAATTACTCAGCTCCATTAAGCTATTTTAAATAACCCCAACCAATTTTAAAACCGTGCTAATACGGCACACGTCCTTTCGTCGCTTAGTTATCCATGACTCTGAAACAAATCCTTTGTTCTTAGCTTTTATCTGACGCTTAGTGACGCTCATTACTTATTCGTGTCGTCATAACGTACATGCTCTTTTGCTGACTGATGCATTTCTTAGCGCCAACTCCTCAAGGCTAATCCGTCTACTAAAAATTCTCCCATGTGGATCTTCGAAATTGAATCAAGTCGAACCTTAAGCGCTATTTTCACTGCAATACCTTACACCGCTGATTTGAACTCCCAGACTTTTTAATTGTTAATCCTATTTTTCAATAACTAATATCCCGTTTTAAGGTCGCGCGATCGCCCCCCCCCCCATATTTTACAGTCTGACATATATATATATATATATATATATATATATATATATATATATATGTATATATATATATATGTATATATATATATATATATATATATATGTATATATATATATATATATATATATATATATATATATATATATATATATATATATATATATATATATATATATAGAGAGAGAGAGAGAGAGAGAGAGAGAGATACTTTAAAACATTAATGTTAATAACAGGGGATTCAAACTTCTAACTGCCAAGTCCAAAACATGAGACAATCAATAAAACAAATTCTTATGAAAATATCTTCCTGCTCGCTGTCTTCTTTCACTTTCTGGCCAAACACACTTTTCTTTCTGGGCAAGGAAATCTACACATTACTTGCTAATATTCTTCTTTTGTCGGAGTCTTTCATACACGCACAGAGATCATTAAGTGCTAGATCAAGATGTTCCAGCTCATCTAATGAGCAAACAAAGACAATTTGCGCAAACTTGTATTGATTCAAACTGCCTTTCTGCAAACTTACGAAAGGTTAGTTATGGATTTCCAATGCTTTTCGTGATTCCGTCTACTCAGTGCATTACCAATCGTGCCTGACTTCAGTGTCGAATTTTTCGGAATGTCGATGTGCAAATTCTTGTTTAGGTTTTACTAAAATGGCTAATTATCTATTTGAATACGCCGAGTTTGTCATTGAAATCAAAAAAATGGTTAAGAAGTTTTAAAGTTTCTCGAAAAGGTTCTTTTATTTTACAGTCTTTGTAAACAAATACTTTTTTTTAAAACTGATATCCATAAATAAACTGAAAATAAACATTTTTAAATAAAATCCATCATTGCTGCTATTATTATTGGTCTGCTGTTATTTGTTGCCTTCTTCGGGAGAAGTTCTGTGAGAAGCAATGATAAAACTGAATTGAAATTTTAAGATTAAAAAAATAATATATTTCCAGTCCTAATATTTTGCATCATGAATATTTTTATTGTTTTGATTTTACAACTCATTTGGTATACAAAAAAAGATGCACTAAGATTGCAGATCAGCACTGATTGATACCAATCTATATATGGGATTCAAATATGAAAACAAAAATAACTACAGCAAATCTAAAAAGTTATATAAGCTTCAAGTACATTATGAAGGTTATAACTGGGTATTAAGACATCTGGGTGTGCTATAGATTCTAATATTCATGGCCTGGAACAAATCCCTCATCTCTTTTCCATAAAATTTGAATTAAACTTGTATAATTTAAAAATTAAAACGGCTTTTTCTCAAAAGTTTTCATGTTTTAATGATTGCAAAGCGTTACATAAGCGTTTAATTTCCCAAGTGTTAAAATTTTTGAAGATTAATAAGATTATCATATATCAAGAGCAATTATTAAGTTTTCTTGGCATTATCTAAGTTAACACAAAGCATAAAGCCTACCAAATGGGCGGTGATTAAAGCAAAATATATAACTCTAACATGCAGGTTGTCTTGCACCTAGATGTTCCTCGGCAAGAAACAACCGGTGAGTGCGCTGGAGTAAAGGAAATTTCTAATGCGGAATTTCTCTAAATTATTACCAGTGGCTGACAAATACTGGTGACTTGCCCTTATCCAGCCCACTTCGGGAAAGACCATCATTTATCAAGAATTGTGGTGCAAAATTTAAAGCGCAAGATAACACTATGCTTAAAGCCTTCCTAATGGGTGGTGCTTGGACCCAAAACTACATCTTTACCATACAGGTAGCCTTGGAACTAGGTTTTGCCTTTGCTTTGGACCAAAGTTTCCTCGATCTGAGGCTATCTATAAGCTGAAGCTCTTTATTTTTTCTTTAAACACCACTGATGACTCGAAATCATACAGCTGTGGAAATGCGGGCGCCGATTCGTCTGGCATGATCATCTCTTTGTGTAAAATGATGAGATCATGTGATCAGAAAACAACTTTGAATTTTTTATTCTTTTTGGAGTCGGATTTTGGTTTTCGTAGAGGTAAAACGGACAGTAGTTTTGAAAAGCATACTCTGTCGGCAAAAATACCTATGATCAAAGCTATTATTTTGTTAATTAGTCGTATA
The DNA here is from genome assembly GCA_907164885.2 of Dolomedes plantarius. Classification (NCBI taxonomy): domain Eukaryota; kingdom Metazoa; phylum Arthropoda; class Arachnida; order Araneae; family Dolomedidae; genus Dolomedes; species Dolomedes plantarius. The sequence continues at coordinate 144,926,314 of OU015497.1, forward strand.
ATCAGTGGATATAAGTGCATCATGAAAGAAGCGTATATGTGAATCAAATAATTCATCAAATCAGAATTCATCGGCTTTGGGAAATTTATTTGTGTCCGAGTGCTTAATAAGTCTGTAGTGGGAAAAAATGGAGAGGTGAGTACAAAAACCAATTATTCTTTTGGTTAGTCCAGTAAAATCAAATTTTTAGTAGAATTACATTCTTTAATTCATCAACCACCCATTAGGCAGGTCTTAAGTATTGTGTCATCTTCTTGCGCTTTACATTTTGTACCACAGTTCAATATGGATGATGTTTCGCTCAGATCTGGGCTAAAAGACTGCAATTTGTCAATCACCAGTAAAAGTTTAGAGAAATTCTGCATTTGGAGTTCTTTTCCTTCCAGCGTGATAATCGCCAATGCCTTTCTGGGGAGCCCATGACAAGGGCGTTACTTAGGTCCAAGGTTACCAGTACGCTACACGTGTACATTTTAGTTTTAATTATCTAAGTTAGTTTGACATTATTGTTAAGTAAAAGCACTTAACATTCCTGGGAATTAGAAAGACTGTGAAAATCTGCGAAATTCTGTGTCCCATCCAGCATTATTTCTACATACTCCATTCCCACATAAAATGATAAAATATACTATGACCTAACAGGGTATATTTTAAAAAATGTTAACTGCAGTATCGGCAAAGTTGCTTAGTACTCATATTCTCACGCATACTGAGTTAGATAAGTACATCTATAGTTTGTGATGCAATATGTATAGAGTGTACACAATTATTTATACAGAATTGCACAGAACGATGTAATATAGGCTTAGTATTCAAATATCAGTAAAATTACTAACATTCATATTAGCACAGTTTTAAACAGTAAATACGATAGAGTACTGTATTTTGAAAATCTTTGTAAAATTAGTCAAGTAGAATTTGTAAAACTCCAAAAAAATTCCTTTTTTATTATAACAAAAGTGTGAATTACAAAATCCGAGAAAGTTTAACGTTCGAATGCTGAGTGTAGATCGAATATGGTCAAGATATGAATGAACCGTCTTTATGTGATAATGTTAAATGGATAAAAATAAAACAATACTTTTTCCTCTTTTTCTTTGATTTATGATGATTGAATGCGTAGAATTATTCATTGCAATCAGTCATAACTTTGAAATCATTTAAATGTGTTAAATATAGTTTACAGATAAATCCAAGTCTGCGTTAATTTAGGCAAATCTTACATTACCCAAATAGTGGTGTGATTTATTGCTTTGTACAGTTGTCTTTCAGATAAAAAACTAGGGAAGCTCTTCAAGTTCCACTCCATATGTAACACTGATAATCTAGTATCATCTTTCATCGCATAAAACCCTTTATAATAAGCGCTAATAAATATGGTAGCACGAGATTAGTATTGTGACTGCGAATTAATATTATAACAATGCTTGCATTATACTAATATGTAAGATAACCGATCTAGGATTCAATTGGGATGCGTCAAAGTAGCTAAATTTTTGCACTGTGATGAATAAATCTATCGCAAGTGATATTTTGGGGAAACATTCATAATGATTCCGGGAGACATATAAAACACTATTCCACGGCACAGATGGAAAGAAATTGCCTCGGTTGAATTTAAAGAAATATTTTGGTCGGATAGATGACTAACATTTCTCCAAGCACATATTGCATCAAATTACAAAGAAATTCATCTGGCATTTCCCTGTGTACACCAAAATTAGATAGCTGATAATGGAAAATAGTAGAATGCCCAACATAATTTAGGTTTCGCTTGGAAAATCGTCCAGAAACGTGTTCAGGTTCGGCAGGACTCAGCCAGATCCATAGCTTCAAGCATTTTTTGTTTCCTTTTACTTCTATAGCTCTATAATAAGATAAATCTCGATTTATAGGACCTAATGACCCTCTTACACCATTTTTATAAATTAATTTTCAAAATCCCCACATAGTATAAAATTTTCTTCAATCATTTAACTAAAAAATAACATTTTCCCAGTAAAACTGTGGAAATTCAATTTTTAACGTAGGATTACATTCCTCCATAACGGTCCTCCGGAAAGCAAAATGTCAGATGTCCGTCGTCGCAAGTTATAATTTTGACAGCGTGCCAAACCCAGTCTGTATCACTTGGGCAAGCAGTAAACAGTTAACCAGAAAAGTGCCAAAATGCGTCAAAATTTTGACATATATATATATATATATGTACTTATGTATATATATATATATATATATATATATATATATATATATATATATATATATATATATATATATATATATATATATAAGTCGAGGAATTAAGGCATATTTTCATACATTTTGATTCTTTGTAACTATTTCAATTTACTCCCAATTTTTCCAAATTTTTTGTATATGATAAATTGATATCTTTATTTTAATAAACAAATTTTCAACTCTCAAAATAATTTTAAATAATTTTTATTAAAAATGCTTTAGATATACCTTGTTTTTAAGTATTTTTATCGTATACTGGCTTGCGCGCAGAACTATGAAATTAATTTTGCACTCAAATGTAAAATTCCTGTTTTATATTTAAAATAAATAATTCAAAATACGATTGAACATAAAACATTCGACATTAAAATATATTTCCAATTTTTTTCAAACATCGGAGGGGCCGGGACTGGGAAATATCGTCTTTAAATAGAGATCGTCGTTAAGTAGAGCGTCGTTAAACAGAGAGCCAACTGTATTCTATACATACAAAAGAGTTAAGCAACTATAAGTAATCCTACGTTAATAACTCGCTGTAGTTTCGTTAGAAGAGACTACCTGAAATTTTTTTGAGTTTTCATCTCTCAGTTCAGTTCGAAATATTTCTTATTTTAACTATTAAACGTATTCGAGGTTATGAGATCTTCTTCAATTGTTTCAAGATTAGATTTTGCCATTTGTATTTGTGATCTCCTTGGTCATATTTATTCAGTATTTTTATCCGACCTCATAAACTCCATGATGTTTACTGTTCCATACTATTCTTGAAGAGTTAATGATATGCGTAATATTCTTAACCACGTTCCAGTAATTTCTTCTTTCCCTTCCGTTCTTTTGTTTGTTTGATGCGAACAAATATTTTCACTGTTCGGAAAATCAGCGGCACCTTTTCCGACTGGGAGAAACGTCCCCAGATTAGGTCATTTAAGAAACGAAAAGTAAATATTAACGGTTCTATTGTTTGTTAGAGCAATAATAAACCAACCACTGGCCGCTGAGTATTAGCCTATCTGAAATCCTCGGTAGGCGTTTTGAGTTAAAATTATTGAAAGCGAGAAATTCTTTCTTATATTCCTGAATTTCATCATTTGTTACAATTTTGTACATTAGTTACAATTCAACACCTTTACAATCCATTTGTTGCAATTCAACTACAAATATGGCACAAGCCAGGACCGAGAGAATAGCTGCAAATTACGTTAAACTATCAGTTACAAATTTTTCCCCTGTGAAAGTATATTTGGCCACTGTCTATGGTCACAAAACTTTGTTATCTGTAAAATATAAATTAATATTCTCATCGAGTACATTTAGAATAACTATGCTCATCGAAAAATATTTGCACAAAACTGTGCAGAAAATACATAATGCTGTTTTTCAGTTTACAATGTCTTTCTTATCACATTTAAAAAGACTTTTCCGTGTCATATTTGAAAAGAATGCATTGTTTAACATCAACACATTATTTATTAAAAGTTCATTTTTTTAACTCCCCTTTATTTCTTTTTCTGTATTTAGCATTTCATTATTCCATTCAACTGTTAAGAAATTTCTTTTTTGATTTTGAGCGCTAAAAACAAGTAGCTTACTGATAAAATATTTAAAGATATTCTGATGTTTCCATGCAAATAAAACGGCAATTAGATTCCGTTATGTTCACTAATTAATTTTTTTTTATTTTTTCTTAATTATCTTTGTCTTTAAAGATTTGGTTGCTGAGAAAAAATTTCAAGAAATGAAGAAAAGATTTCTCATTAAGGAGTGCTTTGTACCTTACTTGTATTTTTCATGCTAATTGCGTTAAGTATATAACCCATTATTGAAAATAAATTAAATACTTTTGAATCATTCATGATTAATTTTCGCATGTTAAAAGAATTTTCATTTTAATAGAAAACCCAGAATTGCTTTAAATTGGCGCATTGAGTCAGATTTTTTTCTTTTTCTCTGTTTGTAAAATATTTCGATCATTTTTATAACCTGTTACAAAATCTTGTAATACTTTCAATAAACCTAATCATTTGTAGATGTTGAAAAACAATAATACATGCCTATCAATGTTTAGGTACGTTAAAGCTTCTGAGACTAGAGAAAAAAATTATCTGAAACGTTGTCAGCTTATTTTAAAACTTTTTTTACTTGCAAGACTTTGTTATAACAGACAAACTAAAGACCAATGTACTATGAAACGTCCTTCCTTCGTTATCCATTGGGAAACGTTTCAAGATATTTATGACCACAAAATTATGATTATAAAATTGCAAAAGCTTCTAAAACTTTATTTTGTCATTGCGGGAAAATTTATATCATAACCCACAGGATCTGAACCGAATGCCAGCGCCCTAGATATTCGGCCATCACTCAATATTGTGTATCAGTTCTCCTACACATACACCACCTTTAAACAAAAACGAAATTTAAGCCTTCGCGCCATTGTTGGTTTGGTTTAGTTTGGAGCGCTAAGGTCAACTTTTTGCTACACGGAAGCTAATTAGACCGCGACCTACAGCTTTAAGCCGATTCCGAACGATTTCAAACGTCCATGCCAAAAGTGGGACTCACTTTTGGCATGGTTAAAGTCCACTCCCTAGCCATTCGACTATTGCGCCATTGTCGGAATAATTAGTATAATTCTTCTGAGAAGCTCTATTGCAAAAGAACAGGAAACTGTCGTGAACATTCATTTGTATGTAAAATAAAAGTAGCCAAGGATTTAGTGAAACCCCAGCCGATTAGAAATCTCAAATCTACTTCCACAATCTAGAGAAACTATAAGTCGAGTATTGAATCTGAACACGTCTACGCAATCCCCAAAACAACACGAAAAATCTCCAGGAAGATGTTTTTTATGTGACAAGTCGGGGGGAGGAAAATCAACAGTTGAATGTTTTAAGTGCAAAAAAAGTCTATACGTTTAAAGCATCAAAGAAAAAATTTTATTTCTATGTTAAAATTTTTATTCAATTTTCTTTCTAATTTGCAATGTTTGCTTTACATGCGATGTAAAATTTTAATATTACGTAAAATTTTGAAATAAATTTGTCTAATAAAGTATGTGATTCATTTTATTATGAGGTACCCATGTACCCCAGAGGGACATCCATGGTTTATAAAATATGGATAGAATTTCAGGTTGAGAAATGGCTTGTCATTTTCAATTAAATAGTTGAACACTTAAATTTGTGTTTGTATAGCAGAACAAAGACCTTTAACTTCACATTTAGCCACTTTAGTTTTCTCTTCTAACAAGCATCGCATTTGATAGTATGTAGTATCCCAGTCTAATTGGGATCTATGGAAAGTTTAACAATCAGTCTTTTCCATATTTTTCTGAAATGCAATTACCAGCATTCATGGTTTTCACTTGAAATAGAATAAAAAAAAGGAATTTTATTTTAAGTCTAAATACGTGCATTGTGATTTATATTTTTTATGTTTATTTTATGCATGTTTTTGAATTGGTTTATATCCTGCAAAACAAAAGTATATCAACTAAACTGACTGGATTTCAAAATCCAAATACCAGCTGCCACGCCTATCCTAACAAAATTGGAAGTTTTGAAGAAAAAAAAAGAGTATACATGACCGTTCGCTCAAACTTTCTCTCTGAGGAAAATTCTTTCATGAAGATTTCTATAATTCATCATTTCCTAAATGCATGATAAATGACAAACCTTCGCAAGAAATTATACTGTGAGACATCAGGAGATATTTATTGGAATCACTTCCGTTTCTCTTCATTATAAATTTCATCGAATGACAGCGAGATAATTCAAATTGTCATTTATCCTCGCAATGATTTTGATTGATTACAGGGAAGATTTCTTTCTTGTGAGGAGAACTTTCCAGTTTTCTTGCTGTAATTGCTATGAGATCTAATAAAACATTTTTGCGAAAGAGTGAACTTTAAATAAGAACTTCGTCCGAATCAAGAAGCCCTGAACTTCCGTCTCCAGCTAATGAATAAAAAAAAGTATTTTGAAATGCTCTCTCATATACGTTATTTTAGTCATTAAGGTTGTCGAAAAGGTATTTTACTAAAATTTTGATATTCTCATTTCTCTTAATCTCTTACTTGTGAAAAATTTACTCAAGATTATTTCCTCTTTCTGGACTTGATTTCTTTTGGTTTTGAGTTTAGCTCTTCCCACATAATTATAATTTGCTACAATAAATACTGAAAAGGGATCATTAAAATGAGCATATTTTTTTATAATATAACTTATTTATTAATTTATAAATAAACAAATAAATATATATATATATATATATATATATATATATATATATATATGTAATATTTTAGATATTATGCCCTCCATTCTAGCATTTAAACTCCCTTTCCTAAATCCAATCCCCAATAATATTAATTTATCGCTTTAAAACCCTTAGCCACAGAACTTCCCATGAATCGCATGCGTTTGCATTTCTACACGTGTATGGAATTCAGGAGTGGGTTAGCATGGCGAGCCCCTAAATCCGCTGATCCTACAAATAATAGCCACTTGTTTGTTTTTTTCGCCCTCTCGCGTTTAATGTTGAAATGTGAAATTATTCCGAGCCGTTATTCTGAAATGAACAGATGTATTATCGCGCTAATAAACGATGTACTAAGAAGTTTGGCTCTACAGCATTTTAATCTAATTTTTATTGCTTTCAGGCTGAGTCTAGCTGCAGCCATGTAAATATGAGCAATTTTTCCTTTTCAGGTTATAATTTAAGGACGTGATATAATGGGGATATTATATATATATATACAATCTACTAAGAAATTGCCTATTTCTATGTCTGTGAGCAGGATATCTTTTTGTGGTTTCATAACTCTCTCATGCTCACTTAGTCATCCTCGTGGACTCAAAATTTCTCCTTTTTACATGTGTGTGTATTATATATAATCTTCAAATGTCTAATATTCACTTTCTGTCATTTCTAAATATGACTACTTCAACCCTTTAGCTTATTTGTCGAAGGTAATATTCATCTACCATTGAAAGATCTCTAAGTAATTCTCAGTAGTCCTTTTCAGTTTCTTGTGCAATGTTTCTTCTCATAAGTATGATATCCTTTTCTCTAATTTCTAAACGTATCTCCCATTTTTGTGTCCCGTTTATCTTCAAATGAAAAGATATACTAAATTTTTAGTCTCTCTTGATAATGATTCGAGTGATCCATTTCCGTTCTTTTCGGGCGTTCACTAGCCTATATGAGCGATATTAAAGGGGTCTTACGTTTAAGCCAAAAACGAAAATCAGGCATTATTTTTAAACAAGAGATATGTATGGTTTCCCTCCATACCTCAAATTCTAGCCCTCATTTTTATTTTCCAAAAATGCTAATCTTCTACAACCCTAATTCAAGTTTGATTTCAGGAAATTTCTCCGTATTCCTGAATTTCTCAATTCCATTCCTCAAATTCCGATTGTTCGATAAATCTCTGCATGTTTTAATTTTTCTCTTTGTTGGACAGTTTTTCTGGTTTAAAGAGGGAAACAAATATTCAAAATATTTAAGAATAATAAATTTTTTAAAAGAAATTAATTTAAAAAATTAAACTTTGAGTTTTGTCTCTTGTTATGCACATTAATTTTTGTGCTTTTAATTTTCTGTTTCCTTTAATTTTCTCTATCGCTACGGTTTTTTCTTTCATTCCTCTTTTGTTATCATTATCTCTCAAAAGTTTTTTGGGTTTTCTGGTAGGCATTCATTTTTAATGGTTTTTCTGCATTTGGAATCGTCAACGTTTTGGGTTTTGTGCAGCATATGGATATAGAAGGTTGTTTTTGTTAAAACCTTTGGTGAAGAGATTTTATTGTGCTTGCATGCGCTAAAATTTTCCTCTCTTTAATGGATTTTATAAGCTGTCAGAGGTCGTTTCTATCTTTTCACGTAACAAATAAACTTTTGAAGTAAATTTAAATTGGATAAAATTTTTTTTAGTTATACAATTTAAAAAAATTAAATACGCTATTACAGAAAGTTCATATAAATGAAAAATTAGATCTTACTGATTAGACAATGAAGTTTTCAGAAATTAATATTTAAGCTGGAGCTTCAAGTTTTCAGAAGTTGAAATTTAAAACTTGCAAATTTTATTTTCAAGTGTAAACTATTGTTAAAAAATAAAACGTTTAAGCCAATTATAAATGGCGATACTTCCTGAGGAATTAACGTAATTCTTCTGTAAAACTTAAACATTCATATTTTAGCATTCTTGACATTTTTATCGATGTTTTAATTTGAAAAGGTTCTTTTATATTTGCATATACTTCCAGTCTAATTCATATTTGATTTTTTGTTGATATTCCTATCTAGCTAATCAAGAAGTCTTCATTACAGTACACACTATTAAAATAGGAATATTCACATCTTTTGAAACCTTTTTAAAAACTTTTAATTAAAGACGCGAATATTTGTGAAAAGAGCAAAAATAAATTTCCCTCAAATACAAATGTTTCCTGTTTTATATTACAGATATGAAAAAGAAACACCATTTTAAATATAAATTAAAAGGTTTTGTAATAACTGAAAATATAGATTTTGTTTAATAACTTGAAGTTTGTTTTCTATATAAGCCTATTTTTTGCCAATGTTTTCAGAGTCGCGACCCCCTTCAATGGTTTCCATGCATTCTGCACCCCTCGCCTTCCCTCTTGGCATACTTTCATTAAAAAAGCCATTTTAGACATAGATAGATAACACTGAAATGTATTTTCCATAATTTAATTCCAATTAAAAACTAAACTAAACTCAAGGCGCAACAGTCCGCTGTGGACCAAGGTCAGCGGTACCCATGTCCGCTTTCTTGACCGTGGCTTGGGGTGCCATACAGCATATGTCTCGGTCAGGTGGTCAACCTGATGTTGGACCTCAAGAGTTTAGTTCCCAAGCATGCTTCGTCCTCATTTTATCGACCCACTCAAGGGATGAAAGGCTGAATCAACTTTGCCCAGTCGCAGGATCGAACCCTGAACCTGTGGAGTGGCAGCTGGTAATTCCAATTAAACATTTCACAAAAATGAAATTTGTACGAAATAGAGAACATTGAAAATCATTCATTCCTCAGTCAAAGGTATTTAAAATCAAGAACAGCACAAAAAAGATCAAAATTTGAAGAGAAATTAGCACCTACCTTATTGATTCAGAATTATATAAGAAATAAAAATTCAAAATAAAACTCTTAGAAAATAACTCTCTATAGAAAATTGCTTATTTCGTTGCAGAAACTACAATAGCAATTAATTCCAGATATAACGTTTAGAATTGGCCTACTGTACGTAGTAAGTAACCGTGATTTTCATTTACCATGAAATAAAGGAGGTAGATTTCTAACTAACTGAGTTTGCGCTTTGAATGAGACTTTTTCCTTAAAAAAACGTCACTGCGTAACCACTTCAAAGTAAATAAATATCTACAAATTTTATAGGTGAAAATTCTTTATAGATTTTGTTTAATAACTTGAAGTTTGTTTTCTATATAAGCCTATTTTTTGCCAAGGACGAAGCATGCTTGGGAACTAAACTCTTGGGGTCCAACGTCAGGTTGACCACCTGACCGAGACATATGCTGTATGGCACCCCAAGCCACGGTCAAGAAAGCGGACATGGGTACCGCTGACCTTGGTCCACAGCGGACTGTTGCGCCTTGAGTTTAGTTTAGTTTTTAATTGGAATTAAATTTTATAGGTGAAAAATGAAATTTGTACGAAATAGAGAACATTAAAAAGCATTCATTCCTCAATCAAAGGTATTTAAAATCAAGAACAGCACAAAAAAGATCAAAATTTCGTGAGAAATTAGCACCTACCTTATTGATTCAGAATTATATAAGAAATAAAAATTCAAAATAAAACTCTTAGAAAATAACTCTCTATAGAAAATTGCTTATTTCGTTGAAGAAACTACAATAGCAATTAATTCCAGATATAACGTTTAGAATTGGCCTACTGTACGTAGTAAGTAACCGTGATTTTCATTTACCACGAAATAAAGGAGGTAGATTTCTAACTAACTGAGTTTGCGCTTTGAATGAGACTTTTTCCTTAAAAAAACGTCACTGCGTAACCATTTCAAAGTAAATAAATATCTACAAATTTTATAGGTGAAAATTCGCTAAAAAATTGTATTAATTTAATAAAACCGTGGCGACCTCCCTCCCTCAGAAAATAGTTCATGATCCTCTTGGTCACGACCCACACAGGTTGGGAACCCTTGATCTAAGCATTTTCTTTTAATGCGGAACATTAAAATACTTGAAATTTTTCACGTAATGTTTTCTTTCAAATATATTCTATTCAACATTTCTCCCACTCAATGATTTATCGCATTATATTGAACGATATCGTACGATCACGTTATCTGAGAAATAAATATCGAAGAAATCTTGTTTTGCGGACTTTAATATTATAATTTATCAAAAATGCAAAAAAAAAAAATATATTCTTAGAACATCGACGCTGACGAAAGAAAAAAGAAACCGAAAAAACGAATGGAAATCATGATGCTTTGTTCAAAGATCTTTTCATAAATAATTAAGTTGAATTTGCTCCACGTAAAGGAAAAAAAGATAACCGTTTAAATTTTTAACAAGCGTGAAAGACAAAACGTGTAAGCTTTATTTCGCTAATTCATCAAGCTGTGGCTCGGGTTAAAGCGATACTTAAAATTCTTCTTTGAATGCAAATTAACACCATTACATGGTTTGAATTTCAAACTAATACTTTAAACAGTTCTTTAATCGCTTTACTTTCAATTATATGCACATGTATTGTGTACTTTTAGTCGCTGACTATTAAAACGTAATGAAGTCCGTTTTTTAGTTTTGTAAATGTATGACGTCATCATGCTGTATTTTCAAAATGTACGGATTTTAATTAATAAGAAATTTGCATTGATTTAGTTTCATTATTTTAGCTCATAATGGTATTTTATTAATAATTCACCATACGTATTATAGTCAGTTGTATTAGAGCTGTAATATCGTCTGTAATCATATAATTTTAAGAATTATATACAGTGAAACTTCACTATGGCGGCCAGTAATGGTTCTGGAAAAAAAGTGGCCGTTTTGAGGGGTGGCCATGGAAAGAGTTTCTTCCTTAACATTAGCCATAAGAAGTAATTAATCGGTTATGAACAAAACATAGCCGTTTAGAGGGGTTGCCGTTGAATAGGGATGTCCGGATTGAGAAGTTTCACTGTATTTTAAAAAAATTACAAATTACAGTGTTAGTTAATTAACAAACTGAAAAGAAAATTATTAGGTGTCATTTTATTCATAGTAAACAAGAAAAAAAAGCATAAAAATTTGTATCGATCTGAGGAAAAACTTTTGCTAAATTTCCTGCATTTTCTGGTTTTAACATGAATGGTTCTATTATTGTCTTTCCAATCATTACTAATTTAGTGGGGTTGTTACTTGAATAAAACAGATTTTTTAGAGTTATCTGATCTAGAACTGAGTCAAGATGTGGCTGTAATTGCCAAAGGCTTAATGGAACTGTTTGCCATTGTACTCTTAATGAACACTCGACATGCTCAGTATCTTTTTTGTCGTAATTATTCTATTCTTTCGAAACACTGACAATGGTTAGCATTTTTGCATTTTACTTTCGGGTGAATTTATAAAACAAAAGTTGATTACTGATCACAAAAACTTAACTGGTAAATTCGTAAGACCTAATCAGTGGTTAAAATGATTTTCCTTTAAAACATAAAGAATGTATCTTTGGAGTATCATAGTACAGATGCCATGATTTATTTTTCGGTTTCATATAAGAAATGTATAATATTCAAATTTGTTTGCTTTCAGGGCATTTAATTGAGGATTTTTAAGTTTTGATAGCACTGTATATTGTAATCTACTGTTGTTTGATACTTTAGAGCAGGGGTCGATTGAGAGAGATCAGTAGAGGAAAGGTATTTGAGCTGTTTTTAAATTTATTACCACGGGTGAACGAATTTCTATTATCCAGGAATGAAATTTGTTTAGAATCGGAGAAAAAACGTTGGTTAATTGAGCTAGGCTTTCTAACTGATTTAACTGTAAAACTGAAGGAACTAAATTTGAAACTACAGGGTAGAAATCATCATATTGCTTCTATGACAAGTATGATAAATGCATTTAAAGCTAAATTGGCGCTCAGAAAATCGCATATGAAGAAAGATAATTTATCACATTTCCCAAATTTAAAAATGATAATAAAAATTATTACTATGGAAATTCTACCACCTATCAGTTTTCCAAACATTTTGATTTCTTACTGGAAGAATTTAATACCAGATTTGAAGAATTCTACCAATTGTAGGCATTCAGGACGTCTTTTATTAATCTTATCTCTCATACAGAGGTCGATGTGGCTCATAAAATCGCAACATATTTTGATATTTCCAATACGAAGGACTGAGAATTCGAAATTATAAGCATAAGAAATGACATTGAATTACAATTATATCATAACGAAGAAAAATTCAGAAATTTAGTGATTGGAAATAGCTTCCCATTGTTGAGAAAATGTGCTCTAAATTGAACTCTCTTTGCGAGTCGACAAATACTTGTATTTGTTTTCCAATGTGAAATACTTAAAATCAAAGTACCTATTAAGCCTCACTGACACTCATTTGAGCCATTGTCTGAGAACTGGGAATTCGACTTAAGTGCCAAATTACAACGAGTTGGCTGCAGATTTGCAATGTCAAATATTGCACTGATTATTAATTAAATTGAAATTAGAATTTATGTATTAAAAATTTATGTCGCATTAATATTTTCATGTTTAAATATTAACCCCCTATATTAACCCCCCCCCTCCTCAACCAGAGGTACCCGCCGAACTCCCGCATTTCTGAAATATGCCCTCCTAGTAAAAAAGGTAGCCGACCCCTGCTTTAGAGTATAAAAGGGATTAACTTAATAGCATTAAAACCTTTTAAAGACACGGTAGAATGCTTAAATATAAAAAGCATATTTTTTTCTCTATGACGCTCATTAGTATAGAAAATTTTTAGCATATCTCTATTTTTCAGTTGATAACTAATTTTCAAGAAATTTTCAATTCTTTCTTTATAATATAAATCATGATACTTGAACCCCATTTTGAACGATTATCTTATGCAAAAATAGAATACAGTAGGCAGAACAACACTAAAATATTCTTCGGAACCATGATATCACAATATTTAACATTAAAATTTTGAAACCAAAGTTTACCCTATTGTTTTATATGCCTTATCTGCCCTTTTGCAAGCTCATCATTTCCAACCAACATTCAAGTCTTTTTCTCTAGTACGTAATTTATAGGGGAATAACAGAAAACTCTAATTGTTAAAACTTTATAGCCAAAAAGGCATAATTTTATGTTTCTTTGTCTGAAAGGATACAGATAAATATTTATCTCATATTTTAAATACTTCAACGACTACACTGTAAAAATGAAATGCTGTTACAGGGTGTAGTGTTTCTGGGTAGCAAATTTATTTGTTTTGGGTATCCCATATTTGTATCTTAATCATGCTTTCGTACCGTTCTATCTATACATCATTTTTGTAATATGCCTGAAACAGCATGTATACGCTGTTTAGGCATATAAATACTAAATAATCCAGACAGTTTACCGGCATATATAAATATATATATATATATATATATATATATATATATATATATATATATATATATATATATATATATATATATATATATATATATATATATATATATATATTAGTATCAGCGCATCCATGCTGTTTTAGGTATATCACAAAAGTGAAAGTATAGCTAGAATGGTACGAAAGTATGCTTAAGATACGAGTACAAATATAGGATACCCAAAACAGGTAAATTAGCTACCCAGAAACATTACACCCTGAAACAGCATTCCATTTTTATAATATACAAGCTGAATACCCGTGCCTAGCTGCGGTGTACATTCAAATTAAATACAACGGTCAATGTATTCAATTGATGCCAAAAGAATATATATATATATATTTATTTAAAAAAACGTAACGGATATTTTATAGACAAAATGATGTAGAAGATAATATTCAAATTAAATACAACGGACAATGTATGCAATTAATTTGTATATTTAATATCCATAAAACATACTAATTTGAATTAAATTCTTTAAAAACTTCCATATCGATTAGTATAGTGGTTAAATTTTATCTTTTACCGTTTTAATATTTTTTTGTCAATTTATTTCGTTGTTATGCACGTGACGTAAAATTAATTTGAAGTATCACAAAAAGAAAAGAAACCCCGTGATCAGCATTTAATAAATTAAATAAATTCTAAAAATTAATCTTTAAAAAATTCACCAAAAATCAAAAAATAGAGGTAAAGATTCGAAAAAAATTTCATTTTAAAGGAATTTTTATGATCGTTCTCGTAATATAAATTTTATAACCCTCAGATTATTATTTTAAATGCAAAGTTTAAAGAATGTTACAAAAACAGCTTAAAAATTCAATTTAAAAAATCTAAGAAGAATTTTTCAAAAATCTTTCTTAGTGCACCCCTACATTATAAGAAGAATCGCCATGCAAAATTTCAGCACTTTAGGTCCAGCGGTTTGGTCTGTGCGTTATCTGTCAGTCAGTTATGGAACTGTTTTATATATAGATAAGTATTATGTATGGGTTGTCATTAAATGTTTAGCTTACTTTTATTTTATAGCTTTTTCATTTATTATATTTCACTTTTACACTACTGCTTTTAAATGACTAGTAATGTAGAAGGAATTTCCAATTTTTTTTTATTATAAAGAATCAGAATCTTACTCTGGAAATCTCTTTTATTAATTTTCTTCTTTCTGAAAACTGAAATAGGGGCAATATTTAAAGTACATTTATTCTACAAAAGTATTTTTTAACATTTTCTCATCTTTTATCATAATACATGTATAAATGGAATTTATTTAAAATTTATTTTCATTCAATGGGCCTTTAAGTTATAACTATATTGGTGATAGTTTGCTTTAATTTATTTTTAATTTTCGTATTTGAGTGGCATCAGCCCGAAAGAACTTACGAAAGCTGAAGAAAAAATACTCTTGCTAGGGCCCTTCAGTTGTTTATCCATTATACGTCGCGTGACCGGAGAAAAGGGAACTTTTTTTTCTGCGGGAAAGAATTTTCTGCACTTGTCAGCCGCATGTTTATTCAACTATTATTGAAAAAAGTATTTACAAAAGCCTCTTTGGAAGAAAAGGATTTATTGGAGAAATTTTTGCTCGAAGCTTTGCATGATTTCCGCTCTTGTTGTCCTAATCCTCGATATTACTGAATCAGCACTTTTAATTTCTTTCGGAAAATGAAAACACAAAATGGTGTTTAGGGCTGCTGAATTAGATTTGATAAAATTACTACTTGAGCTGCAGCATGGGGGGATATTCTTATGTGATTTATGTCAGTTGCAGGTTATGTTTTTATTTGGGGAGATGTAAAAAAATTGTGTGAGTTTAACCACTGTATTCTGACACTTATATTAGGTTACTTTAATTGCTGAAAATACAAAATGGTGTTTAAGGCTGATGAATTAGATTTGATAAAATTACTGCTTGTGCTGCAGTCTTGTGTGATTTTTGTCATCTGCAGGTTATGTTTTTATTCGGGGAGATGTAAAAAATTGTGTGAGTTTAACCACTGTATTCTGACACTTATATTAGGTTACTTTAATTGCTGAAAATACAAAATGGTGTTTAAGGCTGATGAATTAGATTTGATAAAATTACTGGTTGTGCTGCAGTCTTGTGGGATTTTTGTCATCTGCAGGTTATGTTTTTATTCGGGGAGATGTAAAAAATTGTGTGAGTTTAACCACTGTATTCTGACACTTATATTAGGTTACTTTAATTGCTGATAATACAAAATGGTGTTTAAGGCTGATGAATTATATTTGATAAAATTACTACTTGTGGTGCAGTCTTGTGGGATTTTTGTCAGCTGCAGGTTATGTTTTTATTCGGGGAGATGTAAAAAAATTGTGTGAGTTTAACCACTGTATTCTGACACTTAGATTAGGTTACTTTAATTGATGATAATACAAAATGGTGTTTAAGGCTGCTGAATTAGATTTAGTAAAATTACTATTGATGTTTTAGTCTTGTGTGATTTTTGTCAGCTGCAGGTTATGTTTTTATTCGGGGAGATATAAAAACATCGTGTGAGTTTAACCACTGTATTCTAATACTTAGATTAGGTTACGTTAATTACTTATAATACAAAATGGTGTTTCAAGTTGCTGATATAGATTTGACAAAATTACTACTTGAGCTTCAGCATGGAGGGATATTCTTATGTGATTTATGTCAGTTGCAGGCTATGTTTTTATTCGAGGAGATGTAAAAAAATGTGTGAGTCTAACCAATATTTTCTGACATTTATATTAGATTACTTTAATTGCTGATAATACAAAATGGTGTTTAAGGCTGCTTAATTAGATTTCCTAAAATTACTACTTGAGCGGCAGTCTTGTATAATTTATGTCAGTTGCAGGTTACGTTTTTACTCGGGGAGATGTAAAAATATTGTTTGAAGTTAACCACTATGTTCTGACACTTATATTAGGTTACTTTAACTACTGATAATATTGTTTATTAATTAACTTCAATCTTTACTTAGAGGCACAAATCCACAGATTAAATGAATATGATCCAGTTTAAAATCATATCCATAAGTTTAAAAGAAAATGCGAATTTCTAGGAAAAATTTGGATTTATTTTCTTATTCTCGCGTGGTCTTTGTTATTTCTCACCACCCTTTCTTACCAACAAAATATGTAAAGAAGGCATTTACACATTTTGTTAAATAAAACAATTTGATTTCTATGTGGATACACGTTAGAACGAACAGTTCAGCCGTATAACTAACTTTTAAAAGCAAAAAAATACATTTTTTATGCTAACATCTGAGTTTAAGAGAAAAACTTTATCTGCTGATTAAGTTTCCTTGGGGGAATCCAAATGGGTTATTAATAGGATATTTATCCTTTTTTATGTTAGGATCAGAATAGGTGATGTAACCTTTTTCTGCAAATAAAGAATAACTGGACGAATTCAAATGGGTTAATAAAGATATATTGTTATTTTTTATGTTAGCATCGTAATTAGTAAAGTAACCTTAGTCTCCAAATATTTTTTATGTTAACGCCAGAACTGATGAAGTAACCTTTATCTCCAAATGAAGGTTTCTGTATGTTGTCCTGGTGATTGGCAAACAGTATATTGGTAAAGGAAACTTTATCTGCAAAATGTTTTTTATAATCCTCTCTTAGAAATAATTGAACATTTGAAACGAAATCTTTGTTGTACTTCGTGTTTACTCACTTGGCTCAATACCCAAGAATAGGTTTAGTCGCATCCTGGGAAATGAGCTTGAGATTCAAAGACAAAACAACATAATCGTTTATTATTTACAGAGCACCCAGTAAGAGACAAGAGAGATATTCATAAGCTCCACTTTTTGTGAGGAACCCACAATGCTAGAGACTGATTTCTGGTTCCCACTGCACAAGATCCCTGCCTTAAACGAGATTTGAATTTACGCCAACGTGGTGTCAACTACTTGCGTTACTCAACATACCGGATGGGTGCACTAAACATATGTACTTCAAAATCAACAAATATTTGAAAAAATTAACATCTTATTTGTAACATATGAAAATTATGGGAAATTCAAAGATATGTATTGGTTAAGTATAAATAATGTGTAAGTATAAATAATCATTTGTTTATTGATTAACAAACCTTAACCTGCCATAAAAACGTAACATGCTGATCGTAAATGTTCTACTACTTCATAATTATGAGTAGTTGCAATATATATATATATGTGTGTGTGTGTGTGTGTGTGTGTGTGTGTGTGTGTGTGTGTGTGTGTGTGTGTGTGTGTGTGTGTGTGTGTGTGTGTGCGTGTGCGTGCGTGTGTGTGTGTGTGTGTGTGTGTGTGTGCGTGTGTGTGTGTGTAAGTAATGCTAGGAACGTAAGCTATATTTAACTATATTAATTAGGGCTAAAATTAGGCAAATTGGCTTTAAACGGTAATTTACTATTAGAGATTTTAGTGTTTTTCCAATTCAGGAAGTAGCATTGTTTTTTGATGCAGCGGAGAATTCACAAGACTATGGGGTCATCAATGATTAATTGCCTAGTGCGCGTTGGGACTACGGCAATCATTGAATGTTCGAAAGCGCGTGATGGCTGACTCACGCATGTCACAAGATGCTTCGCGCGCGTAATTGCAGAACGCGAAAAAGAACAAAGCATAGATTAGAGTTGTACTCCATTTGACGAGGTCGCATGTCGTGAGCTGAGAGATGATGGAAAATGGCGAATGAGCTGAATTGGTTAGGTTTTCATGTAATGTTGAGAAATAAAGTCCTTAAATGTTATTTAAGTATTAGTTCTTTGCCACAGGCCTACTTTGATGACTGCTAGTTCAAGTAATTAATTGGATAAAGGTTACGCGGTGTAAGAACAATGTCATAAATATATATGTGTGTGTGTGTGTGAGTGTATTTTTTAACATATATTACGATGTTATGCAACAGACTGGTTGCAATTAATTCACAAAAACAAAGACATAATTTTAATTTTTTTCATCACTACAAGCATAGAAAGTGATGGTCATTTTTTTATGAAAAAGATAATGCTTCATAAAGGAAGTAAATACTAATTCTTTCATTTGTAATACAGATTTTCATTTTATTTTTACTCCTACAATGCAAAACATCAACTACACTTTTCATCCCATCGTATTATAAACTGGATTATGAAAGTAAATTTATGCTGTTGAACACTCGTCTTAGCCACTGAATAGTCCAGTGTTACTAAAGTAAGCTGGAGTAGAGAATCCGTACTAGATCCTGCTTCCTTTTTTACCCGCCTGTGGGATTTCTTAATGTTTCCAAGGGGAGCTTAAAAGGCTGGGGCTTCAGCAGACGACAATCGGATTATGGTGACGTAAACAGGGGTAATGGAGTGCTTCCATCAGTATTGATTAGAGGCTTGTGTTCTTCTTCGGGGAATGGAGTAGTGTTAATCTGTTGAGATTTTGTCATTAGCTATTAACATCGTTATGCATTAAAGAAATGCCAGATAAAGATCTGATTTAAGGACCAAAAATATAAATAATGTAGAAAAGGAGAGTTATACTAAATAAAGACGAGGTGGATATTCTTCTTCTTTTTATATATCTCTAAAAACGAGAAAGAATATATGTATTTATTCTTTTTTTCTAGAAAATCGCATGGAAATCTGTCACTGCTTTTTCAATTGATTAAATGACAAGTTTCTATAAATAACTAATTATGAAATTACAATTTATCACTTAATTTCTGTATTCTAAAAAAAATTTATAAAATGTCATCCATTTTATAAAAATGGAAAGAAAGTGAATATAAATTGACTTCTAAAGAGAAAAGAGGCAATTAAGGTACCTTGAGACAAGAAAAACATCTTTTGTCATGTATAATTATTTAGTTTTACAAGCAGAATACATACATGCCCATAGAATACGGACCATTTATTTAAAGTTCTTTTCTTATGTACGGAGTCTAGTATTTCTTGGTATTTTGTCATTTACGAATCTTTAGCACCGTTTAATTACACACACACACACACACACACACACACACACACACACAGATATATATATATATATATATATATATATATATATATATATATATATATGTAATATAATCATTACATCTCGTTCTTAAAAGGCAACCTGAAAAGGAAAACTAGCTCAAATTTACATGGCTGGAGCTAGACTCAGCCTGAAAGGATTTAAATTTTGAAGCAGTCGGGTCGAATCATTTTATTAGGAGCGATAGTAACATACGTCCTTTCATTTCAGATGCTCGGAGCGAAGTGTAACATCACCTTTCAACATTACGCGCTAGAAGCGAGGTACATGTGGCTGTTGTTTTGAAATGTCAGCGGAATTTCGGGCTGGCGATGCGAACTCACACCTTTCTCGGGACGTATACACGTGTAGAAATGCAACGTTTGCTATTTTATGGGAAGTTCTGTTGCTATGGGTTTTTAAAGCGTTAAAGTAATGTTACTGGGGATTGGATTTAGGAAAGGGAATTTAACTGATAGAATGGAGGGCCTAGTATTTAATTTACTACATATATATATATATATATATATATATATATATATATATATATATATATATATACAGGGTGTCCCAGTTAAGCGTTTCAGAACTTCTACGAGGGGTAGGGTGCATCCTGACGACTCGAAATCATATAGCAATGTTGAGTCGGAAATGCTTTCCTGAAGCGGTAGATGGCGTTGCGGGAAAGTTCCGAGCGTTAGTGCAGGGAATCGTGATTTCGCACAAGGACTCAGAGTTAGTAGGATGGCTAATTATACCAATTTTTATTTATGGGGGCATATGAAAACACAGGTTTATGACAACCCCGTTGAAAATGGTGAGGAGTTGGTTGCAAGAATCTCAGTAGCTGTAGGAGAAATTCGAGATGAGCCTGGATTATTTCAGAATGTTCGGAATTCCATGCGCCGGAGATGTGATGTCTGCATTGCAGTCAGTGGAAAAAACTTCGAACACTTACGTTAACCCGTGTACCTTTTGGTTTAGTATATTTATTATTAAAACGATTATCCATTTACGGTCTCTTTCTTTATGGTTTTCTGTGTACATCACCGCTTCAGGAAAGCATTTCCGACCCCACATTGCTATATGATTTCGAGTCGTCAGGATGCACCCTACCCCTCATAGAAGTTCTGAAACTGGGACACCCTGTAAATAAATAAATAAATAAATATATATATATATATATATATATATATATATATATATATATATATATATATATATATATATATAAATGTCGGAGATCCCACGATTATTCCTGCCTGATATAATTGGAGGTCTCCTTCCTCTGCATCAGTTGGATACGTCTACCTAAGTTAATCTAAAGTTTCACCCTGCGAGTTCATAATCATCTTCTTTAGCAAATATTATATATATATACAAGCCTAAAGTAATCTAGCCAAATATGAGAGTTATCGCCAAATTGGCGATGGATTTGTTATTTATTTTGGTCGTCAAATTCGGCGATATTTCGCCACATTTGACGATATGGGGCCAAATGGTCGCCAACTTGCCCTCTAGACCTTTCTGGAAGCTTCGAGAGATATCTAGCTGACTGACCGATAGGGGGCGCTTTGGAAGTCTATAAATTTACCGACATTGGCATTGGAACTCAGTTCTTTCCTACTGAGTATTGAATGTGTTGAAGTGCGTTAGGCGTGTATTGTATTGAAGATTTTGGTATCCTGACTTGTGTTTATAGAGTTTTCTCCTGTATACAGGGCAGTTGTTACGTGTTATCTGTTTGAATTTGTGTATGAGCCTGAATAATTTACAGAACAATAAATTTTATTTTTGTGTGCAGTATCAGAAGAGACTTTATTCAATCCTAACGAACCCAGGTAAACGGAACTATATATATATATATATATATATATATATATATATATATATATATATATATATATATATATATATATATATATATATATATATATATATATATATATATATATATATATATATATATATATATATATATATACATACAGGGTAAGTCAAAATGAATGCCCCAATTTCATAGGTGTACTACGCAAAATGTAATAAATGTATTCATTCAAAATATACATACAGGCAGAGGTAATATACAAAAGTGACTAATAGTACGTATTTTGTAATGTTACGGGGTTACTGTTTTGGGTACGGTGGACTGGTCGCGTATCTACCGTAGACAATGCACTGTTACCGTGGCCCTCATGATCTTCAGATCTCATTCTATCGATTTTTTTCTGTGGAGGTTCGTAAAGGATCGCGTGTATGTACCTCCAGGTCCAACGACCATGACAGATTTAAAGCCCGTATTACAGTTGCTATCGCCAGCATCGATACAGACACACTGCACAAAGTTTGGCAAGAATTACATTTCAGAGTTGATATATGCCGTATATCAAATGGACCTCATATCGAACATTTTGTGAGGAGTACATTCAAAATGCTTGTATATTACCTCTACATGTATGTATATTTTGAAGGAATACATTGATTACATTTTGCGTAGTGAACCTATGAAATTGGGGCATTCATTTTGACTTACCCTTATATATATATGTATATATATATATATATATATATATATATATATATATATATATATATATATATATATATATATAAGATACAATTAAGAAACTTTCAGGAAAAGAGGAAATGTCTTTTGTCACGTAAAATTATTTTGTTTTGCAAGCAGATTTTATTTATTACTTTGTGAATTATTTTCTTTTACAATGCATGTACATTTAATGTATCTACTATTCTATTTTAATTCCTTTTTTTACATGGGGAGTCTAATATTTTTTTCAAGAAATTCAGTATTTTTTTCATTTGCTATTAAGTTAATTTTATATATATATCCATATGTTGTATGAAAAAAAAAGTGAAAATAAACTGACCTCAAAAGAGAAAAGAGACAATTTAGGCACTTTGAGACAAATAAAAAAATTTCTTTTGTCACGTATGACGATTTTATTTTACAAGCAGAATATATTCATTCAAATATAATGAAGATCATATTATTTTAATTCCTTATTGATATGGGGAGTCTATTATTTTTTTTAATTTATAATCACTGTCTTTGTCATTTACGAAACACTGATTACATCCTAAGTGTCATTTAATTTTACATTATTTATTTTCTTTCTGATAAAAAAGAATGTTGTGGAGAATTTTCTAAAATTTACAGTGTGCTGGTATATTTGCAAGCCACAAATTTAGTAACTGATTAATATTCTCTTTATGTAGAGTCAGAAATCGATTTACTTTTGTCATATATGTAACTTCATTTCATAAGTGTGCCACTGAAAGCCTACGTAAGCTCTGAAATGAAACCTTCTTGGATATTTCGCAGTCTAACTATACATATACATGAGTTAAATGAACTAACTACTTTATTGAATAAAGGAGAAATTTTCTTCCTGATCGATAAATACCGAGAATCCATTTTTCATTTGTTAAAAAAGAACCATCATTATGCTGCTTCAATATGCAAAGTGTTTTTTACCTCTTCGCTAGCTTTCATTTCTATTTCCTAAATTATAAATTATGTGTCTTCACTATAGGCGTTCTATATAAAATTAATTTTTCCAAGCATATTCTCTTTTTCAGTTATGTTTTTAAAGATAAAAGTCCAAATTAAAATTTTACTCAACAGGGTTAAGAATGGATAGCAAAATAATATATGATAACCTCAATTGTTTTTTTATTTAATGAGTTGCATATATTATAGATATTAGAAACCATACATGCATTGCATATCTAAAATAAGTTAAAATATACCAGAATATATTATATAAAATCTTCTATGTTTAAATTTTAGCAGAAATATGACGATAAATGGTTAAAAAAATATTAGTCAAGAGCAAGTAGTGAAGTATATCTAATTTATAAAATCAGTACATAATTACAACGATAGCTACTTCAGTTACTAATGAGAAGTGAAAAATATAAAAAGACCGTTACTTCAAAATATGCATAATATTTTAATTAAGAAAAACACCAATACAGGTTATAGAAAATAAATTTATAAAAACTGAATATGGCCTTTCACTTATATTAAAAAATTAAATAAATTAATGAAAAGGGTCAATTTCTTATGCATTGAAAACCGCAAACTGATACAGTACACTAAATTTTATTATTAAAGTAACGAATTCAATACAATTTCAGAATAAGTGTATACTGAATCTTGCTTTACCCCTCTCTAAATACTTGGTGACCTCTAAGATTTCTGTGGAGAGACTAAAACTGTCTCAGTAAAATTCAAAATGCACCATTCACACTAGGATGTAAACTTGATAATGGTATCATGATTAACAACGTTAAACATCTAAACATAATATCGTAATGTCATTGAATGCCTAACAAGATGCAACATTACTCTGGGTTCAGGCGATCTTTTTAAAAAAATGTACATGCACTTTACAATTTTCAAACTATATCTGTTACATATTTGTCGATTCAACACGATAACAACGTAATACGCAACACCGTAACAACGTAACACGATAACCGAGATCAATGCAGTCTGTCCTGGCTCGTCTTCGAAGAGGCCATACAAATAGCATGTGCTTCGAGAACTCTGCAAAGGTCATTCTCCCTTGTTCCTTCTCTGCTGCTCTTGCATATCCTTCCCACATTGTGGACTGTTTGGGTATCCCTGTAAGCATACTTACAGACGATCAGTATAATGTTGCCTCTCTTTTTCTCAAACGATAGAGCCTCGTGGACTTGGTCTAGCATTTTCTAGTCCACGGGGCTTAGCAACAACAACAACAACAACGTCTTTGATTCTCTCCCTCATCTATCTTCTAAGCTGCTCGATCTGCTGATGGCGTATCTTTTACCCTGTTTTTATTAACTCGCTTTCTTGTTTGTATGTGTGTGTGTTTGTATGTGTGTTTGTCCAGTACAAATCTTGCAATCGATTTTTAACTAACCTCCCGACTAGCTAGACATTTGTAACTTTTAGAATAGCTCAGAACAGGATGACAATACATTATTTTAATACTGTTAGCCATCTTTAAGCAGAATTAAATTCATTTTCAGTTATTTTCAGTTAATTTTGTTTTGTAGACTGGTGCAGCCATCTGTTGGCAGGGACGGGAACGAAAAGTTAAACGCAAGTTAACTTCCAATTAACTTCATTTTCAAGTTGATGGGGTAATTCATCAAAAAAAATTTTAAAAAGTATTTATTAATACATAGAATTGTTAAGTTTACATGATTCAACAAAAAATTTGAAAACATGGTATATAAAAAGTTCTTTTTATGTTGTAACTATTTACCATGTTTTTATTAACTCGCTTTCTTGTTCATTTGTTTGTGTGTGTGTGTGTGTTTGTCCAGTCCAAATCTGGCAATCGATTTTTAACTAACTTCCCGACTAGCTAGACATTTGAAACTTTTAGAATAGCTCAGAACACGATGACAATGAATTATTTTAATACTTTTAGCCATCTTTAAGCAGAAAAGAATTCAATTTCAGTTAATTTTTTTGTAGACTGGTGCAGTCATCTATCCGCCGGGACGGGAACGAAAAGTTAAAAGCAAGATAACTGCCAATTAATTTCATTTTCTTCAAGTTGATGGGATAATTCACGAAAAATTTTTTAAAAAGTATATTTTAATACATAGAATTGTCAAGTTTATATGATTCAACAGAAAATTTAAAACATGGTATATAAAAAGTTCTTTTTATCTTGTAATTAATCTCAAATTGCCATATCTTGCTTTTAAATTAGCTTGATTTTAGTAACGTGCTCTGGTGAAAGCCATAAGAAGCTTTATTAAAAAAAACTTGTTGAATACGCGTGCTTTGCTACGGAGTACATTCAAATTAAATACAACGGCCAATGTATGCAATTAATGCCAAAAGACAAAACAAAAAATATATTTATAAAAAAATCGCACCGGATATTTTTATAGACAGAATAATGTAGAAGAAAATATTCAAATTAAATATAACGGTCAATGTATGCAATTAATTTGTATGTTTAATATCCATAAAACATACTATTTTCAATTAAATTCTTAAAAAACTCCCATCTCAATTAACCTAGTGGTTAAATTTTATCTTTTACCGTATTTTAATATTTTTTTTGGCAATTTATTTCGTTGTTATGCACGTGACGCAAAATTAAAAGTGTCACAAAAACAAAAGAAACCACGTGATCAGCATTTAATAAATTAATATCTAAAAATTCACCAAAAATCAGAAAATGGAGGTAAAGATTCGACAAAGATTTCATTTTAAAGAAATTTTTACGATCATTCTCGTGATATAAATTTTATAACCCTCATATTATTATTTTAAATGCAAATTTTTTAAAACTTACAAAAACAGCCTAAAAATTTAAGTTTAAGAAATCTAAGAAGAATTTCTAAAAAATCTTTCTTAGTGCACAGATACACTATAAGAAGAATCGCCATGCAAAATTTCAGCCCTTTAGGTCCAGCGGTTTGGTCTGTGCGTTAACTGTCAGTCAGTTACGGAACTGTTTTATATATACAGATTGATCATAGAATGGCTATTAGAATCTTAGAAAAATGGGTTAGAAAAATATAATGATGCAACGTACCACAAGTTGTAGATATAAGGAGGAAGAGACTCTGTTCCTAACGTACGTATTAATTTAGAGTGAAAACTCACTGATTTCTAAATTTTCGAAATATATTTTTTAGGTACACCGCATCAGTTTCTTCTAACTCTAAGTTTGTTTTATTATATAAAATATCATTTTAACATATAGAGAGAGTTCTCCTTTTTTTACTTGCTTAGCCCTAACAGCTTTTTTTAATAAACATTTATCTAACTGCAATTATTAACTTGCTATTTCATTATTAAAAGAAAGAAAAATCGAATAGAAATCTTATTTGACTCTAATATTATGAATTAAATATTAAATGAAAATAATTATAGGTAAAATAAAATCAAGTACCTAAAAAAGTGCTATTATAATTTTTCTTAGTAAAATTTTTTTTCCCTTTGTTTGAATAGAATTTTATCACGACGTGTTTACCACTATTTTCTAACTTTACATTCCTGATATAAAGCATATTTTTTTAATTAGCTTGAAGTAAATTTAAAATTTTGCTCATTCCCTTTCCTAATACACTTTTTTTCAAACTCTTTATTTCATATATTATTACCACCTCTCCAAATCTTCGAACTATTTGGGTAATTGAAGTTTTTTTATTATTTTTAGCTTATAAAGGGCATCCCAGTGGGGATATACATACTCCACGAAAGAATTTTCTCCGATTGATTTTAATTATTTACGAGCCATTAACTTCATTCTCGTAATGGCTACTTGTTGATATCAATTTTGATTAAAATATCAAAGCATTGTAGATTAAGTTATTTTTCAATACAAATTTCAAGAGCATTAATACTTGTACACCGAGTTTTCTATCAGATTTTCAGATTGACACTGGATTCATAAGCTTCCGCGCTGGTTGTTTTACGTTATGGATAGTAATAAACATTCATACTGAAGAAACCAAAATAATTCATGACTTTTACAGAAAATATATTTTTTAAAGCTGTTGACAAATAAATATATTTAATTCTGATTCGTTTCTGGTAATGCTTAGTAAAACATTCGGAAATATATTTCGGTATAGAAATTTCAAGAGCACTAATACTTGTACAGCGAGTTTTTTGTCACATTTTCAGAATTAAAAGTGGTTTCATAACCTTCCTCGATGGTTGTTTTACGTTATGAATACTAATAAATATCATTCATACTCAAGAGACCAAAATAATTCATGACTTTTACAGACAATATATTTTTTAAAGCTGTTGAAAAATAATTTTTAATTCTGATTTGGTTCTGGTAATATATAGTAAAATATTCAGAAATATATTTCGGTATAGAAATTTCAAGAGCATTAATATTTGTACGGCTCGTTTTCCGTCACATTTTCAGATTTACAATGGTTTTATAAGCTTTTGGGCTGGCTGTTTTACGTTATGGATAGTAAGTAATAAACATTCATACTGAAGAAACAAAAATAATTCATGACTTTTACTGACAATATATTTTCAAAGCTGTTGACAAATAAATCTATTTAATTCTGATTCGTTTCTGGTAATGTTTAGTAAAACATTCAGAAGTATATGTCGGTATAGAAATTTCAAGAGCATTAATACTTGTACAGCGACTTTCTGACACATTTTCCGATTGAAACTGGTTTCCTAAGCTTCCCGGGATGGTTGTTTTACGTTATGGATAGGTAATATACATTCATACTGAAGAAACCAAAATGATTCATGACTTTTACAGACAATATATTTTTTAAAGCTGTTGACAAATAAATCTATTTAATTCTGATTTGTTTCTGGTAATATTTTGTAAAAATTCAGAAATATATTTCGGTATAGAAATTTCAAGAACATTAATACTTGTACAGCGAGTTTCTGACACATTTTCCGATTGAAACTGGTTTCTTAAGCTTCCCGCGATGGTTGTTTTGCGTTATGGATAGAATAAACATCATTCATACTGAAGAAAACTAAAAATTCATGACTTTTACAGACTATACTTTTAAAAGCTGTTGAGAAATAAATCTATTTAACTCTGATTTGGTTCTGGTAATATTTAGTAAAACATTTAGAAATATATTTCGGCATAGAAATTTTAAGAGCATTAATACTTGTACAGCGCGTTTTCCGTCACATTTTCAGATTGACACTGGTTTCATAAGCTTCCGCGTTGGTTGCTTTACGTTATGGATAGTAATATACATTCATACTGAAGAAACCAAAATAATTCATGACTTTTACTGAAAATATATTTTTTAAAGCTCTTGACAAATAAATCTATTTAATTCTGATTTGTTTCTGATAATATTTAATAAAACATTCAGAAATATATAAAATGACATTCGCGGCTTTGAACTTACGTCTTCTTTTTAATTTAATTCTGAAAATGAAATAAAAATATATATTAGAAAAAACGAGAAATAAATATTTTCTTCTGTATACATCTATTGTCCTTACAGACGTTAACAGAAATAAATTAATGTGCAGTACTTGCTGAAAAGAGCAACATACAGTGAAAGTTCTCAATGTCATGGTTCCGAAAAAAAGTGGCCATTTTGAGAGGTGATCGTTGAAAAGAGGTTTCTTCCATAGCATTGGCTTTATGGAATCTTGAATCTGTTCTGAACAAAATATGGCCTTTTCCAGGTGTGACCGTAAACAATGGGAGGCCGGCTAGGGAAGTTACACTATTTATGGAAGCAAATCTTAAACAACATTCATATATTGAGATTTTCATCTAACTCTCGTTTTATTTTACTATATAAAATATTATTTTAACATATATAGAGAGTTCTCCTTTTTTTACATACTTAACCCGTACTGTTTCTTTTTATAAACTAACAGTAATTATTAACTTGCTATATCATTATTACAATAAAAAAAGAAATATATAAAAAAATTTTATTAAAACCTAATATTACGATTAAATATTAAATAAAAAGAATTATAGATAACATAAAATCAATTTCTTAAAAAAGTGCAATTATAATTTTTTATTAGTATAAAAATTTTTCCCTTCTTTGTTTGAGTAGATTTTTATCACGACACGTGTTTACTCCTATTTTCTAACATTACATTTCTGATATGAGATATATTTTTTTTATTACTTGAAGTAAATTTAAAATTTCGTTTGAAGATCCTAAAATTTAGTTTCTTCGTGTAATATTTCTTTATGTTTATAATTCAAAGCATTCCAATAAATTGGAGTAGAATTCTTTGATTTTTTATAAACTGCTACTTCTGTTCCACAGTCCTACTTGCTTGAAATATTAGTGAATACTATAATCTTTATGGCTTTAAAAATAAGAATATTAAAAGACATAAATTTTCTCAAGCAGATATTTTTAATACATTACATATGTTTTAAACTATATATTAATATATATGATTAAATTGCATGTTATGTGGTTTAAACTGTACTACACGCAGCTGTGAAGTTATATTATATTTGGTTCTGAACACTAATCTCCTATATATATATACACACTGCTCAAAACAATTAGAAGAGCCCATGGTTTTAACGAAATTACGCAAATACTTACACCGATAAGTAACATAAATTACATCATCCATAATTTAAAGCCTAGCAGGAAACAGAAGAAGAACACTTCATATGCAAATCAAAGTTCATGACGTCAAAAACCAGAAAAAGAACAAGCGGGCGGAAATAGGGATGTTGCAGAAACGTCTGTTTCACTGCCTTAACTGTGAAATTCGATTGCTCAGTTATTCTTTTTGAGAAAAGGTGACTTGAAAATGTCTCAACAACGTGATTTACCGGAAACCATGGCATGGTGTATTATAGGCAGACTTGAATCCGGGCAAACACAACGTAGTGTCGCGGATGCTGTTGTAGTCCCCAGAAGTGGCGTTAGAAGGCTGTGGAATCGATTCCAAGAAACAGGGAATATTAGACGTCGACCAGGGCAAGGTCGGCCACCCGCCACTACAGCAACTGATGACCGGTATTAACTGTTAACAGCTCGTCGAAACAGAACAGACAATGTTACTCAGCTGCAAAGACAGTTGATCTTGGCAACAGGACGAAGGGTGTCCAGCCAAACAGTACTAATAGGCTTCATCAGGGAGGTCTCTATGCACGTAGGCTAATGGTCTGCATTCCGTTGACCTCACACCACCTTGCAGCCCGAAGAAAATGGGCTGCTGAACATCGACATTGGGAGCAACATGATTGGAGCCAAGTGCTGTTTACAGACGAGTCCCGATTCAGTCTGAAGTGTGACACCCGACGTGTTTTGTTATGGAGGGAAAGGGGCACTCGAAATAACCCCACATTCGTTCGTGAAAGGTCACAATACAGACGAGCTGCTTTTATGGTATGGGGGGAATCAGCATAGGTGGACGTACGGACCTGCATATCATTCGGAAAAAAATTACTGGGCTGCACCCCCTGCAAAATAAACACTTCGCCCTCCCCCCCCCGTCACCCCCAAACCAACTCTCAAACCACCCCTCAGAACAAACCTCTTTTCCCCCGCGTATCGAATTAGACTGGTTGTGGTAAGGGGCTGTATCCACACTTAAGAGGTGCTCTTAGGGGCACAAAAATCATTAAAAAATTAATTTAAAAAAAACTAATTGAGCCCCAAATTTCGTTTTTCCTGATTTAAGTTTCTCGGGTTCTAAACATTAACTGTTCCGAATTTGGTCCCGGTGGGTGAAACAGTCTTTGATTCTATAGCGGACAAACAAACAGACAAGCTCTTTTATATATATACTAGCATTATTGCCCGGCGTTGCCCGGGTAGATATATAGATATAAAATATTTCATGCATTCCATCAAAAAAATACTGGGCTGCACTCCCGCTCTTCGTGTTCATCTGGCCAGACAGAATGCGCTTAGCACGTTTCTACTGAAATGATATACAAACAATAAGAAAGAAAGAAACTTTGAGCCTGCGGACCTTCGTCTGATTTTAAGGTCATTCCCAACCCTCTTTCTCCCGCGAATTGAAATTTGACCACCCCCCCCCCTCAGTCATCCTCAAACCACCCCTCTTAACGCAGCTGGTCGAGGGGAATCCACAGGGGGTAGACGCACCTTTATCGGGCACAAAAAACATTAAAAAATTAATTTAAAAAAACTAATTGAGCCCCAAATTTCGTTTTTCCTGATTTAAGTTTCTCGGGTCCAAAACATTAACTGTGCCGAATTTGGTCCCGGTGGGTGAAACAGTCTATGATTCTATAGCGGACAAACAAACAGACAAGCTCTTTATATATATATATATATATATATATATATATATATATATATATATATATATATATATATATATATATATGTATATATATATGTGTGTGTATATATATATATATATATGTATGTATATATATATGTATGTATATATATATATATACATATATATATGTATATATATATATATGTGTGTGTGTGTATATTTTATATATATATATATATATATGTGTGTGTGTGTATATTATATATATATATATATATGTATATATATATATATATATATATATATATATATATATATATATATATATATATATATATATATATATATACATATAAATATTTTTAAAGAGCTAGAAGTCTTGACAAACAGAGAATTTGATTTTTATACTTACATGAGAGCACTTACATGAGCATAGTTATTTTTTTCACATCAGAAACATAATCAGAAAAACAGTCTTTATCCATTAGTTATGTTTCTAAGCCTTCCTCATAAAGCTTTAAACATGAGGAAATTTATATTTACGGCACTTAGAGAAGAAATGCCTTTTCTATGTATTAGATGAAAGCAGAAAAAGAACTCGGAATAAATGAATCCCGTAAACACTCCGTTCTCTTCTATTTCTATTTCCCCTTGCATGCTTGTGTTTTCTCACGAACCTGACAGCATGTGGTAAAATTCCAATTTTGCCACATTGCAAGTTTAAGTGCAGTTTCTCTTTCTGGCGGAATATGCATCTGAATATGGATTTTTATTGCTGTATTGGCAGTCTGGAACATCTGAAAAGATCAAGGGACATTATCGGATTTTAGTAGTGATTTTACTATTTTCTTCGGATCTTTTAGTGATTTTCTTGATTTTAGAACATTTTCTTATGTAATGACCCCAACTGCAACGAGGCCAACTGTAATAACCCCTTGGGGTCATCAGACTGTGATCTTATAAAAGTAACTAATGCAAATAAATTTTACATAAACAATATAATCCATGGTTCTCTGGGGAATTAAAACTAAAAAAGCCTCCAAGTAAGAAAACTTGGCACAGAACCTCTTGGTAAATGCCATTATTATTTTCATTCTACTTATTTCCTTTCTGACCAAACCATATTAAGAAATACAGTCGAACCTCCATATATCGAAGTAGCAAATTGCCGGAAAAAAAATTCGATATATAGAAATTTCGATATATAAAATTGAGCTTAGTTTTATCATAATTCTAAAAAAAATTAAAGCTAATTTTCGTATACGAAACTCCATTTCTAATTTATATCCGAATCCCATTAAATGAAAGTTAATAACTAAAAAATGAATTAATATGAAAGATTTATTGAGTACTACATACCTTTAAAAAAAACAATAATCCAGACAGTGGTTACAATGATCACAGTTACAGTCTTTAAAAACAAAACTACGAATATCTTGCTGAACAGCCAGTTTTGCGGAAAGTTCAAAGAAATGTTCGTATTTATTCAGTCCACTAAAAACTTCATCAGGGTCATTTTCCGCGAATTGAAGTCCACGACGTATTGTTTCAAATGCCAAAAATTGGGAGATTTTATTCTAAAGTGGAATAAAATCTCCCAATTTGTCTTGGAAAAACATTTCGATATATAAAGATTTTTTCGATATATAGAAACAATTTTTCTATGTAATGAACATGGAGATTTGCTAAGAGTTGGATATATAGAAAATTTCGATATGTGGAAGTTCGATATATGGAGGTTCGACTGTATTTTAAAAATCTCATTATTAGATATAAAATTACTTTTAACGATTTTGTATTATCCCCTATTACGAGTAATTTCCCTTTGAACTCATCTAATAAGTTAGTTGCTTGTAAAAACAAAAAAATTATCTCTCTGCTTTTAAGCTTCATTCAATTTAGTAATCGAAAACACTATGCGGAAGACTTAAATCAAATCACTTCAATCTTTGTTTTTTATCTGGAGGTATCATCACATCTGTTTTTGTCCTCTTTTATTTAGAATAAAAAGAAAACAAGATGGTCTGAATTGGGAACGTTTGGGAGCCAGGTTGCCGGGATAACTAACTTGGTCTATAAATTTTGCCACGCAATGATTTAGTTCTTTTTGGAAGTCACTGTGAACTAATGTGGAAGTGTTTGTGACCTACATATTTTGATTAAATATTAGATATGATTTATCAAAATATTAATTTAAGATCAATTTGCTTAGAAAACACCAAAATATGCTGCAGTTCTACATTGACAGACAATAAATATCGATTGATAAAGATACACTTATTACAGCATGAGCTAATAAAATCTAAATAGTATAAAATTTGACAGCAAAACAGAAAATAAGAACTGTTCATAAAATAAAAGGTAACAACGGAGCAAAAACTAATCTATTCGTCATATTTTGTTGCTTCGTTGATTACGCAGTTAAGACAGTATATCAGATCAAAAGCATAAGCCACATAGCAGATCCAGATTATGTTGACAATTGCATTAAAAATGCACCCTGGTAATACAAATGCATTTCTGAAATAATTTTATAACATCGTTCCAGGATTTCGAACAGCTGAAAATTACATCAATTAGAGCCGAACAATTTGTAAATTTTAAAACCTGAAAATAATCGCATTGATTTTCCGAATAAAAATGAATTTTTAAGATACGAATATATTTCTAAAATAAAATATTTCTCCTTAAGTCTGGTAATTAAGTTTCTAACCTTGATACGGTAATCGATTTTTTTTTATCGTGTAAGAAACCATAAAATGCACTTTCACGGTATCCTAAATCATTTTACCTATTTACACTCAGCTGTTAAAACCAAGAGGAAAATGATCACTTAAGTGGGTGTATGCTATTAAAAATTTTACATTTCCACGACACATTACAAGCAAATCATTATTTTGGAAATATGGTTCTTCTTACAAATTCATTTTAAATTTACCCTTTCCTTCTAGAAAGATTGCTACACTGTCAGCAAATATTCTTACTCAGGATATTAACATCAGAAAACTCATTATGAAAGTCAGAATATCTGATGGCGAACAAAGCTTTGAAAGTAATTAAGACTTTGCAAAGGAACATGTCTGACATAGTATTTACTTAGAGAGCATTTTATTCACACTTCGTAGTTAACTCATTCCTTTGTTTGGCGATCTCAGAATAAAACTGTTAAAAGGCATTAAATAAAAATTCTGTTTATTTCAAATTCTGCCTTGTACATGTGATATTAAAATCAGTTGAAGTTGCTTTAATTAGGATTTCAGAACACTTGTCAAACAGAAACGAGATGCAGTTAGGAGAATTTAATTGCTGTACGTTAAAAATGTATTTTATTCCTGCTGAAATTAATATATGTTTGGCTGATTTTGTTTATTTTCTGTAGGAATTTTTTAAGCTTAACTATAAATTTTATTCAAAAATGTTCAAATATATTTTTTTTAAATCCCCCAAACAGTTTTCAGACAATCGTAGATATTTTTCAAACATCTTTAAAGTTTTTATCCAAAGGCATATAAATAATACGTGTATAGCATTTATCTATCAGAGCACAAAACTTTAGGTAATTAATATATGTAAAAATGCAACTGAGTAAATATCTTAATTAAAAAACATTCGTAATCACTGTCGCAAAAAAGCATGCAAGAATTTTTGATATTCATTTAAAATATAAAAATCAGATATGATTTCATAATTTTTCGTTGTGACTTGCTTCATTTTTTAATCTAGTAATCAACAGATTTCTTTTTGAAAAATATTCTATAAATATCAGACAAATTGATTACATCATGAAGGTTCTGAACTTATACGATGCTTTTTAGTCCACCTGTCAGGGAATCTTTACTAGTCGGGGAGTGTTTACTTTTCCATCCTGTTTTAGTATAATTTTTGCACTTACTTTGAATAAAACAGTGGCCTATTTGAACCTGAAACTCACATAATTGAAATAAAATTCCCATTTGTCTCAGAGAAAAAAATGTTTATCCAGTGGCTGAATAATCAGTACATTCAACCCAATTTTGCTTCAGTTCCTGTAATTCTTCCAGTATATATGACAAAATGAACGAGTTGTCATTTCCAGCTGATTAAAAAACAAAAAGCACAAATCTTACAAGACATTTCAACGTACATCTCTTTTGATTTGAGATAAGAAATCAAATAAAGGGGAAAATTGTCTTGAAAAAAGCTTACATCATTCGAAACCTCCGAATCAAATCGATAGCATACTTTATCTATATCATTATTTAGTTTTATTGTACACGGGCGTTGAGCTGAAACATTTTAATGTCATCCCCTATTTTCAGTGCTTCTCATATTAATAATTCATATTACAATAAATTGATATTTAGTGCTAATAATCAAAGTTATATTCACGTATGTTTACAAATTCAGACATCATATATCAACAATATTCTTCTTGAAAATGATTAACAATAAAGGTGAGATTTATTTTGTAGTTTACCTGAAAGAGCAAATGAATTCCTTATTTGGAATGAATAGGACTTTTTTGACATCCCTAGATGTCAATACTACTCAATTTATTATTAATATATCATGGATTAAAGAAGTTGAAATTCTTTAAGCAAGTAAAAACTAAACAGGTGTTTTCAACTTGTGACTTATTTTGTAATTAGTTATCATAATTGTAGAAAAAACATATAACTATAACTACCATCTCATGATAATTTATGTATTTTAAATGGATATAAGTTTCGATTAGTTGTCATAAGAAAAGATGGAAGTTTGAAAAAGTTATGATGAAGGTGACGCAGAAGATACTAACGTGCAACGAGATCAGTTCAGAATACCCATCAATGACAGCAATCAGGGCATTGCGAGTAAATAGCTAAGTTTCCACTGGAATTTTTGCTCACAAATTATGGTTCGTGCATTTTCAGCCGCACTTTATCGAGTACTAGCGGCCCGTCCCGACTTTGTCAGGGTTGAACAAAATATTATACCGATAAATTTCCAGTTGATAGCCAATAAATTGTAAATCTTTTTTACCTTAATAATAACCTAAATAATACCTTAAATTAATTTTATGTTATTTAATAATTAAAATAAATTTTTTTAAAGAAAAAGGCTTGCTCGAGAACGGCTAGGTTCGAACCGCTAGCGTCAGGACAGAAGCCCACCGCGATAGCACCACGATAAGGATCGTTGAAATCTTCGGAACAAAAAGCGGTAGAAGACAGTAGCGGACAGTGATTGTTAGGATTAAGCCCCTAACTTTATTTCTACTGATTAGCTATACATAATATATAGCCTATGTCCATCTGGAATAATGTACCTTTCAAACAGTGAAAGAATTTTTCAAATAGGTACAGTGGTTCTGAAGATTACCCTCCACGTACAAAATCGCTCTCTCTTTATATATAAGTATAGATTTCAAACCCATTGAAGTATTTCGCTTAAATTACTTACATTATTTGGGGGTAATAAAGCATTGAAAAGTGATAATTCCTCAAGATGCAATCCACAAAGAACCTAGGGAGAGGGGAAACTCAACCTCACCAGCACAAAAATGGATCCTATTCTAGAATTAGGTCCTACTTCAATCATTTTCTTTAAGAAGTCTGTCGACCTCTGAGTGGCAAATAAAGCACGTTTGTGACAATCAAGGTTCAGCTTACGCAATGTTTCAGAGCACGAAATCCGGATCAAAAGAATTAAAGATGCATAAAAAATGCTGAAGAGTGAATTTATGTAATATTCTGCATAAAATAAACATGCCCAAGACTAGTTATGCAACGGTTTTTCATTAACATTCTTCTTAAAAAATATCCATTAATGAAAATTCGGTACAATTTAGTATGTGTTATATCTTCATTATTTCTAAAGATTTTTAACTATTTAAAAAGAGTATGGTTTTCATGTTTAATAACTTGAGCTCATTAATGTGTATCTCATCTCAGTGCTCTCCTTTATCTTCTAATTAGCAGGTTAATTAGGTACTGAAGTGATTAATAAATTTTTATGCATTAATCATTAATTAGGCGTTCTAAGTGCTAACTATTTCCTTTTCACTTATCTGTATTATTTTTTAATGTATTTAAGAATAATCAAAATAATTAGGGTCAAGAGATATATTAAAAACCACTAACAAATATTTTCGATACATCGTGTTAAATTGTTTGAACTTGGTTATGTGAAGAAGATACTTTAAAGTTCCGCAAAATTCAAAATGCCCATTAAAAACAGTTTAATTTGTGTTTCAATTAAATTTTTACAACTTCGTATTTGTTTCCAAATGATAAAACACACTTTTTAGTTTTTAACTGAAATATATAGTATTGTTTAATCGTAGTCAAAATTAGCGAGGTTAGAAAAGTGCCAGTTGTTTCATGTAAACATTTAATCCATAATTCAATTGATTGTAATCTGAAACGGTTCTGACAAATTCACCTCGAAAGGTATTTCTCCGTTAATTTTTTCGCAATAATGTAACCACGTCTTAATTAAAAAGCAATAAAAATACCCGACTGAAACTGTCTACCTTGTTAAATTGCTCAGACATCTTATGATAAAGACTTGTTCATTACTTATTTGAAGGAACTTAGTTTATTTTTTCATTTGAAATATTAGCGTTCCAATATTTTACAACAGGATCTTAAGAACTTCAGTGTAATAATTAGGCACAAGGAATGTCAGATTATTTACACTGAACTGAATGGAAGTGTATTAGTTTTACACAAATGCAACAAGTGTTGAGATACAACACAACATTTCTTGAAAACAAATTTTAATATACAAATTAAGCTATTTTTTCATTAAAATAAAGTATTGTTTTGTAAATTTTCCTTGAATTTTCTTACAAGCCTCGTGCTCATAACAGTGAAAACTTGTTTCGAGCTATATGCATACAACCAATTAAATACTTCAAGACAAGAATAACACAATAGAAATAACGAACTTTATTATAAAATAAAATGTTTATTATTTAAATGATCTCAGAATGAAAAAATAATTTATCTTCCCTGATCACTCTTCAAAAATAACTTTGGCATAAATAAAAAAATTACGTTCCCTTCTTTGTTATGGACATAATTTCTGAAGTAATGACAGCTTTAATCTGAATAAATTTTCTCATTGATACTTATTAACTACAACAGAATATTCACTATCCGATTGTTGCTTAATCAGAGGTCTTTCACGGAACTTTTCGGTTCATTTTCGGCCCTTCTTCCCACTTCTTTTACGAAAGAGTGGCTTTTCATGAGAGGGCCAACAGACCTCAGATGCTTGTTAAATGGCATCGTGTTGCCATATTCCGCACCAGAATAAATAAAATGATTCCTCCGATGATGGAAAAGGGGAGTGGAATCTCATAAACCTACTTACATAGATACTCAAATCCCATAATGAACAAGAAAATGAAGAGATCGATTGCCGTTCAGTAACTGGTGACTACGAAGAAATTACAGATTAATAGCGTAGTGATCGATAGCATAGTGATAAGCATGGAAAAAGTTTTAAAAGCCAACATTAAAAACTGGCCAACCTCAAGAAAACATAAGTTTGGTTTAGAATATTAGGTAGTGTTAGAGACCACATTTAGATATGCATAGAATCCTCACCAGCTTTAAAACAAAAACAGACAGCTAGTGTCAAAATCAATATGCATATTGGAGAAGCTTATGATACCATTGATTATCTTTTCTCATTAACATGGTCTTAAACGCTTTTTTAAATTGACTTTTAGTATTACTCCATTGAACGTTAAAGATTGTTTGAACGTGATTTAGGTTTGAATATAACTAGCTTTTAAATCATCGTCCTTCTCAAGTTATGAAATTTCCCTTAATCCGAGTTTTTTTTAATATTAAGTTATTTCTCATCACCACAGAACTATCATGATTGTACTGTGCACGCAAATTCCATAAATTTATTATTTATTATGATTCGGTTGTTTTTATCGTAGAATCAGAAACACTCTCAAATTGTTTCTCAAAATTTTTAGCATAAAAATACAGAAAAACCTGCTCATCATGTCAAACCCAAGACAAACAAAATCATTATATTACTGATAGCACTGTACATTAATACAACCTTTAATACTTCCGCTTCATCCGTACACTTGTTTTGTATCGTTTAAAACATACACTGTAGAAGTTACTCTTTTTTCTGATTGTTGTTAATTACTTTTATTGTTATAATAAGTTCCATCGAATGAAGATCCAAAAACTTTCACGCGTTAAAAATACTTTTCTTTCGTTAATTATATATATATATAATATATATATATATATATATATATATATATATATATATATATATATATATATATATATATATATATATATATATATATATATATATATATATATATATATATATATATATATAGGAGAGGAGGGTATTATGGAATAGTCGTGTAATATGGAATACCGAGGTTTTGGCTCTGTTTCGTGCTGATATCACGTGGGATTACCATGAAAGACTCCTGAGATGCAATGCACTGAGAGTTGACCGTTTGTTGTTCTCGTACCACTCGCTACACAACAAAGATTTTCCAGAGTCTTTGCAGGTAAGTTTTCAAGCATTTTAAACTACTAGTACACATGTGACTTGAACATTGATGTTAAGCATAATGTATACTAAAAGAATTGTAGTTTGTTATACTGTGGTCGTTTTTTGGCTGACAATGTTTTGTCCATCAGTATAAAGGTTTATTTTCCATGATGGTGTGTCGGGTATTATGGAATGCTAGGTATTCCTAATTCCCTTAGAGACATAAAAGCTGGATCTTCTTCTATAATAACCTACTCCCCATATAAAAAAGAGTTACAGGATGAACTGAAAGAAAAGGACATAAAGAAGGAACCAGATGCTTCAAAACAATAAAAGAAACCAAACATTCAAAGACCCCCTGTTAAGAAATTAAACTTAGACCGACCTTCTAGACCTAAACCTACTAGAGATGACTCCAGTGTGAGCAGCGATGAATCGTTCCATTCTGATGTATCATCTGTAATGGACTTCATGCCATCAACTAAAGAACCGGAAAACAAAGAAGCTGAATGTATCTTCTGTAACGGAAAATTCTCCGAAGATCAACGAGGGGAAATTTGGATTCAATGCTTCGGCTGTTCTCTGTGGGCTCACCTTGACTGTACCGG
Organism: Dolomedes plantarius; assembly: GCA_907164885.2. NCBI lineage: Eukaryota > Metazoa > Arthropoda > Arachnida > Araneae > Dolomedidae > Dolomedes > Dolomedes plantarius. The sequence goes on from OU015497.1 coordinate 144,967,038, forward strand.
AGCAGAGAAAGAAGATTATACCTGTGACTTTTGTAAATAGACTGGAAGCAGAAATGACTTGCGCATAATCTTAAAAATATGGTTTTTATAGTTAAAAATAACTATTTTTTATGAAGTCTAATTAGTTTTTCAATGGTTTAAAATACTTATTCCATATTACCCGACTATTTCATATTAACCTCCATTTGTAACTTTTTTTAAATAATTTTTTCATAACAACAAAATAAATAGTATTTTTTTAGAAGTGACAGTTCATTACAATTAGTTATAGTATGTACTCATGATGATTTTGGGGATTTTTATTCTAAAACCAGTAAAGTTATTTTTAGAAATGTAAATGGTATTCCAAAATACCCTCCTCTCCTATATATATATATATATGTGTGTGTGTGTGTGTGTGTGTGTGTGTGTGTGTGTGTGTATACCAAATCAGCGAATGTTTCCCAAATATTTAAAAATCGTCATTTAATTGTAACAATCTGCTTAAATATGCATTTTCTGCATCTAATCGTTTCTAAAGCAAAGAAAAAAAATTGAAGATTACACAAAATCTACCAGTGTAAATAGTAAGGGCGAGATGGGAGCGTGTTTTTTAGTTTGTTTAAAAAGTCCATCGTTCTTAATCAAATAAATGCTTTCAATAATTAATGAAATGTCAAATGTTTGAATTTCAGCAATTATTTTTAACAAAACAAAAGCTCTTACTTTCAGCAGAATTAAAGTCCTTTTTTAATTGCTAAACATATTATGATTTGCTTTTTGATAATTATGAGCTTTATGATTACTCAAACGAATAACAAGTCACTACATTTTGCAAAAAAGAAAAAATGAAAATATTTATAAAAAAATATTAAAGATTTTTATGAGTGTAGTTTCTTTCTCGTAGAGTGATTATAACTTTCATAAATCAAAAAATTTTCTTCTAAGAAATGTAAAAAAACATGTAATATTTGCTACAAATAACAAATCCTTTCATTTAAAATTTTTTGTCATCTGGCTTTTTATAATAGGTGTTTGGTTCAATACTTAATCTTTAACAAAAAAATTATTTTTTCTCCAGAACTCTTTTTATGAAAAAAGGGAAAGAAAAGGGTGTGAAAGGTGAGTTGAATGTATGTTGAAAATGTTCTTCATATCGCTATAAAAAATGGAATCAACCTAATAAATTGCAAAGAATGACAGCTTTCATTCGAAAAATGTATGTTTTCCCCCTGTCTTCTTTATTTATATAGGTGAAAAAAAGGCTTAACAGAAAAAAAATTCTAATTATGAATATTGGAATATTTATTTTCTTCAAAAGGGACCGAAAGCATTCACTGATATCCTTTAAATAAAATTTTGCGAAATTTTTAACACCTGCTACTTGCATAGTTAAAACATGCACTCGAAAACCTTTTTGTAATATCCATGAGCATATAATATTTCTATATCTATTTTCTTCTAAATCGCTATCAAATGGGCGAATGATTTTGAAAGCGCAATTATCTGAGACTCTTGTTCGCCTGAAAAGACATTTTTATTTAACTTTAAATGCACGGATACATGATGTAATACTAAATTTTATTTATTTATTTATTTATTTATTTTATCTTTATTTTTGTTTTTATTTTATTTTTCATTTATTTTTTCTTTATTCGTTTATTTATTTATTTTTTACATTCAGTAATATTTTAATGGATTTACAAGATTATTTGATTCATTTTGCTTAAATTACATTCTGTTGTAGAATTGAATATTATTGTGTAACACGATAGGATATATCATGATTAAATTTCAAAACGACTGAATGAAACCTTTATAATGTAGTGCATAGTTAATAAGGCAGTTAACTGTATTATTCTGCAACTCAAAAAAGAATTTCTAAACTGTTACAAACAATAATAAACTATTCTCAAGCCTTGTACTTGATACACTTGATGAACTGAAGAAAAAAAAAATTTCAGGTAGTCTCTTCTGACGAAACTATCGGGGGTTATTAACGTAGGATTACTTATCGCTATTTACCTCTTTTGTATGTATATATGTAACTACATATATATACGTATATATACATACATGTATGTCAAAATGTTGACGCTTCTTGGTACTTATCTGTTTAACTTGTCCAAGCGATAGACTGGGTTTGGCGAGCTGCCAAAATTATAACTCGCGAGGACGGATGGACAGACAATTTTAGCGTCTGAAATTTTCCTTTCCGGAGGACCGTTATGGAGGAATGTAATCCTACGTTAATATACACAGCAGGAAAATATTCTGAATAAAATTTCAATATTATGAAGTTTTTTATAGATTCTGGTGTAAATCTGTGTTTACTCTTAAATACGTAACCTATATTCATAGAACCATTAGATATTTCAGAAAATTGTTACACATTTATGCTGAATTGATTAATTTTTTTTAAGATCAAAAATATTGTGTATTAACCATATGAAGCATTTCTATCTTTAAACGTCCATGTTATCGAATAAAAAGGCTCGTATTTCTCTATTAATGCAAATGTAAACACTTATGAAAGAGAATTAATTCCGTATTGCCATTCAGACATTCAGAGTCACTTCCTAAATTCACACTCAAGAGAGCTCATCTATTTATATCATATTAGAATCATATACACATTGTTAACCAGCATCCTACTGAATTTCCATTGTGACTGTTTACACTGATTTGATATATGAAATTCAAATGGAATCCGTAAATGGACAGTAAATATATGTGGGGGTGATTTATGCATGCTCTTAGTCCATCATTCCCGTCTCTGCATGTCTTGTCATAAGGCCTTCAAAGGGTCAAAACAACACGCACAGTTAGATTACGTATTCACATATTCTGTAGCTATTCATGAAATAATAGAAAACACAAAAATGATTTCATATTGCTTTATTAGTTCGAAACAGTTTTATTATGTTGATAGGTCAAAGGAAGTTTCATATTGAGTATTTGGAATTAGCACGTTAAAATGACAACTGTTATCCATTTCAGTTTTGTAAATTGTATTTCAAGTGCACATAATTAGAGTATTCCTATCGAATAAATAAAAAACTATAAATTAAAAACTATAAATATAGTAAATTATAAATTAAAAACAATAAATAAAAACTATATATTAAAAACTATAAATATAATAAAGCATAAATTAAAAACTTTTTGCATTCATTGACGTTAACTTATCAACCCCACTGAGTTCAACAAAATACATACATTTGTTGTCATTTGGTTCAGTTCAGATAGAATAAAAAGTAATCAAAAAGAAGGAAATAATTAAATGAGGGTTTCTAAACAGTTTTATTGGGTTTCATTCACTAAATTAACATTGAAGATACTTCATATGCAGGGATTGAATCACATCCGAGTTAGCAACAAAAGCTATGCATCTAAATGTTGTTAGTAAATGTATTTAGAGAAGACAAACAGTTTTATTTATTTAAAGTTTATCCAGAAAATATAACCCTATTATGTCCCGTTACAAAAACAAATGAAATTTATGATTGATAAGATTTAATAATAATGTTAATAATTTAATAAGCAGCATTGAAAAGTCACTCCTGAAAGAGAAATTTATTAATGTATCCTTTTAGTGTAACAAATGTTCAGCTTTTCGTTTTTATATTACATTCCCGGCTATGACTTGCTTCTTTTAACAAAATCATTCTTTGGGTCATAATTAATTTAAACTGCAAATTACAGAGAGCAAAGAATTAATGATGATTGTTAAAATAATTATTCAAACTGAACGTTACAACATGTGAAAGAGTAAGAGTTAAAAAATATTTTTAGATTACGGCAAAAATAAATATGATTATTACATGTCAAAATATTTTAGATACAGAACTGCAAATTTAATCAGTATTATATATTTCAATTTTCACATCAGATACAAGCTAAAAGAAATTATATATTAAAAATTTCGGATTCAAAGAATAAATAAAAAACGTCAAAGTACTCGGTCATAGTTATTTCTGCTGGGATTGAAAGCCAAAAATTATTTGTAAATGTAATAGTCAAAAATATCTGCGGTTTGGATATATTTTGTTTGCGGTTTATCCAGTGTTTGGTAAGTTTAAGAGAGAAAATTAACATATATTTATAATAGAATGATGAAAGAAATTAATATATAGAATTCTATACAACAAAAATTATGAACTTTTTTGCAATGACCCTTTCATGCAATGACCTCAGTAATAAACCAATTAATTGGACGATATGCTCCTAAATAATCTGATATTTAATATAAATCTTTACCTATTTCTTGTACTTAGTCTTTACAACTAAGTACACTGAAAAAAAGTTTTTCAAATAAGAAGCCATACGGTGGGAACCGGTAAGGGCCCGTTAACATTCTAACCATTAATGAGAGGCTCAGTACTGAATATACATGTAGAGAAGCTATATGAATATATATAATTTACACCATCGTTAACATTTTAAGAGTGGCAAAGTTATCATTTGGAAAAATGTTTTCCTTCTACATTCCAGAAGTCTGAAGGTTAAAACACCTTTTTACTCTCGGGAGAAGCTTACGATCTCAAATTTTCGTGCAAGGTACCATGACATCTTTTAAACGGCTTTTTAGGTCAAACTACCAACTTTTTACTAGTACAACAGAATAGAAGCCCTTGTCTTAATCCGTTTAAATTCTGCTTGAACTTCATCTGAACTAGGCATCGAGTTACTGATATGTATTATTACTGTAGACAGATATTTAAAAATTGCATAGAATTTTTTTCCCGTAATTATAGTAATTTCTTTGCGCAACATGTTATAAAAGGAAACTTTATGATTGAATATCCTTGAAAGTTTTCAGAGTCATATTTTGCAGATATTTATAAAGAGTGTAGGTTATTTCCTCAAATGCTGATTAATTAGAATTTTATTTACAATGGTATAACCAATAAATTTAAAAAAATTAAGGATGTTTTTAATGTAAGGATTTATTACTTTGCACTGTAAAGAAAAACTAAAATTGGAAGTAAAGTATTGACAGTTTGGGTACTAATACTTTACCGTTGTTTTCACAGTGAAGTCGTACAAAGTAACGAAGATTTCGACTTCAGTAATAGCCAGATCTCGATGTAGATTTATAAAGTGATTAAAATAGCGTATTTACTTGGTCTGAAGATAAGTAGAACGTATACAATCCAGAGGTCTGATAAAATGCTATAAAGTTTAGCGGATTATAATGACGAATAAAAGTGATTCGCTATGCATTTCCCTTATTCAATTGTTAAAATAAATAAATAAATAAAATAAAAGTAACTTGTTAACTGAAACATTAAATATCTTATTTTTTTCTCTTTTTTCATTCAGGTGTTCTTTAAAATAGGTTTTATTTGTGCCAATTGCGGATTATGCCACGTATTTACAAAAGTATTTTTTAATGCGATTTCACCATCAGAACCTCTTTTAATGAAAAAAAAAAAACTTAAATGAGAATATTTTTTATATTTATCTGTTTTCATCTTCTCAGATGACCGTGTGAGAACTAACTTACGTTCATCTGGGAACGCAATTCAAAACTTTTCAACTCTCTCACAGAATCTTGCAGATACGAAATTTCGCTATCCCGGAGGATGAGACTCTTGTACAGGCATGGTAAGAGACACAGCACGTCACTAAAGATGGCATCTGGCCGTAGAAGTAATTGAGAGAGAAAGAACAGAGAGGTAAGTGGGGGTTGAGATATGAATGTCTCATTATGAACTGCTTCTTCAAATTGTAATTTTCTTGCAATTGCTGAAACTACGAGGTGGCCAGCATCCCTTTTATAAGCTACTAAAGCTTTTAAAAGCTGCTGGTTTGATGAAAGATGCCATTACATGGCATCTTTCCCCAAACAGATTTTTTTTTACATTCCTGTTTGGTCTTTCCTTTTCCATTCAAGGTTCATGGCAGAAAAATTATTCCCTGCAAAATTACATGAATCACACCTTTGAAAGTGGGGTGTAATGTAATTTACTTAGACGAGAAAAGTTGAACACACTCTTGAACATAAACTATTGAAAAGATGTCTTCAAAGGGTGGCGGATCATGGCACAAGAGCAAGAAGCGTGCGCTTGGGGCTTCCGAAATTTAGCAGCTTGTAAAAGGGATACATTCTGAGAACTTGAGGCACAGATATCATATTCATCTAGACAATTTGCTGTTCATCAAACGACAAATAAGTGTCGTAAAAGTGTTTATAAACACTTTTAATAATTGACCAATAAAATTCTCTTTTAGATTTTAAGATAGCAGTTCGTGCTCAGTTTACAGGATTCGCATCAGACTTACTTTGAAGGAGCCTCAGCACACTCATCTTTCAAGCACAGTCGCTTGCAGTTTGCGAGTTTAAAAAGCCAAGAAATATTCATAAGTTCTCCCAAATAAACTTTTGAATACATTTTTTCATCTAACAGCTACCATATGGATATGTGTTTGGATTTTGAATCAGTGCTATTGCCTGTCATATCCTACCTTCTCAGTGGGTAATAAGGGCAAACACTCCGAAAAATCTTATTTTTTTAATAACTCCAGTGTTGCTTTTTGGATCGCTAAAGATGTTCAATTGAGTATATGGTTGCTGTCATTAATGTCCTCAAAACATTAGCATAATTTGATTTGCTATTTGCTGAGGACATAAGATTCTAAATAAAAACAGTACATATTTCAATAGCGGCAAAAAGTAAGAAAACATACACGGAAGGTATAGTGACACATGCCTGCTATCAGTGTTAATATTTTGTGAATAAACAAAAAAGGTTAATAGATAATGATCTATCCTTGCAAAACAAACAGATGAAACAGTCATTTTAAAGGAGCTTGCATCCATTCTCTTAGTATGAAAGCAGGCAATTTTAGAACATAATTATGTAACTGCTCTATACACTACCTCAAAAAGGGATCATTTGCAATTAATGTCTTTAAATCCTCCTAAAAACATAAAATTTAAATTATTAGTCCGTGAAACAATTTAAAAGGCTTATATATTTTCCTTAGCGCATAAGGGAACATTTATAATTAATACTGCATCCTAAAAAAAAGTTTTTTTTGTGTGTAAATGAAAATAAATCTTCGATCAGAAACAATAAATATTTTTTAACTTTCTAGTCAGAACTCTCAACGAATAGAAGACTTATATAGGCCCGAAACTGAAGTCTAGCTTTAAATATAAATACAAAATCGTGTCAGGTTGGTTTGAACTCAGCTGTCCACTCTCTAGTATTTATTGCATTAATAGACATCTTCCGGTACCCAGAAGCTATGCACCAGTTTTTACCGTATTAAAGTTTTCTCGAGATGTTTACTGATGAGTACACTAAGGCAAAAAAATTTCAAAACCATGATTCCACATTTGGCTCTCGATTCCGAATCTTAACGAGGCATATGTCACTAATTGAAATTACCAAAATTATTATATAAAAAACATGCACTTCAACTCGTGAAAATTTTCTGAGAATACAATAAAAACATTCAAATTTTACTAAAAATTAAAAGTTAAAATAGGCTTTCTTGGGATTTCTAAATCAACATATTATTTCTTCATCACGAGCAGATTGAAATTGGTTAAACCTTCCGCATATTAATAATTCTGTGTTTTCTGTTTTAGTCCTAAATAAAATTTTAGAACAGCGGTTCTCAACCTGGGGGGCACGCCCACCTGAGGGGGCGTAGAAGAATTTCAAGGAAGGCGTGAGTTTAAAAAAAAAGTAAAATAAAAATTAAAACTAACTGTAGTTTACTGTACTTAATTTTGCGGTCACAATGTAACCGCAACGTATTTTCGACATACGAACACGAACACGATAATTGTCGTAATCGTAAAAACACGATAACTGTCGTACGTCTGGACGTTGAAAGTGACTTGAGGTGTGCTTTGTCACAGTTACAACCTAATATTCAAAAACTTGTCAAGGACAAACAGTGCCATACCTCTCATTAATGTTGTGAAAGTGACTGGTATTACATAGCAACCTCACCTAGATCCTTTATTACCTCAAATATATTTGATATGTGTCTAATTCTTTGATTTCATATGTTCTAATAATATGTTCCAAATTAAGATATGTGCAGTAATATTAAATTTTGTGTATGAAATTATCTATTCTATATCTTCATTTAATAACCAGCTTCAGTTTAAAATTCAGATTCTACTACTTCTATTGACCACATATGGTGGTGGTGGTGTGTGTGGGGGGGGGGGGGGGAGGCGCGACCTCACATCAGTGTTCAAAAGGGGGCACAGAGCCTGAAAGGTTGAGAACCCCTGTTTTAGAAGATGACAGCGTAAAAAACATCAGTACGTCACAATTAAATTAAGCGTTCAGGAAAATGCACCGGAAAGCACAGTTACCCCGCACAGGTCGCACGGCGTCTAAGAGGTGCCAATGCCACTTTGTTTACATTTTGCGTATTAATGGATTATTATGTATGCCAAGCAGATGTCGGTACCTTCGAAGTGTTTATGTACGAGTCAAAGCTAAGAAATAAAACTCCTGCGGTTGCTATCATTCTTTCATAGTAAACGGATATATACCAAAACACCTGATTGCCGTTTCACCAAATTTGTAAAAATTGCTTATATATATATACTAAGCATTAGTTTTAATTTTTTTAGTATATATATATATGTGTGTGTGTGTGTGTGTGTGTGTGTGTATGTGTGTGTGTGTGTAACATGGTAGGCCCCCAAACTCAAGAAGACCGAAGAATCTATGGACCCATCATGTTACAACGCAGACTTAGTGTCGTAGTCGAAGCCAGAGTAAAGACGGCCATCATTACATTAAACTAAGTATTTATTAGGCAAACTGACATAACTTCTACGGGTGGCTGAAATCCGAGGAGTCCCACTTCTACATGACCTAGGGTCTTTTATAGACTGTTTGAGGTCGCTCGTCATGTGATCTTGAATAGGAATAATAATTAGCTAGCCCTGACAATGGTGTCAGAGGTGACGTATTACATGCGCGATTATTTTTGATTTTGGGGTGTCGCTACGCAGCTTCTTTGTCTTTAAAATCGGAAACGAAAAAGAAAATTTAAAATAGACAAGAATTTGAAAAGGATATAGGGTTTTTTATGTTATATATATACATATATATATATACATATATATACACATATATACACATATATATATACATATATACACACATATATATATATATATATACATATATACATATAATTTTATACATACATATATATACATATATATATATATATATATATATATATATATACATATATGCATATACATATATATATATACATATATGCATATATACATATATATATATATATACATATATATATACATATATATATACATATATATATATATACATATATATATACATATATATATATACACATATATACATATATATATATATATATACATATATTGTAACGCGTTGATCGAGGTAGCAATCGTCTCAACAAAAAATCACAGCCAAATAAATTAAAATCGACGAATTTATTTCAATTCGGAGGAGAAAATTTGGAGATTGAAGATCCGTTACATAGTCAATGAAAGTCCTCTAAAATGACGACTGAGTCCGTTAGGAGGAGTTACCACTTGGAGTTTCGCTAATTCAATATCATCGAATAGTTCGTTGAAATTAGAGCAAGTCCCTCGATTTTCACTCCCTGCAGGGCGGATGACTGCGAGGCACTTTATAGAATCAGGATGATCCGGACTGATGATTTCGTTGAACTGTACCCAAGCTTTCTAGCCGAAGCTAAAAGTTCTCTTCGTGAGAAATAAGCCGCCGACTACGCAAGTCCGCGTATAGCCGTTTTCTTTCGACCCTGGATGGTCGGAGGAGTCTACCACAGCTTGGCCGGTCGCTAACTGACTTTTTCTCGCCCCGTCTAATTTTGGACTCTCTCGCTCCGTCCAGAGAACTCGTCTCCTATTGGCTCTGCTAATCGTGATGTCATTCTAGACTTTTCGATTTGCTGGCAGGCAAGGTTGAAATTCTAGTGATTTCATGGTGGTCCCGCGTCATTAATCTGGAGCACCGTGGCGAATTTCTGTTCCGCCAAGATGTCACGTTTTTCCAACCGCTTTGTGTTCCTTTCGTTCTAGCTCGCTGTCACCTGTTATACGTTAAAGGTGGGGCGTGTCGGTCAGTTGCGACATATTCCAGCCATGTGCTGCGTATATTTTAATTGTGAGAATTATTTTAATTCGTCACAATCCCTCCCCCGTTGGGGAGATTTTGTCTTGCAGGCAAAATCTGGAAACAAGGGTTAACATGGCTCACCTGACAACATCATTAGAGGCAATCATAATTTAATATTTAAAATTACAAAATTAAGTACTTAAAAATTTTCAAAACAAAAATTATTTGCAACACTATTATACAATTACACACTACTAAACTAGTCAATTAATTACAAATTCTTAAATTATTCAATTGATTACACATTATTAAATTACTCTTTTATTCTGACAGCATCCTGCTCAAACAGTCTGCGTTCAATTTCCTTTTCAGAGAATTTTAGCAAAATACAAATCCTTTTAACTAATTTCCGTTGAAGAAATCTATCACTAACCAAAATTCGTGTATGTTTCTTTTCTAGTGAAACATCCCATATACAAATCATTTAACCTAAATTCCCTTCGGAAAGCCTAGCGGCGTTTCCAAAAACCGTGTCATTATTTTTAACAAAAACAGAACAGTTATATAATTGGACACATTATTAAGTAATTTCCCTACATAAAAATAAGCAATTTAAAATTCAATTAACAGCACAAAAAATCAACACAGTAATACGATTAAATTCCTAGGTTTCCTATTCACACGGATTACCTAGATCATTATAACTACATTTGACCCTAAGAATTTCGTTTGAAAGGTCCGAATTTCTCGAATCTACACCATTTAAATTTGGATGTAACTTTCTGACTCGCATCCCACTTGTTCTGAAGTGCCCAAGAAAACTTTTCACTGGGTCTCGGTAAGTCAACCGTTCCCTTTATCTTAGAAAATTTCCTCAACTTTCTCTTTCGCCTAAGTCCTAGACAAATTTGCGCCTTCTTGGCTAATTTACTTTCATTTCCAAATTTTGAGCTCTCATAAGCCCAGAACAACTTTTCCTCACGCCTTCCGCGTCGCCCTCGAGTTCCTAATAATAGCTTACTGAGTTCCTCTTTTGGTCTTTCATTTACCCCTTGGGACTCGACATTTTTGGCTGTCTCAGTTTTACGCAACTTCCCTTTCGGAGAGTCACTATTGAAACATCTGGTCATTCCATTCTCCTGGGGAGATATACCACGCTCGACCCTATTGTTCGCGTTTCCCTTAAACTCCGTCGAAACCTGACAATCAAGGTTGGGCAAGTTCGCACTCCGCCTCTGGCTTGGGGGTTCAACAATGACTTTTCCTAAACCTCCCACTTGGAAAGAAATACCCACAAAAGACTCTGAACTCGCCTTCGTCAAAAGTGACTGCGGTTTCACGAAACTAGTTTCCCTCTGGTCAGAATTAGATCTCTGAAAAACAGTTGCAGGGGAACTTCCCTCAATTCCTGTTTCAATCCTGTGACAAAACGCAAGTTCCGGCCTTTCGCCGGACCGAAATTCCTCTCTATTCTTACAGAGTAATTGATTTGGTTCCCTCAGAGTTTCGGCTCCTACGAATTCCCATAGGATACCCTCGCTAATTTTGACTCAGTCTCTTGACTCGTTTCCTTTTTGCGTCGACTTTCTCGCGTCACTACCGCAGTAATTTTCTGAAAATTATTTTCACGAGAGTCAATTAATTTTTGGGTGGAATTCCCCAATAAATAATGGTTCATCTCTACGGATTTCCCTACGATAGCTGCTTTCGTCAAAATGGTTCCAAATTCGGGGCTCTCTAATTTTATCCGAGCTAGCGGTAAGCACCTCAATTCATTTTATAGGGGCTGCCTTACCCATATTTTTTCCCCTGTAAAATCCTCGGGTTTAGTCACGAGTACTGGAGCTAAATCAAGACTACTACCTGTATCCCGTAAAATAGTCATTTCCCTAGAATTTACTTTGGCCTGGCTTAAATAGGGTTTAAAAGAGGGATCAAAATTTTTCGTCACGGCCAAATAATTTATAATTCCAACCTCATTCCTAGGTTCGGGACAATTTGGTTTAAGATGGCCTGGCTGATTACAATTATAGCATACGATTTCCTTCTTACGTTCAAACTCCCTCGTTCGAAATTCAGGATCTATATTCCTAGCACTATGTCCATTGTTTTGCCCGCTCTCGCTAGTTTCAACTCTTTTCTCAACCTGCGGTTTTTCAGTTTTCGGGCGGTCT